>CM040124.1:147374060-147800130 GCA_022559845.1 Amorphophallus konjac
CCATTAGCCATCATGCAGCTTGTTTGATTTCCTTTCTTGACTCTCTTCATCATCTTCAATATATCCCTTGCAGATCTGCAACCAAGGAAACATGAATGAAGAGCTCGATTAGTCGCGGCCTTCATTAACTCCAATGCTTTCTGATTTTCTGCACACATAGATCGATGCTTGTTAGTCCATTTGGACTGATCTTTTGGTAGTCTATGTGGACCATGTGAAATCACTTTCCACAGATCTGGATCAACAGATTTAACATGAGCACGGAAAGCACTGTGCCACTGGTTGAAATCAGAACCACTAAAGACGGGTCGATGAGCCATTGAAGCAGATCAAAACTAATTCAAAGCAGTGGAATCAAACCGATAAACAAATCTAACCAAAAAAGCACCGAAGACAGCATGGTCGGATCTGCAGGTCGCTGGACCTACTAAGCAGACACCGCTCTGATACCAATTGATAGGATCGGTGCGCTGGATTCAGAGGGGGGGCGAATGAATCCCACCCTCAAAAAACTTTTCGCTCAATAAAAACTAGAATACTATCAAGGCAAAATAGACATTCTGAAGATCAAGTTAAATTCTCTTTTAAACCAATGAGCAAATATATAAGGTGCGCCTAAGCAATCATCTAGCGGAAGCAAATGAAATCAATCAACCCACTGCACGGATAGAAACAAGAGTGCTCAAGACAACCTGTGAAGGAGGTAGAAGACAAGGAGCAAATGCACAAGTCCAACCACACTACACAGTAGATTTTTTAGGTGGTTTGGTCACCAAGACCTACGTCCACCGCTCACTCCAAACCGGAGTGAGGCTTCCACTAGCTAGCGCTAGAACCGCAGACTCAGTCTGCAAACACTTGCTGCCAAATAGCTTGACCAGGGGAACAGCCTCCCCTCTTCCTTCAGACCGGAGGGACACCCCAAGTGACTCCCAGCCACTTGGAACCCACCAGTGACTCCCCGTCACCAGCAAACCAGAGGTCACAGACCTCTCTTCCTCCAGACCAGGAGGGAACCCACAAGTGACTCCCAGCCACTTGCGAACCGAAGACACAAGGTGTCCCTTCTCCTGAGTCCACAGGAGGAACCCGACCTCTATCCAGAGAATCGGAAGAACAAAGGTAATCAGAGAAACAAAATGAAAAACAAGAAATGAAAATGACACAGCAAACAGAAAGCTGGAAATAAAATCACAATTTGGCTCTCGCAGGAGCTGACTGGCCTGGATATGATCCACGGTCCAGCAGGATCTAATCTTCTGATGAAGCTTCTTATCTCTCGATCTCTCCTCTTCTTACTCTTCTTTTTCTTCTCTGCTTCTTTCTCTCACTGTCTACTCTTCTTCTCTCAATCCTCACGAGCTCTCTCTCTTTCTCTTTTTCTTCTGCTGCACTCTTCTTCTATTTCTTCTGCTCACTGCCTCTCTGTAGCTCTCCCTTTCTTCTGTCACTCTCTCGATCAGGCCTCTTCTATCTGTCTTCTGCGGATGAAGAAACTTCATATATATATATCAGCAGCAACTAGGGCGTGTGCCCCCTTTATCCAGAGGACACCTCGGATAACGTGCCAGGTGCCAACCTCAGATCACGTGCCCAATCATCAACCTAAATCATCTGCAGGCAGAGACAAAAGAAATGTAACTAGTTAGTTCAGGCTTTTAAGCAAAGGGTGATGTACAGACTTTAGATGCAGCATAAAGGCAAGTATGTACACTATGAGAATGTATAGACTTGAAGCCCTTCAAGCGACCTCAATGTACAGACTTGCGTGGGTAAGATGCATGAACAAGCCATAGCCAGTGCATAGACTTAACCGATGCATGAACAGTGCGCCGATGTATAGCGTGCTGTGCAGGCTGTGGGACGCAATGTATAGACATTGCAGTGCTGCCGTGTACAGACTCTGTGAATGCAAAGCTAAAGCAATGAATAGACTTCATGTGTAGAAGACTAAGGCATTGTACAGACTTCACATGAAGCGCTGGATGATGTACAGACTTGTGTTCGTTCAACACACAGGCTGTACAGACTTTGAGGCAAACACTGTATAGACTCTGATGAGAATGCATGGAACAACCGAATGTATAGACATGAAACAAGGAGTGTATAGACTTGATGTTTACATGCCTGAGAGACCAATGTACAGACTTCCTAAGCTTTCGCTAAGTCTGTATAGACTTGACCATGCAGACGACGACACCAGAGAACAGACTTGAATGCTTTTGCTAAGTCTGTATAGGCTTGACTATGCATGGAGGAGTGTATGGACTTGCTAAGAGTGTGGCGTGCAACTAAGCAATGTTTAGACTTGTGAGTTTTATGTGCAGACAGAACAATGTACAAATGCAGTGTATAGACTTGCTTTGAAGAACAATGTGTAGAATTGCAAGTGTGAGACGCTGAATGAGACGTTCGGATGTACAGACTTGGGCTGTACAGACTTGCAGTGTGCAATGCATGCTATGTATAGACTTTAGGTAATGGATGTAATGCAACACAATGTATAGACTTAGTTGCTGAATAGACTAGCAAATGCATGAAGAAGCAAGGCAATGCAGACAATGGCTGTATAGACTTGATAAAGCTTCAAAGCACAAGACACTTGGCCAATGTACAGACTTAGAATTGCTTGAAGGCCAATGTATAGACTTGGAAAGCCTGAACCAATGTACAGACTTGAAACAAGTGAACATGACGATGTGTAGACTTGGCCAATGTACAGACTTGAAGCGAAGACCAGTGTATAGACTTCAATGCAAATGCCAAGACCATGTACAGACTTGAAAGCTTCGAAGCACACGATGTATAGACTTCACTTCGTGCATGCTACAGGAATGTATAGACTTTGGAAAGCTTGAAGGATAGACACGCTGCACTGTATAGACTTGACGATGCAAGCGATGTATAGACTTGGCCCTTGAAGGATGTACAGACTTTGAAGACTCGAAGCCCCACGATGTATAGACTTTAAGGCAAGTTGACACGGGGACAATGTAAAGACTTGAACAGCTTCAAGGCACAATGTGCAGACTTTACCAATGCATAGACTTGGAGTTCAGAACGTATGTAAAGACTGGGAATGTATAGACTTGACGAATGGCTTGAAACACAAACACACTGCCAATGTATAGACTTGGATGCCCAAAGGCAATGTATAGACTTGCACAGTGCTACCAATGTGCAGACTTTGGATGAGACACTGCATGAGACGGTGGATGATGTATAGACTTCTTGGAAGTGAACTTGTGTGCGAGACAATGTTAACTCTGTACAGACTTAAGCAATGTGCAGACATGACATCAAATGCAGTGAGCATGCAGCAGTGTATATACTTGGGTGTGTGTGTGTGCATGCCAGAAGCAATGTATGGACTTAACTGATCATGTGAGCATGCAGCAGCCAATGTATAGACATGCGAATCTTGAGGGGGTCGACCCATCTAAGAGGGGGCGTTGACCCACTTCTGTCCAGATGTCAGACAGATATAATGGAATGCCATTCACAAGCACACATTCACAGCACTTCTGTCCAGATGTCAGTGAGATATAATGGAATGCCATTCAAAAGCACACATTCACAAACACACGAACACATATGAACGCACTTTAATGAATCAACAAGGTCTTTCATGCACACATGCATATGGTGACTTATAGTGTTTGCTATCATCAAAACCAATCATCAAGACCACAGGGGCACAACAAGAAAGTCTTGTCCAAGGTGTTGTACCTCAACCCCCTATTTGGTAGGTGCTGCCGGAACGATAGGTTATGCCTATTTTGAAGGTAGCCTCCTTGCGTGAGTTGGGTCCTCGGATCAATATGATGTGACACAACCTAGGACTCAACAAGCAAGAATAATTAAGCATTCAAAATGGACCGATAATGGCGATCCCTCACCCGTTGCTCACTAAGACCCGGGGTAACTTGACAATGCCAAGGGGAGGTTGTGTGGGCTGTGTTGTGCATCCCTTGGTTTTGATGATGACAATAGGATATGGTTGATTAATCAAGTTCTATCTTGTTTCATAACAAATACAAGTAGTTTGATTGTTCCTTCAAAGTATTGGACTCATTCAATTTACTTCTGATAAGTTAAGTAATTTCAGGTCCACTGAAATCCAAGTGGAATCAACAAATCAGAAGAAGTGTCAAAGGCCGCTTGTCGACCAGGGAAGTGGTTATGGTCGACCAACGAACTCAACCAGAAAAGAATCAGATCATCTGTCTTCTGGAAGCACCTTGGCTGTCGACCAAAGCCCCGCCTCTGGTCGACCACAGAAAAGACAGAAGCAACAGACAGAACTGCTGGCCATCTGGAAACTGCCCCCTGTCGACCAGCGACCAGGCTGTGGTCGACCAACGGGCGACGTGAGTTTCAGCCAGAAGAACCGGCCGTCTGGGGACTGCCCATTGTCGACCAGCGACAGGGTCATGGTCGACCACGGGTTTATATATCGTCCAAAACTGAACTCTAACCGAATTCTGTTTTGGTTCCTTAAAACCTGCAAATGGTTGTTGCAGGTTGTTGGGCTGCTCAGGAGATAAGATTCCGCACGGGAATCAAGGAAACAATCTTGCTTAGAAGTGGTCAAACTCGTTCTAACGATTGGATTTAAACAGATCCCTGTTTTCTAGCAGATTGGCGCTCGATCTGAAAATTGAGCGGGAAGAGTTTTACTCTTGATAAAAGGGCTGTATGAAAAACGAAAAGAACACACATCACGAACAAGGGAGCAGAGAGAGAGCACGAAATAGAAGCCAAGGAAGATATACACAGAAGAGGAAGAAGGAGCTCTCCATCAATCAAAAATCTGCAGAAAGGTTAAAGGCGATCTCGTTGCTGCAGAAGGAAGACTTAGCTCAAGACTGTGCGATCTCCAGCAGCAGAACAATCGAAGGCAACTGACTGGAAGATCAACAGGGAGTCTAGGCTTCTTCATAAGCGTGATCAAGTCCCAGGCTGAACACCTATTCTTCTACATACGCCAATATTCAGTCCTGTCTTTCATCACCTGTTCTTATCATCTTTTCATTTCTGATTACAATTATTGTCAAGCTGTGAGGCAGCAGAGTCAAGCTGTGTGTCAGCAGGTACAAGCTGTGTGTCAGCTGTGTTTTGGTTGAGATCAGAGATTCTCATAGTGAAGCCTTGCTTGAGTTAAGCAAGGGGTGGATGTAAGTCTCAGGAAGAGACTGAACCACCTTAAAAATCCTCTCTTGTGGTGTGCTTGTGTGTGTTTGATTTCCTATATGTATGCTTGCATCTTTACTATCCGCATTAGTTCTATAATTCATTAATTACCAGTAGCTCATCTAGTCGATAGTTAGTAAATTATCGAAAAGGGGGAAAGATCTATTCACCCCCTCTAGATCTATTCAGTCCGTATCCAACACGTGGTATCAGAGCAGGTTCTCCAAAAATGTGGTCTAACAACCAGGAGAGATCGGGCGGACTGAACTCTAAAAGCCTCATAGCTGAGGGGCACTCTGTAACTAGACCTCCATATTTTGATGGAACTGATTATTCTTATTGGAAAAATCGTATGCAGGTGTTCTTACGTGCGCAAGACCACGAGATGTGGAGGGTAGTGAGCCGCGGACCTTTTGAGCTACCGGAAGATGAAGAAACCTGGACCAGAGAACAGGTCAGGAAATCAACTGTCAACTGGGGAGCCATGAACGTGATGCAGTGCTCACTACACCCCACAGAATTCTCAAGAGTTTCCCAATGCGCAACAGCCAAAGAAATGTGGGATCGTCTAAAGGTAATCTACGAAGGTACTTCCGAGGTAAGAGAGACAAAAGCAAATATGCTAGTCTCAGAATATGAGATGTTTAGGATGAAAAATGATGAAAGTATTTCTGAGATGTATGCCAGATTAGTACAATTGACTAATGGCTTGAAGAGCTTAGGGAAGACATACAAAGAGCAGGAATTAGTGAGGAAGATTTTAAGGTCTCTCACATCGATGTGGCATACCAAGGCCACAGTCATTGAGGACTCAAAGGATCTCACAACAATGACAGTGGATGAGTTAGTAGGATCCCTGATGGCCTATGAGGTCAATCTGAAGAGAAAGGAAGATGAGGGCAAGAAAAAGAAGCAACTTGCCCTAAAGACTAAGACAAGCACCTCTGAGGTGTCTGACAATGATGACTCATCTAGCTCAGGTGAAGAATCTGGTGAGCTAGCCATGCTTACAAGAAAATTTAAAAAATTCCTGCGGAAGGAAGGTAAAGGATTCAGAAATCCAAAGGGCATGGTAAGGAAGTCATCCCAGTTTAAATCTGATAAACATAAGGCTCCTTCTAACAAACTCATTTGCTACAATTGCAGGCAGCCTGGACATATGAAGGCTGAATGTCCAGAAGCTCCTAAGAAATCAAGCTTCAAGTGGAAAGGCAAGAAACCCAAGGCGATGATTAGCACTTGGAGTGAGGAGGAAGAGAGCAGTGAAGAGGAAACAACTTCCGAGGAAGAAGAAGGAAAGCTCTGTCTGATGGCCAAGGGAGACAACAGTGATCTTGAGGTAAGTTCCCCATTTCAAGACTTCTCTAGTTCGGATTGGGAAGCAGTATATTCAGAATTGCTTGATACTTATGAAAGAATAAGAAAGGAAAATAAACATTTGAAGAAGAAGATCAGTCAACTGAATAAAGACAGCAATTCAATGGATAACAAAACTGAACTAGAAATGGAAATCAAGTCACTGAAAAACAAACTGAATCAAATGGACTTAGATGAAGAAAACCACAAGAGAATGTCCGAAGAGAATGAAATGCTAAAAAACGACATTGATGAGTTAAAACTAAAGACTCAAGAATATGAACAGGAAACTAAGTTAAGTCAAGAAAGAAACAATTCACTCAAGGAAGAAAACAACCAACTCCTAAGAGAAATAGAAAGAATTAAGAGTGACCTGAAAAACAAACAGGAGACCTTGGAAAAAATGACTCAAGGTCAAGAAAACTTAAATGCTGTCTTGGGAATAAAAGTAAACTTTCAAAAAGAAGGGTTAGGATACAATCCTACGGCTAAAAAGGAATTCCAAATAAAAACCGTAACTGGGATTGCTGACTCAAAAGGAAAAAGGCCCCTGATTAATCTATACCAAGATAAACAAGAGGATGTAGCTGAATGCTCCTCCAAAAGGAACAATGTCACCAAGGAAGAGAGAAATTTTAAAGAGAAAACAGTCAATCAATATAAGATTCAAAATAATAAACAAGAAACCCAAATTCACAGAAATCACCAAACAAACCAAGGACTAAACCAAGTTAAAAGACATAAATCTGGAAAACAAGATGTCTGGAGACAGGCTGGTCGACAACAGACCCTTCATCTGTCGACCAGAGGATCTGCCAGAACAGGCGCTGGTTACTGGAGAAGCAGTGGTCGACCACAGGTACACCAGATGTCGACCAGAGGTGCTGCCAGAACAGACGCTGAGTTCTGGAGACGCGATGGTCGACCACAGACATACCAAAAGTCGACCATGGCCAGACAAGCAAACAGAAATCACAGGTTTTTTCGGGTAAAACAAAATGAAAACTTGAATACACAAAGGTGGACTCAGATTAAAGAAGCTTTAGAACAAAAGCAACCCAATCTGAACAAGTTCAGAAATAAAAATTTACACTGCTCTAACAGAATCTGGGTTCCCAAAGGATTACTGCAGCAATTTCATAATTTCACAAGCTATCTTGGACCCGGGTACCATTGGGGTCCAAAAGTTTCTGTGTAACTTGTGATGCAGGTGTGTCTGGCAGCTATACACAACAAGTGGTACTTAGATAGTGGCTGCTCAAGACATATGACAGGGGATAAGGCAAAATTCTCCGAGCTAAACTCAAAAGATGGAGGACATGTGACATTTGGAGGAAATAACAAAGGCAAGATCATTGGGAAAGGTAAGGTAGGTAAGACATCTACAAATTGCATTGAAGATGTACTACTAGTGGATGGCCTGGAATATAATCTTCTAAGCATCAGTCAGCTATGCGACAAAGGCCATCAAGTAGTCTTTGATTCTAAGATCTGTAAAATTCTTGAACCAAATTCGGCTAAAGTTAAGTTTATGGGCAAGAGAGTAAATAATGTCTACATGATAGACTTGGATGATCCAGCCCACTCCAACTTGTGCCTCACCGCCAAGAAGGAGGACCTGACTTGGTTGTGGCACCGAAGGCTAGGGCATGTTAGCTACAGGGTGCTGCACAAATTGGTTAAGAATAAAATGGTTTCTGGTTTACCTGAAATTTCGTTTGCTCAAAATGTCAAAGTATGTGAATCATGTACCCAAGGTAAGCAAACAAGAAAATCATTCAAAGGTAGAACTGAAAGTCAATCTTCTAGACCACTAGAACTTGTGCACATGGACCTTTTTGGCCCAACAAGAACTGCTAGTCTTAGTGGTAAGAGGTACGGTTATGTACTAGTTGATGATTTCTCTAGATTCACATGGTAATATTTCTATCTCATAAAAGTGATGCTTTTTCTGAGTTTCAGGAATTCTACAAAAGAATGAAGCAGGATGGCAAGTCCAAAGTGTGTACAATCATATCTGACCATGGGGGAGAGTTTGAAAATTCTGACTTTGACTTATTCTGCAGAAACAAGGGCATAACCCACAGATTTTCCTCACCAAGGACTCCAGAACAAAATGGAGTGGTGGAGAGAAGGAATCGCACACTTGTTGAAATGGCCAGAACCTTGTTGGTTGAAGCCAATCTTCCAAGAAGATTTTGGGCTGAGGCGGTCAATACAGCATGTTATATTGTAAACAGGGCAATGGTAAGACCATCTAGTGCGAAAACTCCATATGAGGTGTTCAAAGGTAAGAAGCCATCTCTAGCTCATTTTAGGATCTTCGGTGTAAGGTGTTTTATTCATAACAATGACAAGAGATCATTGGACAAATTTGAACCAAAGAGTGACCCAGGAATATTCTTGGGATACTCTGACCGATCAAGAGCCTATAGAGTCTACAACACCAAAGATCAGCTAGTTGAAGAATCCCCACATATCACATTTGATGAAAATAATGACTTTGACAAAACTGGACAGGTAGGCAAAGATGAAGATGGGGAATTTCTGGAAGGCAAAGAGGAACCAATGGAGACTGAAGCAGAACCAAAGCAAGGTGATTCCAATGATCAACCCGAAGGAGAGATCATCCCGGGTAACAATTCTGAAAAACTGAGATTTCTCAGAGATCATCCTCTAGATAACATCATTGGAGGAATTAATGAACCGAGGAAAACTAGATCTCAGCTTAAAACAGTTGATGAACTAGATCAGCTAGCCCTTGTATCTCAAGTTGAGCCTAAAAATGTAGAGGAAGCTTTAAGAGATGAATCTTGGATAAATGCCATGCATGAAGAACTAAATCAATTTGAAAGAAATCAGGTTTGGAAACTTGTTCCCAGACCCTCATCTCATCCTGTTATTGGAACCAAATGGGTTTATAAAAATAAGCTTAATGAAGAAGGAGTTGTGATGAGGAACAAGGCTCGGTTGGTGGCTAAGGGGTATAACCAAGAATTTGGAGTCGATTTTGAAGAATCATATGCTCCAGTTGCAAGGTTAGAAGCCATTAGAATATTGTTAGCATTTGCGGCGTCCCATGGAATTAAATTACAGCAAATGGATGTAAAAAGTGCCTTTCTAAATGGCATTATAAAGGAAGAAGTCTTTGTGGAACAACCCCCTGGTTTTGAAAATGATGATCTTCCTAATCATGTCTTCAAACTGCATAAGGCTTTGTATGGTTTAAAGCAGGCTCCTAGGACATGGTACGACAGACTGAGTTCATTCCTCACCAAAAAGGGCTACACAAGAGGTAAAATTGATTAAACATTATTCTCCAAGACCCAAGGTAAGAATATACTAATTGTGCAAATCTATGTGGATGATATTGTGTTTGGATCCACTGAAGCTTCATTATGTACTGAATTTGCAAATCTAATGACCAATGAGTTTGAAATGAGTTTAATGGGTGATTTACAGTTCTTTCTTGGATTGCAGATTCTACAATGTAGAGAAGGCTACTTCATAAATCAATCCAAGTACATAAAGGAGATGCTGAAAAAGTTTGGCATGGAGAGCTGCAAACCAATAGAGTCACCCATGGGGACGAATGCAACATTGGAGGCTGATGTAAAAGGTAACATGGTAGATGCCAAGAAATACAGAGGTATGATCGGATCCCTACTATATTTAACTGCCTCTAGGCCAGACATTCAGTTCAGTGTATGCATGTGTGCTAGATATCAATCTAGCCCTAGAGATTCACATTTAGGGGCTGTCAAGCGTATCTTTCGTTACCTTGCCGGTACCCAAGAATTGGGTTTATGGTATCCTACTTATTGCAAACTAGATTTAATTTCATATTCAGATGCTGATTATGCTGGTTGCAAAATTGATAGGAAGAGTACTAGTGGTTATTGTCAAATATTAGGTGGATGTTTAATATCATGGGCTTCTAAAAAACAGCATTCTATGGCACTCTCCACTGCTGAGGCTGAGTATGTCGCAGTAGGGAGCTGTGGTACACAGGTTTTGTGGATAAAACATCAACTCCAAGACTACAATGTAGATCTTGGATGTGCACCTATTTTCTGTGATAACACTAGTGCTATTAATTTGTCTAAAAACCCCATTCAACACTCTAGGACAAAACACATTGAGATCCGTCATCACTTTCTAAGAGATGAGGTCTCCAAAGGAAATTTCATGCTTCATTTTGTAGAAACTGAAAAACAACTGGCAGACATTTTCACAAAACCCCTTAACAATGACAGATTTTCAACTCTAAGAAGGGAGTTAGGAATTTGTAGAATCTCCTCTGAAAATTCTTGAAATAATAATATTCTTATGATCAATGTACAGTCTTTGTCTCTTCTGTTCTTAGTTGTGTCAACTAGGTCTTAAGTACTAGATAAGTCCTGAATTTGGAGGTTATAGTGTTGGGTGCTACTTCAGCAAGCTCTGAGGAACTCTGGTTTATCTTCGGATTACTTCCCATGGTCAACCACAGACAAGGCGCTGGTCGACCAAGGCATCAGGACAGGAAATGGTTAACTCTGGGACTTCGCAGCTGTCGACCACAGGCGATCCAATGGTCGACAACAAGTTTGACAGAACACAGTCTGCTCAACAGGAAGGTTCTGTGACAGCACAGAGGTCGACCACAGGCCACTCCATGGTCGACAATGGACCTAAACAAGGGAAATTGGATCTATTCAAGCTGCTGGCTTTGGTGGGAAATCTTCTGAACTTTTTGGACTCTGAGCTCAGTTTTGCTTTACTCACTCATCCTTGTTCACACTTCCCATTCCTTGTGTCTCAATATCTCTTTGTGGTCAACTTATTGTTTTTTAACTTCAGCAAGGACTCACAAATTGAGGGGGAGTAAAAAGTGTAAACTCATTCCTTAATAAATCATTGAACAACCTAACCATATCTTACAAGAAAATCACCAAAGTCATCAATGAGAGTAAAGGTTAAGTGTAGTAATGAGAATTTGACCTGTACTACTGCAATAAATTCAAACCATAACTATGTCTCTGACTCAAGACTATTGAGAACTTATGTTTTTAGTAATGAGACTGTTTCTCTACCTGTGTCTGTGTTGGACAGTGAAAATAAACGCTGCTATAGCATGAATGTATATGGAATACGCCATAATTCTGCCCTCTTGGTAGAGCAATGGACTGAGTTCTGAGAAACTACTGTTCTCTATCACAAAGCAAAATTGGCTGAAAAATTCAGTGGGAGACATGTATGTCATGAAGACTCATTCTACCTCTGCCACTCTCAAAATTATTAATTGGGAATACTGAGTAACTGGGGATATTGGCGTCTGATAAACGTATATCCTCACGGATAAAAGGTAGTTCCCAGTTAAAAGTGGAATGGTTAGGCATGCTAAGTAGCCGGGGTGACTGGCGTGTAAAAAGCGTGTCTTCTCGTGTAGAAAGGCATGTGATAAACCTGACCACAACTCTTCAATATTTCAAAATGTAAAATCCAAGGTTATCAAAGGCAGATAAAATGGTTGACCTAATGCACTATATGCAAATAGAGGCATAAAACACTGTTCAGCTTGTTCAGCTAGTAAAATTATCTCATGAACCATGTTATAAGTTTAAGGAGCCGTGAGTAAGAAAGTGGATATGGGGAGTCAATTTATTGGGGCAATACTTTCAAATTCTTTGAACCACAAGACCCACTCGAATTTGTCACAAGGTGGTCTTTGAGAAAGGGAGGAAAGGTTACTTAAATGTCTTATTAAAGAAAGGGGGTACACTTCAACCATTTCCCAAAATATGAGTTATGCTGATTAAATCCTGACCGCTCGTTTGTTTCATCGCGACGGTTCACTGCCCTAAAAATTAAGGGCCAGCCCTAATGCCCTACCCTATAAATTGTCTCGGCTGGGTCCCTGAAATTTTCCATCCGCAGCTCTAGCCCTCTCACAACTTCATCTTCTCCAGATTTCTTTTCTCGCCTCTCTCTCGCCTCTACCTCGCTTCCCTTCACAATGTCTCCCAAGCGCGCTCTAATTTCCTCTAAGCGTAGAAGAGATCAGGCCCCTGCCGCAGCTTCGATGCCGTCCAAGCGATCCAAGTCGCGGGCCGCACAGGGTTCGCCATCGGCCCCTCACAGGTCGACCACGGCTGATGAACCTGGTCCAGGGAGGCAATCAGCAGCTTCAGAGGAACCCGCAGTGCATCCCGTTTCTGGAGCTCTCAAGCCACGGACAGTTCTGCAACCAAGGATCGTCGACTTCTCCGATGACAAGCTGATGGAGATGTTCCCAGATCTACTGCCAATTTTTGAAGCTCAAGAGTGGACTACGTTCGTTTCAGTGCACAAT
The DNA here is from genome assembly GCA_022559845.1 of Amorphophallus konjac. Taxonomy (NCBI): domain Eukaryota; kingdom Viridiplantae; phylum Streptophyta; class Magnoliopsida; order Alismatales; family Araceae; genus Amorphophallus; species Amorphophallus konjac. The sequence goes on from CM040124.1 coordinate 147,386,944, forward strand.
TCGTACTCTCCCCAGCTTGTGCAAGAATTCTACCACAACCTGCAAGTCGTGGACAGTCAGCTCTACACCGTAGTTCAAGGGAAAGTCATCAGACTCGACGTCAAGCTTCTCCACATGACGCTGAAGACTCCCAGAATTGGAGCTGTTTTCAACCATGAGGACTTCGACTTCCGAGAAGCACATGCAGTGGTCACTGGCAAGCCAGCCCCTGAGGTCCTTCCCAAGTACCTCAATGCTAATACCTTCCCTCCTCTTCATCGTTTGCTTCACCACATCATCACCACCATCATACAACCTCGAGGAGGCGCCAGAGATCAAGTGAGTCGCCTCCATCTGTTTATACTCCATGGCCTCATCACTCGCCAGCCTATTCGCCTAACCACACTCCTTTTGAACTCCCTCCGAAGCATCCTACATTATCCCCTGAATTCTCTTCCTTTTGCTGCCCATATCACTTCCATTCTGAAAGCAGCCAACATACCTTCTCCTCACAGCCCAAGCATTGTCATTCCCAAATGGCACGTCTACAATTTTCACTTCGTAACCACATTCTTGGGATTTAAGAAGGTCGGAGACCATGTTCAGCGCACTCTCCCTTCCAAGGGCAAAGCAAAGATCCAGTGCCACCCTCTTCTCCACCTCATTCACCTATACAGGTTAGCCCTGCTGTCACACCGTCACCAATGGTGCCTCAAGCTACACCTACTACCACCACTGCTGCCCATCCACCATCGTCCCTTTCACTAGTGCTCTGGCAGCCAGGCACTGCTGCCCCTCCAGCTCAATCCCCATCTGCTCCACCTACCCAAGCTCCAACTTCCCAAGCTCCATCACATTCTGCTCAACCCACACAAGTACCACCTACCTCCATTCCCTCTACTTCTGCTCCACCACCAGCATTTCCCTTCCACCCTGAATCTCATGGAGTGCTCCTCCAGATGGCATCTCAGTTATCTTCTCTCACCACCCAACTCCAATCATTTCAAGAGAATGTCAATGCTGCCACTGGACGCTTGGAGCAGAAAGTCCAACGGCTGGAACAACAGATGGAGGCCAGGTTCATCAAGCAGAAGGAACACTCTGACCAGGCTAGTTCTCGGTTCAACAGACTAGTAAGGACCCTCGGTGAAGTTTCCGATCAGATGGGAATCCGTATCGAGATCACAACCCAACAGAATGAGAAGTATCACAAGGATACTATCTCAGAGATCCAGAAGCTCAGGCTCTCCTATGCCCACATTGTTGACAAGCTGGATCGCATGGCAGAGAACGTGAAGCCAGAGACCTCCTCATCCTCCTCAGAGGGATTGTTCAAATGATCTTCTTTTTGCTGTTGACAAAGGGGGAGATAGGACTTTATGTGTCATTGTGTGTCTAGTTGTGTGTCTAGATGTGAGTCTAGATTGTCAAGTTTACTTTGTCTACGTGTCCTCAGTGTCTTTATTTTTTTTTAGTCTCTCATGTAATTAGTGCTATTGTTTTTGAAAGACACATCAAACGAATTGACTGAATGAAATCTGTGCTATGATAGCCTTGCATGCAATATCAAATGAATTTTATAATCTGTTGTTTGTCACAATGACTCATGGTTGTCATCATCAAAAAGGGGGAGAATGTTGTGCATCCCTTGGTTTTGATGATGACAATAGGATATGGTTGATTAATCAAGTTCTATCTTGTTTCATAACAAATACAAGTAGTTTGATTGTTCCTTCAAAGTATTGGACTCATTCAATTTACTTCTGATAAGTTAAGTAATTTCAGGTCCACTGAAATCCAAGTGGAATCAACAAATCAGAAGAAGTGTCAAAGGCCGCTTGTCGACCAGGGAAGTGGTTATGGTCGACCAACGAACTCAACCAGAAAAGAATCAGATCATCTGTCTTCTGGAAGCACCTTGGCTGTCGACCAAAGCCCCGCCTCTGGTCGACCACAGAAAAGACAGAAGCAACAGACAGAACTGCTGGCCATCTGGAAACTGCCCCCTGTCGACCAGCGACCAGGCTGTGGTCGACCAACGGGCGACGTGAGTTTCAGCCAGAAGAACCGGCCGTCTGGGGACTGCCCATTGTCGACCAGCGACAGGGTCATGGTCGACCACGGGTTTATATATCGTCCAAAACCGAACTCTAACCGAATTCTGTTTTGGTTCCTTAAAACCTGCAAATGGTTGTTGCAGGTTGTTGGGCTGCTCAGGAGATAAGATTCCGCACGGGAATCAAGGAAACAATCTTGCTTAGAAGTGGTCAAACTCGTTCTAACGATTGGATTTAAACAGATCCCTGTTTTCTAGCAGATTGGCGCTCGATCTGAAAATTGAGCGGGAAGAGTTTTACTCTTGATAAAAGGGCTGTATGAAAAACGAAAAGAACACACATCACGAACAAGGGAGCAGAGAGAGAGCACGAAATAGAAGCCAAGGAAGATATACACAGAAGAGGAAGAAGGAGCTCTCCATCAATCAAAAATCTGCAGAAAGGTTAAAGGCGATCTCGTTGCTGCAGAAGGAAGACTTAGCTCAAGACTGTGCGATCTCCAGCAGCAGAACAATCGAAGGCAACTGACTGGAAGATCAACAGGGAGTCTAGGCTTCTTCATAAGCGTGATCAAGTCCCAGGCTGAACACCTATTCTTCTACATACGCCAATATTCAGTCCTGTCTTTCATCACCTGTTCTTATCATCTTTTCATTTCTGATTACAATTATTGTCAAGCTGTGAGGCAGCAGAGTCAAGCTGTGTGTCAGCTATGTTTTGGTTGAGATCAGAGATTCTCATAGTGAAGCCTTGCTTGAGTTAAGCAAGGGGTGGATGTAAGTCTCAGGAAGAGACTGAACCACCTTAAAAATCCTCTCTTGCGGTGTGCTTGTGTGTGTTTGATTTCCTATACGTATGCTTGCATCTTTACTATCCGCATTAGTTCTATAATTCATTAATTACCAGTAGCTCATCTGGTCGATAGTTAGTAAATTATCGAAAAGGGGGAAAGATCTATTCACCCCCCCTCTAGATCTATTCAGTCCGTATCCAACAGGCTGGGCCCTTGCTGGTAGAGGGCCAGCATGGCCAAGGTTTGATTTCCCAAGGGTATGGCTGCCCAAATCAAGGGTCCGACGAAGTGCCAAAGGGCACGGGTTCCACTCTCTTCCCACGATGATCACTTATAGCAAATGAGCTTAAGGATCGGGCTCTCATCACGGCTAGCGGAGTTTATGAACTAATATTGAAAGAACAAGCATGAATTAGAGCAAAGTTTTGGAGCACTCACTCGACCGGTTTGAAGAAACCGATCCCGCTCGGAGACGAGGGCGAGCGGGGAAGCGTGGGTTCCCCACATGCCGCGCCGGGGTAGCTTGACCTGTTTAAGCTATTACAACACTACACCCCATGCAAGGGGGGGATCGTGGGGAAGGGAAGATGATAGTTACATACAAACACTACCTCCACGCAGGGAGGGGCCTTCAGCCGGCCAAGCGGGGAGGGGAATTTGAGAAGGGAACACCAAGGATGGGAGGTTGCCGATTCTGTCCAGTTCTGTGGGTGCTGACAGAAGACTAATGAATTGACTGCTGCAACTGCTACCGAATTTTGTTGGGGACGAAACCACCTGGAAAATCTTCGTAGTAGGCCGGAGAAGTCGTCCAAATTTTATTAATTTCTTCTGTCATCGATACTGGTCTGGGTGGAGGCCCGAACAGGGAGGCAAAGTCTCGGACTGGCAGCTCCTAGTTTCCAACAGCAGGTTGCAGAGGTTGCCCCGACAGCTCCCGAACTCAGAAGCGAGCACCGTCGGAGTCGTTGGAACCGTGGACAAGTCCTCTTCGCAGCAAAACTAACGGGGAAGCCAAACAATGCCGGAGAAGACCAGGTAACTCTGAACAATGACGATAGGTCGGTGCAGACTGTGGGAAGCAGAACCGCGTGGCTGAGGGAGAAAATTGATAACTCCGGCTACAGGATGCCGAACGGAGTTCCGCTTCTTGATTCTCCCGGGCGGCTCGGAGCTCGGATGGGGATGAAATCACCGCCGTTGCGAAGTAGACCGGTAGACGCTTCCGTAGATTCCTCTTGGGCCTTCAGATTCTCTGGGATGTGGTCGGGGTTGCCTCTGCAAACTACTACTCTTCTGCTGCCAGCGAACTGAAAACTGGAGGTTGAAGATGGTGGGGGGAAATGGGATATATGGGAGGGGAAATGGAGGTGGATGAGTGTGGGGAGAACCCTGGCTGTGAGGGGGTCTAGGAGGGAGTGTTCCAAGGTATGGGAGGGGAAGAATAGGGTCTGGAAGGGGGTCTAACAGGTGGTGGGAGGAGGAGCTACGAATTTGGGCTTGGAGGGAGAAGGAGGAAGGTGGGGGGGGCACAAGTGGGTGGAGGGCATGTGAGTTTGAATTTCCTTTAATGTGGGGTGATCAATGGTGGTCTTGAGGATTGGAAGAGGTGCCTTGGGAAGGTGGAGGGCTGCTTTGGGTAGTGGGAAGGGTGCTTGGGGAAGTGGGTGGGGTAGTTGGGGGTTGGGAGGTGGAGCTAGGATTGGTGGAAGCTCTCTTGGGACTAGGGGGTGGAGTAATGGGGTGTGTGGGGAAGGGGAGTGGCCTTTAATGGGGGTAGGTGGGAGAGTGGTGGTTGGGAAGGGAGGAGAGAGAAAATTTTCGAAATTGGGTGTGGAGGAGAGAGAAAGGGGAGTGAAAAAGAGAGATTAAGAGAGGGATGGGTGGGGAATCTCTCCCCTAGGGTCTCTCACCCAAAAATGGAATCTCTCCACTAGATAAGAAGTGTAAACTCTCAAAATGGCAAGTTTTTCATTCATTGATTCATTAAGTTGAAATGGGGGGAATGGGGTCCTATATATAGGAAACCCACAGTTCTATAAAAGTCCCTGACAATTGACTCAATGACAAATAACCGAGGGGGTAGGGGAGAGCCCTTGGGCCAAGCCCAATGAATTGGGCCCAATAGCTAACTAGACAACCTAATGACACTCAAACTTAGGGAAATGAACACAAGACCTAGGAACATGACTCAAATAAAAGGGAAAATAGATCAAATGACTCAAATAAAAATTACATAGGACTCAAAATTAAATGACTAGACCATGCCGGATGCAACCGGGGCGAGGAGACGAGCGGTGAACGCGGGCATGGGAGGTGATGTCCCCATCACACTCCCGGGGTGCGGAGAACTCGACTCCGTCGAGTAAGTATCCTTCCCTCCTTGGAGGGTGTAGAAGTGGTACTGCCCTCAAGTCTTCCGAACGAGACCGATCCATCCACCTGCCGAGATAGCACTCGTATATCTTGCTCCTAGTGGTAGTGACCTGTTCATCCAATATTCGTTCAATGCGCTCACGCTGGGCTCTCTTGGCTGGTGGACTCTCCTCACGGGTGGGTGCTCTCTCAACGGAGGGAATAGGCTCAATATCCTCACTAGGTACCACCGTGGGTCCCTTGTATGGCACTAGGTCGGTGACACTGAATGTGGGACTTACCCCACACTACCAGAAAAAGCGGGATTTCAGACGGCCCGTATCCGTCTGAAATCCGTCTGAAAATCCGTCACAAACCACGTTTGTGACGGATTTGCGACATATTTAAGACTGAAACCGACCGTCTGAAATTTTTAGTCACAAATTTGTGACAGTTTATGTTTCCGTCAGAAATTCCGTCTGAAACTAAGACAGAATTTAATCAGTCACAAATTCCGTCTGACTTTCATACGAGACATTTCCATCTGAAATTTAAAATTATCAGTCTGAAATTTACGACGGACATATTTTCGTGTGAAAGTCCGTCTGAAATTTCAGACGGCTATTACAACGGAATATAGTTACCGTCTTAAAATGAAGCCCAACTCTTAGTCTGAAATCAAGTACCATATGAAAACTCGTCCGAAATCCGTCGCTATTTCAAACGGATATTACGACGGATAAAATAACCGTCTGAAATTCAACTCATCTCCTGTCCGAAATGTGGTTTGAAATCCGTCTATATTTCAAACTGATTTTACGACGGATAATAGATAGACAAAAATAGTCGCACATCCCGTCTGAAAATCCATTTGAAATCTACGTTTTTTTTAAAAAATCTTAAATTATTTTACAAAACCTGTTTAATCATAAATAAACATCAAGAAATTCTACATGTTGAAAAAAAAATATTGGGAACCTGCTAATCAAATAAATACCACCGAAAAATAAAATTCTGATCAAATAAATACCACAAAAAAAGACATTAACCCTGCTGATCCGTCTGAATATCAAGAAATATCCGGTACATCGTCCATATCCTCATCGTCCGTATCCTCACCGCCCTGCTCATCTCCTCTGTCGCCGCCCGCAGAAGGATCCCCCTATATTAAAAAAATAATAACATTCATTCATAGATAAAAAAATTAGTGCGAAGAAATTAGCATACATTGAAAGCAAACATATCAAATTGATAACTGCATATTTTATAAATCAACCACTAGCCTGAAACAGTATTTAAACTAAGTGTATTTTAGAAATGAATTTTGATTCCGTCAGTTCTGACAAGTCACTTTCATCTCCCCGGTCGTGTTGGAATGATCGGCACGGGCATCCGGCCGGTATTTCAAGTTTTAGACCCCCGGCCCCGACCTGGCAGTTCATTTGAACCAAGTGTATTTTAGAAATGAACTTTGAGCGCCGAGCTCAAACCGGGCATCCGATTTGGATTCCGTCAGTTCTGACAAGTCACTTTCATCTCCCCGGTCGTGTTGGAATGATCGGCATGGGCATCCGGCTGGTATTTCAAGTTTTAGACCCCCGGCCCCGACCTGGCAGTTCATTTGAACCAAGTGTATTTTAGAAATGAACTTTGAGCGCCGAGCTCAAACCGGGCATCCGATTTGGATTCCGTCAGTTCTGACAAGTCACTTTCATCTCCCCGGTCGTGTTGGAATGATCGACACGGGCATCCGGCTGGTATTTCAAGTTTTAGACCCCCGGCCCCGACCTGGCAGTTCATTTGAACCAAGTGTATTTTAGAAATGAACTTTGAGCGCCGAGCTCAAACCGGGCATCCTATTTGAATTCCGTCAGTTCTGAAAAGTCACTTTCATCTCCCCGGTCGTGTTGGAACAATCGGCACGGGCATCCGGCTGGTATTTCAAGTTTTAGACCCCCGGCCCCGACCTGGCAGTTCATTTGAACCAAGTGTATTTTAGAAATGAACTTTGAGCGCCGAGCTCAAACCGGGCATCCGATTTGGATTCCGTCAGTTCTGACAAGTCACTTTCATCTCCCCGATCGTGTTGGAACGATCGGCATGGGCATCCAGTCGGTATTTCAAGTTTTAGACCCCCGGCCCTGACCTGGCAGTTCATTTGAACCAAGTGTATTTTAGAAATGAACTTTGAGCGCCGAGCTCAAACCGGGCATCCGATTTGGATTCCGTCAGTTCTGACAAGTCACTTTCATCTCCCCGGTCGTGTTGGAATGATTGGCACAGCCATTCGGCCGGTATTTCAAGTTTTAGACCCCCGGCCCCGACCTGGCAGTTCATTTGAACCAAGTGTATTTTAGAAATGAACTTTGAGCGTCGAGCTCAAACCGGGCATCCGATTTGGATTCCGTCAGTTCTGACAAGTCACTTTCATCTCCCCAGTCGTGTTGGAATGATCGGCACGGCCATCCGGCCGGTATTTCAAGTTTTAGACCCCCGGCCCCGACCTGGCAGTTCATTTAAACCAAGTGTATTTTAGAAATGAACTTTGAGCGCCGAGCTCAAACCGGGCATCCGATTTAGATTCCGTCAGTTCTGCCAAGTCACTTTCATCTCCCCGGTCGTGTTGGAACGATCGGTACGGCCATCCGGCCGGTATTTCAAGTTTTAGACCCCCGGCCCCGACCTGGCAGTTCATTTGAACCAAGTGTATTTTAGAAATGAACTTTGAGCGCCGAGCTCAAACCGGGCATCCAATTTGGATTCCGTCAGTTCTGACAAGTCACTTTCATCTCCCCGGTCATGTTGGAACGATCGGCACGGGCATCCGGCTGGTATTTCAAGTTTTAGACCCCCGGCCCCGACCTGGCAGTTCATTTGAACCAAGTGTATTTTAGAAATGAACTTTGAGCGCCGAGCTCAAACCGGGCATCCGATTTGGATTCCGTCAGTTCTGACAAGTCACTTTCATCTCCTCGGTCATGTTGGAACAATCGGCATGGGCATCCGGCCGGTATTTCAAGTTTTAGACCCCCGGCCCCGACCTGGCAGTTCATTTGAACCAAGTGTATTTTAGAAATGAACTTTGAGCGCCGAGCGCAAACCGGACATCCGATTTGGATTCCGTCAGTTCTGACAAGTCACTTTCATCTCCTCGGCCGTGTTGGAATGATCGGCATGGCCATCTGGCCGGTATTTCAAGTTTTAGACCCCCGGCCCCGACCTGGCAGTTCATTTGAACCAAGTGTATTTTAGAAATGAACTTTGAGCGCCGAGCTCAAACCGGGCATCCGGGTTGGATTCCGTCAGTTCTGACAAGTCACTTTCATCTCCCCGGTCGTGTTGGAATGATCGGCACGGGCATCCGGCCGGTATTTCAAGTTTTAGACCCCCGGCCCCGACCTGGCAGTTCATTTGAACCAAGTGTATTTTAGAAATGAACTTTGAGCGCCGAGCTCAAACCGGGCATCCGATTTGGATTCCGTCAGTTCTGACAAGTCACTTTCATCTCCCCGGTCGTGTTGGAATGATCGGCATGGGCATCCGGCTGGTATTTCAAGTTTTAGACCCCCGGCCCCGACCTGGCAGTTCATTTGAACCAAGTGTATTTTAGAAATGAACTTTGAGCGCCGAGCTCAAACCGGGCATCCGATTTGGATTCCGTCAGTTCTGACAAGTCACTTTCATCTCCCCAGTCGTGTTGGAATGATCGACACGGGCATCCGGCTGGTATTTCAAGTTTTAGACCCCCGGCCCCGACCTGGCAGTTCATTTGAACCAAGTGTATTTTAGAAATGAACTTTGAGCGCCGAGCTCAAACCGGGCATCCGATTTGAATTCCGTCAGTTCTGAAAAGTCACTTTCATCTCCCCGGTCGTGTTGGAATGATCGGCACGGGCATCCGGCTGGTATTTCAAGTTTTAGACCCCCGGCCCCGACCTGGCAGTTCATTTAAACCAAGTGTATTTTAGAAATGAACTTTGAGCGCCGAGCTCAAACCGGGCATCCGATTTAGATTCCGTCAGTTCTGCCAAGTCACTTTCATCTCCCCGGTCGTGTTGGAACGATCGGTACGGCCATCCGGCCGGTATTTCAAGTTTTAGACCCCCGGCCCCGACCTGGCAGTTCATTTGAACCAAGTGTATTTTAGAAATGAACTTTGAGCGCCGAGCTCAAACCGGGCATCCAATTTGGATTCCGTCAGTTCTGACAAGTCACTTTCATCTCCCCGGTCATGTTGGAATGATCGGCACGGGCATCCGGCTGGTATTTCAAGTTTTAGACCCCCGGCCCCGACCTGGCAGTTCATTTGAACCAAGTGTATTTTAGAAATGAACTTTGAGCGCCGAGCTCAAACCGGGCATCCGATTTGGATTCCGTCAGTTCTGACAAGTCACTTTCATCTCCTCGGTCATGTTGGAACAATCGGCATGGGCATCCGGCCGGTATTTCAAGTTTTAGACCCCCGGCCCCGACCTGGCAGTTCATTTGAACCAAGTGTATTTTAGAAATGAACTTTGAGCGCCGAGCGCAAACCGGACATCCGATTTGGATTCCGTCAGTTCTGACAAGTCACTTTCATCTCCTCGGTCGTGTTGGAATGATCGGCACGGCCATCTGGCTGGTATTTCAAGTTTTAGACCCCCGGCCCCGACCTGGCAGTTCATTTGAACCAAGTGTATTTTAGAAATGAACTTTGAGCGCCGAGCTCAAACCGGGCATCCGGTTTGGATTCCGTCAGTTCTGACAAGTCACTTTCATCTCCCCGGTCGTGTTGGAATGATCGGCACGGGCATCCGGCCGGTATTTCAAGTTTTAGACCCCCGGCCCCGACCTGGCAGTTCATTTGAACCAAGTGTATTTTAGAAATGAACTTTGAGCGCCGAGCTCAAACCGGGCATCCGATTTGGATTCCGTCAGTTCTGACAAGTCACTTTCATCTCCCCGGTCGTGTTGGAATGATCGGCATGGGCATCCGGCTGGTATTTCAAGTTTTAGACCCCCGGCCCCGACCTGGCAGTTCATTTGAACCAAGTGTATTTTAGAAATGAACTTTGAGCGCCGAGCTCAAACCGGGCATCCGATTTGGATTCCGTCAGTTCTGACAAGTCACTTTCATCTCCCCAGTCGTGTTGGAATGATCGACACGGGCATCCGGCTGGTATTTCAAGTTTTAGACCCCCGGCCCCGACCTGGCAGTTCATTTGAACCAAGTGTATTTTAGAAATGAACTTTGAGCGCCGAGCTCAAACCGGGCATCCGATTTGAATTCCGTCAGTTCTGAAAAGTCACTTTCATCTCCCCGGTCGTGTTGGAATGATCGGCACGGGCATCCGGCTGGTATTTCAAGTTTTAGACCCCCGGCCCCGACCTGGCAGTTCATTTGAACCAAGTGTATTTTAGAAATGAACTTTGAGCGCCGAGCTCAAACCGGGCATCCGATTTGGATTTCGTCAGTTCTGACAAGTCACTTTCATCTCCCCGGTCGTGTTGGAACGATCGGCACGGGCATCCTGTCGGTATTTCAAGTTTTAGACCCCCGGCCCTGACCTGGCAGTTCATTTGAACCAAGTGTATTTTAGAAATGAACTTTGAGCGCCGAGCTCAAACCGGGCATCCGATTTGGATTCCGTCAGTTCTGACAAGTCACTTTCATCTCCCCGGTCGTGTTGGAACGATCGGCACGGCCATTCGGCCGGTATTTCAAGTTTTAGACCCCCGGCCCCGACCTGGCAGTTCATTTGAACCAAGTGTATTTTAGAAATGAACTTTGAGCGCCGAGCTCAAACCGGGCATCCGATTTGGATTCCGTCAGTTCTGCCAAGTCACTTTCATCTCCTCGGTCGTGTTGGAATGATCAGCACGACCATCCGACCTGGTATTTCAAGTTTTAGACCCCCGGCCCCCAGATTTTCTCAATTCTTCTGAAGTAAATGAGTTTTAAAATTAATAATGAACATAATTGAGTAATTCATTCAAAATAAAAACATAGTAAACACTCACCTGTGCGGGCTGTGCTGTGGTGGTGGTGGATTGCTGAGGGACCATTCCGCTCTGGGAGAGGAGGCCACTGATTGCCTGCAAGAATACTGACACTTGGCTAGAGATCTCTTGCTGGAAATGTTGCTGCTGCCGCTGCATATCAGAAATCTGCGATCGGACCATGTCCATCATGTCGCTGGCAGAAGCGCTGGGGGCAACAGAAGGTATAGTGAAGGCACTGCCACTAGAATAAGTATAGCTAGAACTCGCACACGCTGATGTCACCGCGCTTGCGTCTAGGCTCTCCCCAAAACCATATAGTCGGCCTTTCTTCGGTACGCCAGCTGCTGCCACCCACTCCACCGGATCGAACTCCGGCTGCTGCGTGTCTCCCTCCCCGTACTTCTCTGTCACTGCTTTGCTATATGTTTCCTACAAATTGAATAAAATAACTAGTCAATTTCATATGAATTACATGCCGATTTAAATGAACGGTACAAGTTACATATGTAGATAAACTTACCGCTGCTGACTTAGCTGTGTCACTCACAAAATCATTAGTCCCCTTCTTTTTGTGTGTTCTGTCGAACACCTCGAGGAACGACGGAGGTCGATTAAGCTCCACAGCCTGTTATACAATTCATAGTAAAAAAAAGTCAAATATTGGGATAAATTGTAAGAAGATAAATTGGTATATTACTTACCAATTTTTGTTTATGAGCCGCATAAGAGATGGACCCACTCGTATGCAAATTTGAACCTGGTTTTGACGCCCTGTTTGCTTTGGCTTTTTCGGACTTTTCTATCCACTTGGGGTCGGCAAAATGGTCACAAGATATCTCCCAATCCTCCTGCCTCATCCATAGAGGGCGATGCGCCTTCCACAATTGTCGGTCTTCACTCCCCCCACTCAATTTTTTAGCGTGTGCTCGGGCCTCATGTATTTTCCTCTTGTAACTTGAGAGCATAGTAGACTCCCAGGCACGACGACATCTCGCCGCGTCATGTCCACATGTGAATTGAAAAGACCGCTGTAAATCAATTACTTTTCACACTTAGTATAAAGTTGTAAATTGACTTTGGGAAATACTTGAATTAAATGACGTAATTACTTACTAAGAACATGTTGTACAATGAATCGCGGACGGACATCGAAAATCTCTGAAAGTGGAAGCTGCCCCGGGCACATGTGCCAACATGAGTTCGGTGGAATGATGGACAGCGCTGTGGGGTTCAAATTTCATACTGCAATTGCAAATGTCAAAATATTCATATTAGACAGTTGAGGGCTAATTAATGTAATATAACCTTATAGATTTACCCGGATACCCAACACGGGCGACGTCTATCATGGGTCGTGCCTCCCTCGTGACAACTGTCGGCATCGTCAAGGGGCTGACTGGTGGGGGTGGGCCCTGTACAAGTGGGAGGTGGTGGGAGGGCACTGAGACCTGCAAGAATTTATTGTCATGTGGAGTGATACATATACTGCGAACATATAATTAAAATATACATACCTGCAGCGGGAGGTGGTGGGGGTGGCGTATGCACAACAGGTGGGAGGCCACTGAGACCTGCAAGAATTTATTGTCATGTGAAGTGATACATATACTGCGAACATATAATTAAAATATACATACCTGCAGCGGGAGGTGGTGGGGGTGGCGTATGCACAACAGGTGGGAGGTCACTGAGACCTGCGAGAGTTTATTGTCATGTGGAGTGATACATATAATGCGAACATATAATTAAAATATACATACCTGCAGCGGGAGGTGGTGGGGGTGGCGTATGCACAATAGGTGGGAGGGCACTGAGACCTGCAAGAATTTATTGTCATGTGGAGTGATACATATAATGCGAACATATAATTAAAATATACATACCTGCAGCGGGAGGTGGTGGGGGTGGCGTATGCACAACAGGTGGGAGGGCACTGAGACCTGCAAGAATTTATTGTCATGTGGAGTGATACATATACTGCGAACATATAATTAAATATACATACCTGCAGCGGGAGGTGGTGGGGGTGGCGTATGCACAACAGGTGGGAGGCCACTGAGACCTGCAAGAATTTATTGTCATGTGGAGTGATACATATACTGCGAACATATAATTAAAATATACATACCTGCAGCGGGAGGTGGTGGGGGTGGCGTATGCACAACAGGTGGGAGGCCACTGAGACCTGCAAGAATTTATTGTCATAAGTAGAACAAATATTGAAGAATTTAAATTAAAATATACATACATGATCCTCGAGTCTTTTTGCCACTGAGACCTGCAAGAATTTATTGTCATGTGGAGTGATACAAATATTGCGAACATATAATTAAAATATACATACCTGCAGCGGGAGGTGGTGGGAGTGGCGTATGCACAACAGGTGGGAGGCCACTGAGACCTGCAAGAACTTATTTTCATAAGTAGAACAAATGTTCAAGAATTTAAATTAAAATATACATACCTGTAGCGGGAGGTGGTGGCGTATGTACAAGTGGTGGTGAGCCGACACTTGCACCTATAAATAAATTCTTTTAAGTTTGTAAATAATTAAAATATTTATATAGCTAACTTATTGATCAAATATACCTGTGTCTGAAGAAGATGGTAGCGAGGAGGGAGTAGCGCCCCTCTCACTGCTAGATCTCCTCCCACCCCTAGTACGACCTCCTCGCACCATTTCCTTATTAATAACAAAACAATTAATACATATTAATCCACAATTATATAAGGCTAGACAAATGTTATTTAAAATTATGCTTAAAAGTAAGAATCTTCTTACTAAATTATCAAAACATGCCTCCCTCATGTTGATATATCTAGCTCAACTTCATCATCTTCGTCATCCATAGTAGTCTCATGAGATTCAAAATCTTCGTCTTCATCTGATTCTTCCTCCCCTCTAACATCAACATTTAGCTCCGTCGGATCGACTTCTTCCACTCCATCTCGCGTACGTAATGACAGTGGCTCATCAGATTCGTCCAGATTAAACCTAGAGGAACCGACAACGCCAACTTCGTCTGATTGATAATATTCAGCACGAGCAACCTCTGAGACATCTCCACTCATAGTTAACTCATAAGTGGGAAAGAGTTTTGAATTAACCCTGCAAACTGCCCACCAATCTCTATTCTTGGATGATGGATAGCTTGAATAGTACACTTGCTGGGCTTGTGCGGCTAAAATGAACGGTTCATAGGTCTTAAGTTTAGACCTATGCTTGACATTGACAATCCCATAATTTGTGTCATGTAGAACAGAATTAGGATCAAACCATTGACACTTAAATATGTATACATGATTGTCTTGTCCCAAATACTGAAGTTCTAAGACTTCTTCAAGAATACCATAGTAGTCCAATTCCATTTCATTGTATAAACTTCCCTTCACACATACGCCGCTGTTCATCGTAGACTTATTTCGCCCATAATCCCTTGTATGAAATTTGTATCCATTCACAATATATCCCGGATAGGCACGTGTCTGGTTCGAGGGGCCATAACTTATCTGTTGTACTCTTTGATCAGTAATGAGACCTTGTTCAACCTATATCAAATTAGAGTAGTTAAAATAATAACAATTACCTCAACATACGTAAATACAAACATATATATTCAGAGTTCACACTAACTCGGTTTCTTAGCCATTTGGAAAAAAACTTCTCGCGTTCTTTTTCAATCTCCACATCCTGGATATTTGGACATTTTTCAGCTAATTCTGAATCAAATTGTCTGCAATATAAATGTAGCACCCCGTAAAAAAAATGATTAAAAAATTTTGATAAAGCCAATGTATAGACTTTGTGAAGTCAATGTTGTATAGACTTTGAGGAAGCCAATGTATAGACTTTGAGGATGTATAGACTTTGAGGAAGCCAATGTATAGACTTTGTGAAGTCAATGTTGTATAGACTTTGAGGAAGCCAATGTATAGACTTTGAGGAAGTGAATGTATAGACTTTGAGGAAGCCAATGTATAGACTTTGTGAAGTCAATGTTGTATAGACTTTGAGGAAGCCAATGTATAGACTTTGAAGAAGTGAATGTATAGACTTTGAGGAAGCCAATGTATAGACTTTGAGGATGTATAGACTTAGAGGAAGCCAATGTATAGACTTTGTGAAGTCAATGTTGTATAGACTTTGAGGATGTATAGACTTTGAGGAAGCCAATGTATAGACTTTGTGAAGTCAATGTTGTATAGACTTTGAGGAAGCCAATGTATAGACTTTGAGGAAGTGAATGTATAGACTTTGAGGAAGCCAATGTATAGACTTTGAGGATGTATAGACTTGGAGGAAGCCAATGTATAGACTTTGAGGAAGCCAATGTATAGACTTTGAGGATGTATAGACTTAGAGGAAGCAATGTATAGACTTTGTGAAGTCAATGTTGTATAGACTTTGAGGATGTATAGACTTTGAGGAAGCCAATGTATAGACTTTGAGGAAGTGAATGTATAGACTTTGAGGAAGCCAATGTATAGACTTTGAGGAAGTGAATGTATAGACTTTGAGGAAGCCAATGTATAGACTTTGAGGATGTATAGACTTTGAGGAAGCCAATGTATAGACTTTGTGAAGTCAATGTTGTATAGACTTTGAGGAAGCCAATGTATAGACTTTGAGGAAGTGAATGTATAGACTTTGAGGAAGCCAATGTATAGACATTGAGGATGTATAGACTTTGAGGAAGCCAATGTGTAGACTTTGAGGATGTATAGACTTTGAGAAAGCCAATGTATAGACTTTGTGAAGTCAATGTTGTATAGACTTTGAGGATGTATAGACTTATGGAGTTGCTGGAAATGTGAATTAAGATCTTACTCAACATAAGGTTCAATCTCGAGGCAATTCAAAAGAATATATATCTCAGCGGCGTGCAACTCTCTATCTTCGAGCGTGCGAGTCAAGCAACGTCCGAACGCACGTCCAGGATGTTTAAATATGGAGAGCCGATCGGACGATTCATCCACTCCCCCATCATCATTACGTGGAGGTCGAGTACGACGAGTTTGAATCTCTGGCTCAAAGTACATAGAACAGAAGTTCGAAATTTCTTCAAGAATGTATGCCTCAGCAATCGAACCCTCCACCTGTGCCTTGTTGCGAACTTTCATTTTTAATTCATGCATGCACCTACAACAACAAGTCAGATGGCAACAATATGTAGCGGCTATGGACGACTTATAAGTTAACAAAAATTGTCACATACCTCTCAAATGGATACATCCATCGAAATTGTACTGGACCTCCGACGATAGCCTCATATGGCAAATGAACGACCAGGTGCTCCATCGAATCAAAGAATGCCGGAGGAAATATCTTCTCTAGCTTGCAAATGGTTGTGACAACTTCTTGTTCGATAGTTTGTACATCCCGAAGTCTGAGTTCAGATGCACATAAAATCTTGAAAAATTGACTCATCTCAGCTAGTGCTCCCCATATCTGCTTTGGCAACAAATCACGAAATGCAATGGGCAGTAGCCTCTCCATGAACACATGACAGTCGTGACTTTTCATACCATATATTTTCCCCTCATTAACATTCACACAACGGGCTATGTTGGATGCATATCCATCTGGGAATCTCAGCTGTTTCAACCACTGGCATACTTCCTTGATCTGTGTATCATGAAGCACATAAGTTGCTTTAGGCTGCACAGTTTTGCCATTGACACTTTGTAGTTCCAGTTCTGGACGTCTACAAAGCATCTTTAAATCCATACGTGCTTTGGCGTTGTCCTTTGTTTTCCCTTTAACATTCATGATCGTATTGAACACATTATCAAAAAAATTCTTCTCGGTATGCATGACATCCAGATTGTGTCGTACAAGAAGAGTTGACCAATAAGGTAATTCCCAAAAAATGCTTTTCTTGACCCAGTTGTGATCCTTTCCAAAATTAGGGAGTTGCCGTGTGCTACCAGACAATTGAACTACATCTGGTAAATTGTGCACCCGTGACGCCATATGTAGACCCGACACCCGTTGCAAGTCAGCTTCATCCATTTCAACAGTATTTTTTTTAAACGAGTCTTTTTGCCTTCGAAAAGGATGGTCACTTGGTAGCAATCGCCGATGGCAATCAAACCAGCAGCTTTTCCCCCCATGTTTCAATACAAATGATTTGGTATCTTCCATACAGTAAGGACATGCTAGCCTCCCATGTGTGCTCCAACCAGATAGCATTCCATATGCAGGGAAGTCACTTATTGTCCACATCAGTGCAGCCTTCATAATAAAATTTTTCTTCCTATATGCATCATAAGTAACAACTCCATCAGTCCATACAAATTTGAGCTCATCAATCAACGGCCTGAGATATATGTCCAAATTTTTTCGGGACTTTTTGGACCAGGAATTACTAGGGACAAAAACAGATTTTCTCGCTTCATGCACATGTGCGGCGGAAGGTTGTACGATGTCATGAACACTGGCCAACAAGAATAAGCTGCCACTGAACCACCGAATGGATTAAAGCCATCTGTGCATAAACCCAATCGAACATTACGTGACTCCCTTGAAAAGGCAAGATGAGTACGACTAAAGTGAGTCCAAGCTTCACCATCGGCAGGATGACTGATTATATCATCGGCACGACGTACTCTTTCGGTGTGCCATGTCATATGTCGAGCCGTCTTTGAGGACATATACAGTCGCTGCAGCCTAGGCACAAGAGGGAAGTATCGCAACGCCTTGTAAGGTACATCTTTTACCTTTGAATTGACCCCCCCCTTAGGTTTGAATCTGTCATGGCCACAAATGGAACATGATATCTTATCTGCATCATCTTTGTAATATAACATACAATGATTCGGACATGCATCTATTTTCACATATCCAAGTCCTAAGTCATTGACCATCTTTTTTGCACGGTAAAAAGTTTCTGGCAACTTCTCGTCTCGAGGCAACATACTCTTGATCAAGAGGAGGAGACGGTCAAAACAAGTCTCACTGATGTGAAATTCAGATTTCAAGTTCAACAACTGTGACACTGCAGACAATCGAGTGTGATTTTCACAACCATCCCACAGCGGCTCATCAGCATCCCTAAGTAGTTCATAAAATCTTCCGGCTGTCTTATTCGGCGCTTCATCGTGAATATTAAAACTAGGACCAGCAGCATCTACAACCATATCCACGTACCCACTTGTGCCTGCAATATTGTCGGGCTCATACCTCAAGAATTGCTCACCATGACACGTCAATTCGTATAACCATCCACGAACCCTTTCGTGTACAAATGATGTTGCACATCCCATGTTGAACACCACCTCAAGTTTCTACAACTTGAACAAGGGCATCGAATGTGACCGTCGTGATCTATTGCTGCATTTGGATTCCCCAATGCAAATTGAATGAAACTCTCAACCCCAAGCTTAAAGTCATCTGACACCACCCGGTCAACTATTCTACGATACATCCATGAACGATCTGTCGACATTTTTCCTGCACCCAATAAATGACAATACACATCCTAACTTTCAAATCATTACTCATAATATTACACCCGACCCTTTCCTCACATCGTTCATCATAGACCATTTGCAGTTGGAAGAGGAATATTGATTAGATTATCACTTTTTAACCCATCCATGAAGGTTTGATCGCACAATCACTTACTATATGTGCTGCACGATTTGCTAAAAATTTCGGCATCATCTCCCCACACTTCTCCGATATACCAAATATATTTATTGATTTTGAAATTTTCTTAAACACTTACAAGTAAGTGGTTAAGAAAACACTCAAAATCAATAATGGTATATCAGAGAAGAGTGAGGAGACGCAACCGAAATTCTCAACAAACCATACAAACATATATAGTAAATGACTGCCTAAGTGCGATCAAACATTCACAGACTGTCCAAACGGGACAATTCAAGACTTTGAGGTAGATATATACATTCTCATAAACAAATGAGAACATACACATCAATCCCAAAGTCTTGAACGGGAAGGCACATTGACACGGTTTTAACGCGCTCTCCTGAGGTGCGTGTAATGTTAGGTCGCACCCACGCACCTCAACTCACAGGGAATACCCCATGCATTTATATAACATAAAATTAAATAACAACGCAATTATCATTATGCACATATCAAATTAAATAACACCCAAATTACAAAAATTTTCAAATGAAGAACATCGAAGCTAAACAATCTACATTTTTGAGTCAAATTAACATCAAATTTCTATTAAAATCAGATTTAAAATTATATTTACATGCAATTAAAATCCACAAAGTTTTAAATCACAAAACGAATTTTTTGGGTATTTACCTATTGCTATAGAGAATTCTGATTTCTTTGCATTTATCCACATCTTTGTATATATGTACTACTTAAGATATGTGGTCATTCCATTTCTCTATATCTTCTTATCATCATAAGACAAGGTCATTCCATTTCTCTATATCTACTTAAGATATGTGCTTTCCTACTTAAGATATTTTTGAGCCGTATTGATTGACTCAGTCATATATAGTATGCCAGTTTTCCTTGCCTAAGTCACTTTTATCCCAAAGAAGGTGATCAGTTTCATTGACCGGCTATGTGCAATTTTTTTTTGGTATGGAGAGAAAAATATAGTATGCTAGTCCGCCCATCTAGCCAACTGTGTAAGAACATTCCCAGTTGGAATGCCTTCGACTGTCTTTAGACAGGCCAAAGATATTATTATCTCTAACAGCAGATGGATAGGAGGGAATGTGGCTAATATAGACTTCCTGAGTGACAATATGGATAGCAAATGCTGTAGCAACAGTAGCAGCTGTATATGGGTGTTGCAAAGCCAGAAAGTGAGCATACTTGGACAATTTGTCAATTACCACAAGAATAGTGGTTTTAGAATGGGAAGGTGGAAGACCCTCAATAAAGTCCATGTGAATATGAATCCAAATTTTTTCTGGTATAGGAAGGGGTTGCAACAGGCCTGCTGGAGATTGGGTGATATACTTTGTTCGTTGACAAATATCACAATTTTGAATATAGTCTTTGATTGTCCTTTCCATGCCCTTCCAGTGAAAACTTCTTTTTAGTCTATGGAGAGTTTTATGGTATCCTGAATGTCCACCTGTTGGAGCATCATGGTGTGCATGGAGTATAGAAGGTAAGAGACTGAAATTTGGGTGCAGATGTATCCTGCCCTTGTAATATATAACACCACCTTGCAATGAATAGTGGTTAGGGTTCAAAGAATCTGAGTTCCAATCCTTGAGCAACTGAATAAAGTAACTGTCCAGAAAGTATGCCTTCTGAATCTCCGAAAACCAGTCAGGCACTAAAACTGTGATTGCTTCTATGGAGGGTTCTTCATAAAGTCTGGATAGAGCATCTGCTGCTCTGTTATGGTGAACAGACTTATATTCCAGGGAAAAATCAAACCCCATCAATTTAATCAACCATCGCTGTTGCGCCGGAGTGTGAACCTTTTGTTGCAGCAGGTGTCGGAGGCTTTGATGATCTGTTCTGATCACAAATCTTCTACCAATCAAGTATGATTTCCATTTTTGAACAGCAAACAGGATAGCCTCCATTTCCTTCTCATATACTGACAAACCTTATTGTCTAGTAGTAAAAGCTTTACTTAGATAAGCCACTGGACGGCCCTGTTGCATGAGAACAGCACCCATACCTGAGTTACTAGCATCACACTCAAGGATGAAGGGAATGTCAAACTTTGGTAAAGCCAACACTGGGGCAGAAATCATGGCTTGCTTAAGTTCCTTGACTGGGTCCTCAGCCTCTGGGGTCCAGACAAAACTATCTTTTTTTAGAAGTTGAGTGAGTGGTGCTGCCAAAGAACCATAATTCTTGAAAATTTTCCTGTAGTACCCAGTCAGGCCTAGAAATCCCCTCAGGTTTTTGAGGCACTTGGGAGCTGGCCAGCCCACAATAGACTACAGCTTGTTGATCTCCATGGATACCCCACCATCAGATATCACATGACCCAAATATTCCACCTTGGTGACTCCAAAGTCACACTTAGATTGTTTGGCATATAGCTGGTTGTCCTTTAGTAATTGTAGGACCTTCTCTAGGTGGTTCAGATGCTCAGGCCATGTTTTGCTATAAACTAGAATGTCATCAAAGAATACTAAAACAAACTTTCTGAGATGAGGTCGAAAGATATTGTTCATAAGACTTTGAAAAGTGGAAGGAGCATTAGAAAGGCCAAAGGGCATTACTAAGAATTCATAGTGCCCTTCATGAGTACGGAAGGCAGTCTTATGAATGTCCTCAGGTGCCATTCGAATTTGATGATAGCCTGAACGAAGGTCCAGCTTCGAAAAATATCGAGCCCCATATAATTCATCCAAGAGGTCATCAACCAGAGGTATAGGATATTTATCCTTGACAGTTTGTTGGTTTAAAGCCCTGTAATCAATGCACATGCGCCAGCTCCCATCACGTTTCTGTACTAAAAGTACAGGAGCTGAAAATGGACTGTTACTATGTTGCAAGTGTGTGTGTTGCATGAGCTCCTTGACTTGATTTTCAATTACAGATTTGTGGAATGGAGAATGTCTGTATGGTGGAACAATGATGGCCTTTGACTCATCTATGAGGGGTGTACGATGGTCACAACTCCTAGCAGGAGGGAGACCTGTAGGTTCATCAAAGACAGAAGTATAGGTTTGTAAGAGTATAGCCAAGTCTGGTGGGTGAGAAGAAAATGAGGGGGTAGGGGGTTTTAGCTGGGTTGGAATCAGCTAAATTGTATACAAGGCTCTGGCATTTCTGAGCTCTTTGTGCAATTTGGGGCCAGAAATCATATTGACCTTGTCGTCTGTGAGGCCTGTAAACTTGTACTGTTTACCCAGCCATGCAAAGGTCATAGTCATTTCCCTGATATTCAACACAATGTCACCCAAAAGCTGTAGCCAAGTTGCTCCTAGTACCACATCAATACCGCCCAATGGAAGAACTAAAAAATCCAAGTCAAAAGATACTTCAGGGAGCTGAAGTTTAACGTTAGGACACAGTCCTTCAGAAGGAACTTGCAGACCAGATGCAAGTCTGACTGCTGGATTTTCACAGGGTATTGTGCGGAGGTGAAGCTTCTTAACTATTGAAGGGTCAATGAAGTTATGGGTGCTCCCATTGTCAACTAATATTATAACTGTCACCCCACTGATTGTACCCAATATTCTCATTGTACCAGGAGTAGCCATGTTACCCACTATTTGTGATGAGATAGAAGGAATGTTGTTCTCAAGCTGACAGAACTCAGTGTCTTCCTCCATTGTAACTTCTGTTTGAACAAGATCATAATCATCACTCATTGGAATCAACTGCAGAAGAAACAACTTCTTTGCCTGACATGTGTGACCAAGGGTCCATTTTTCATCACAATTGAAGCAAAGCCCCTTAGACTTCCTTTCTTGCAATTGCTGACTAGTTAGCCTCCTAATGGGAGGATTGTGGTGGACAGATGGCGTGGGTAACAATGGGGGAAGTGAAGAGGACTGACCAGTGTACCGTCGCCTAGAAAGCAGTTTGGTTTCCTGAATTCTAGCTAACTCCATGGCATGAGTCAAGGTTCTGGGCTGGAAGGATCTCACTTCACAGGAAAGTTCTTCCTTCAGACCACTAAGGTATGTGCCCAGAAGGTGTTCTTCAGGTACTCCAGAGATTTTATTGCATAGCTTTTCAAAGAGCCTTTGGTATTCTAAAACAGATCCTGTTTGTTTGAGTTTACTAAGGGAACCATGAGCATCAAGGAAAGAAACAGATCCAAATCTTGAATCAAGAGCAGCTAAAAATTCAGACCAGGTAAGTGAATCTCGAGTAGCAGTAATGTGCCAATACCATTCTAGGGCCTCACCCTCCAAATAGTAACAAGCTGTGCTGAGTTTATGACCCTCAGGGGTCTTGTGATGGTGAAAAAACCTCGCAGCTTTGAATTTCCATTCAGCAGGATCAGTGGATCCATCATAACGTGGAAATTCTTGAGGTTTGGGTCTAAAAGACCCTATAGAATCAGCATGATCATCCAAGGGAGCGGTATTACCCGAGCGGTGAACTATGGATTCTAGATCCGTCACCCGTTGGAAGACTTCTTGCCGGAGAGACCCGATCTCCTGACGAATCTCAAGCAGCATGGACTTCAAAGCATCAGAATCGCCCATGGCCATCTATGCGGAAGAAGAAGAACTGGGGCTGGAGAGAAGCTCAGACACCAATTTGTTGTGTTTCCTCCTAGGTTCCCGGTCAATGCCCTCCAGAAGAGGTCTCGCGGAAGAGCTCCGAGTTCTTGCGGAGGAAGCCGTAGCTGCTAAGAACAGAAATAACTGGAAGAACAGAGTTGAGGAATAGGAAGGAAGAGGATTGAGAGAGATAGAGGACAGAATAGAAGAGAAGACTGGAGCCAAAAAGGCATGTTACGGCCTTCCTTCCTCTGCTATTTATATTGTTCCCTGGTATTTACATGGCTCCGGAAGCTATGCCACATTTCTTGTAGGCAAGTCTTCCAAGAATGTAACAACTATTTTCATACAAGAAATCAAGAATTACATTTCCCTGTCATTATTCTTCCTCAACCATTTCTAACATACAAAACAAAGGTATATCGCCCACTGCTCAATGGAATGCTAACCGTATATGTGGATGACTGTTATGACTGTTGGAGCAACATCAGTGGGTTGTTTGAGCCGTTTCCAGCTCACTAACCTGGTGGTTCACCCAATTCTATGGGTTTCCTCCGTAACAGAGAGGGGGGCTGAGGTGTGTGCGTGTGTGTCTGCGAGGGGGAGGGGGGCCACGGACAAGGGAAGAGAGGGCGGTGGAGGGGGTGGGGGAGGGCGGCCAGAGGGAGTGAGGGAGCGGGAGAGGGGGGCTGAGGTGTGTGCTGTGCGTATGTGTGTGTGTCTGCGAGGGGGAGGGGGGCCACGGACAGGGGAAGAGAGGGCGGTGGAGGGGGTGGGGGAGGGCGGCCAGAGGGAGTGAGGGAACGCGAGAGGGGAGAGGGAGAGGGAGTGAGGGAGCTGGACAGGGGAGAGGGAGAGGGATTGAGTGAGGGGGAACAGATCGGGAGAGGGAGAGGGATTGAGTGAGGGAGGGGAACATGATCGGGAGAGAGAGAGGGAGAGGGAGACCACTTACCGGCTGGCGGCGATGGCGACCGTGAGAAGATGACCACGACCGTGAGAGGGAGGGAGGTTGGCGAATGGCGGCGACGGCGGGGCCTCCGGTGACGGCGAGGATGGCGGGGCCTCCGGCGACGGCGAGGACGGCGGCTCCGGCGGCTCCGGCGGCGACGTCCGCAAGCAGAGGGCAGAGGAGAAGGAGAGAGTGAGAGGGAGAGTGGGGGGGGTGGAAATGGGGCCAGGTGGAAGGGGTGGGAGGGAGGGGTCGACGGTGGCGGGAAAGGGGGAATTTTGCGACGGAAATATGGACGGAACTTATTTCCGTCTGAAATTTCAGACGGATTATTTCCGTCTGAATATCCGTCCCAAATTTGCGACGTATATAAAGATGGAATATATTCCATCTATAATTATAGACGGATCTTCAGAGAGAGTATAGTCTGTCCTTAATACCAACGGAATTTGTGACGGAAACTAATCCGTCAGAAATACAGACAGATTTTAAGACGGAAAATATCCATCTGAAATATCTGTCTGTATTTCCGCTTGTTTTGGTAGTGCCATATTCCTCGGGGAGATCTAACTCATAGGCATTTGCACCAATGCACCTCAGGACCTGGAAGGGACCAGCCCCACGTGGCCTCAATTTGGAGATGGCTCCCGGGGAGAGCCTCTCCATCCTTACCATCACAAAGTCACCCTCATGGAATTCTTGGTGACGTCGATGAGAGTCGGCTCGCCTTTTATAAGTCACATTCTTCTTACTAATGTGCTTGCGGATCTCTTTATGCAATGTTGTGAATGCAGACATTCTAGGGGTGATGGGTGGACCTGGGCAACCAAAAGTAGACCTATCGTGTAATGATGCAGTGTAGACTTTGGTTAGCCTAGGTGGGTCGGGACACCCGTAGGTGGCCCTATCATGCAAATTGGTGATAAATATTAGGGGACCCGGACATCCGTAGATACCTTTGACATGCTTAAGACCCATGATGAATGAAGGTGGACCATGACATCCAAATATTGACCACTCATACTTTCTACTTGACATGTGGGTGATATGAATGAATGGACCCAACATAGTGTTCATGCAAAGGGGTGTGGTACGCCTAGACACATGCATGTTTTTCCCAAAGGTGACTTCCATGTGTATAGGTGTGGGACAACCTTTGAACTCCCATTGGAAAGGATCGAATGGATCTAAGAAGGTGGTCATCATGGGGTGGGGCACAACCTTATTACCTAGGGATATGTGGCCCAAGGTCATGGCTCCCAAGGTGTAACCCAGGTCTAGGATGGGGTGGATTGGATCAAACATGGTGGGTTGGGATAGGGAAAGGTGGGTGGTGGATAAGGTGGTTGGGTCCCATGGGTTCTTTGACCCCCATTGGAAGGGATCAAAGGGATCATAAAAATGGTTATCGAGGGGGAGGGGCCCTATGTCCTCAAGATCCTCAAGTGGTGGTGGGTCATCCTCCTCTAATGAGACAATTGGGCCGAAGTTCTTTGTGAGTGGGTCGACCATGAGGGAAGGGCTTGACTTTCCACCCGATATAAGAAGCTCCAAATTGAGGAGAAGGTCGGGCTCCTCGGGTGTGGGGAGGAATAGAAGGAGGTCACTAGTGTAGCATCCAATAGTGCAAACCGAGGTGATAGACTCGACACAAAAGTGTAGGAGGTCAAGGCTCCTAGATTGGTGGGCCATGGGGGTCAACAAGCCGGTCAACTCATATTGCCAAGCTAAGCCCTTGAGAAGGTCCTCTAAGGTTTCCACTTGGTAGGATGTTTGGATTATGGTGTGATAGGAGGAGATGTGCACTATGGGAAGGTTTTCCTTTATGGGAAGGCAATCGTGGGCCGTGATCTCTCTTATTAGGCTCTTCTTTGGCCAACTAATAAGGGGTTCCTCTAAGATGAGTTTGGCCCTAACTAGAGAGGGTGGTGTAAGGTGAAGGTCACCATGTGATGCTTCTTCTTCTTCTTGGTCATGGGTTTCCTCCAAGGTAGGGAGTGGGTTTGGGGTGTTCACCACTATTGGATCGGGTATGGGTTCCTTCTCTAAGGTGGTGAGAGGGTCTTTTGGTGGTATGGTGATGAGGGTTGGTGTATGGTGCACCCGGGGTGGAAGGGAAACTTGGTTTGGGATAGGGAGGGGAAGTAGTGGGGGACTAGGACATGGGAGTTTTGGGGGAGGGAGTGGGAGATGGGTTGGTTGGGGTGGCTTGGGTTGGCCGGTCTTGGGGGGAGTGTCCCTTATAGGGAAAAATGGAGGGGTAGGGGTGGTCCTTATTGGGGAAACTTGGTCAGTTAGGGGTCTCTTCCCTTAGGATTGGCCAGTTGTGGGGGGGTGGAGGTGGGGGCCAATTGGGTTTGGATAGTGAGGTTTGTGGAAGGAGATTTTGGTTGGGGTGTGGGGATCCTCATGGGATTTGGTAGAGAGGTGGCTGCTTGGTTTATTTGGGTCTTAAGGGAGAGGACTTGGTCGCGAAGTGTAGCTATGATGGTTGAGAGGTGATTTGTTGGGAGTGGTGGGGGTGGAGACCTAAAGGTGATATCAAGTTGGTCGGATGGGGATGGAGGAGTGGTAGTGCACCTCGGGCTAGGGGTGTTTGAGTAGAAGGGGTGGGAATATTTGGGGATGTAGATTTTTCTAAGTTCTTTCTTCATATCATCCCATGAGGAAATGGGTTCTTGTTTCCTAACGTCCCTTAAGCCCACTATATTCCTCCATTTTTCCTTGGCTTGACCCCGAAATTGCCCCATGGCATTGCGGACTCTTGCGGGTCCATAAACCATAGTTCTCTCAAAGTGTTTTTCCATGGTGATCTCCCACTTTAGGTAGGCACTATAGCATGATCCATCGAAGAGGAGATCCTCAAAAGAGATTATGTCAAATGGAGGGTTGATCGGTCCCTTATGGGGGGTCGAGTGGGATGAATGTGACCAAAGAGAGGTAGCCATGTTGATGAATGCAAATGTGCCCAAGGACTAGACTTAGTAGAGACAAGTCTACAACTTGCTCTGATACCAATTGATGTGACACAACCTAGGACTCAACAAGCAAGAATAATTAAGCATTCAAAACGGACCGATAATGGCGACCGCTCACCCGTTGCTCACTAAGACCCGGGGTAACTTGACAATGCCAAGGGGAGGTTGTGTGGGCTGGGCCCTTGCTGGTAGAGGGCCAGCAAGGCCAAGGTTTGATTTCCCAAGGGTATGGCTGCCTAAATCAAGGGTCCGACGAAGTGCCAAAGGGCACGGGTTCCACTCTCTTCCCACGATGATCACTTATAGCAAATGAGCTTAAGGATCGGGCTCTCGTCACGGCCAGCGGAGTTTATGAACTAATATTGAAAGAACAAGCATGAATTAGAGTAATGTTTTTGAGCACTCACTTGACCGTTTTGAAGAAACCGATCCCGCTCAGAGACGAGGGCGAGCGTGGAAGCGTGGGTTCCCCACACGCCGCGTCGGGGTAGCTTGACCTGTTTAAGCTATTACAACACTACACCCCATGCAAGGGGGGGATCGTGGGGAAGGGAAGATGATAGTTACATACAAACACTACCTCCACGCAGGGAGGGGCCTTCAGCCGGCCAAGCGGGGAGGGGAATTTGAGAAGGGAACACCAAGGATGGGAGGTTGCCGATTCTGTCCAGTTCTGTGGGTGCTGACAGAAGACTGATGAATTGACTACTGCAACTGCTACCGAATTTTTTTGGGGACGAAACCACCTGGAAAATCTTCGTAGTAGGCCGGGGAAGTCGTCCAAATTTTATTAATTTCTTCTATCGTCGATACTGGTCTGGGTGGAGGCCCGAACAGGGAGGTAGAGTCTCGGACTGGCAGCTCCTAGTTTCCAACAGCAGGTTGCAGAGGTTGCCCCGACAGCTCCCGAACTCAGAAGCGAGCACCGTCAGAGTCGTTGGAACTGTGGACGAGTCCTCTTCGCAGCAAAACTGACGGGGAAGCCAAACAATGCCGGAGAAGACCAGGTGACTCTGAACAATGACGATAGGTCGGTGCAGACTATGGGAAGTAGAACCGCGTGACTGAGGGAGAAAATTGATAACTCCTGCTACAGGATGCCGAACGGAGTTCCGCTTCTTGATTCTCTCGGGCGGCTCGGAGCTCGGATGGGGATGAAATCACCGCCATTACGAAGTAGACCGGTAGACGCTTCTGTAGATTCCTCTTGGGCCTTCAGATTCTCTGGGATGTGGTCGGGGTTGCCTCTGCAAACTGCTACTCTTCTGCTGCCAGCGAACTGAAAACTAGAGGTTGAAGATGGTGGGGGGAAATGGGGTATATGGGAGGGGAAATGGAGGTGGATGAGTGTGGGGAGAACCCTGGCTGTGAGGGGGTCTAGGAGGGGGTGTTCCAAGGTGTGGGAGGGGAAGAATAGGGTCTGGAAGGGGGTCTAACAGGTGGTGGGAGGAGGAGCTACGAATTTGGGCTTGGAGGGAGAAGGAGGAAGGTGGAGGGGGCACAAGTGGGTGGAGGGCATGTGAGTTTGAATTTCCTTTAATGTGGGGTGATCAATGGTGGTCTTGGGGATGGGAAGAGGTGCCTTGGGAAGGTTGAGGGCTGCTTTGGGTAGTGGGAAGGGTGCTTGGGGAAGTGGGTGGGGTAGTTGGGGGTTGGGAGGTGGAGCTAGGATTGGTGGAAGCTCTCTTGGGACTAGGGGGTGGAGTAATGGGGTGTGTGGGGAAGGGGAGTGGCCTTTAATGGTGGTAGGTGGGAGAGTGGTGGTTGGGAAGGGAGGAGAGAGAAAATTTTTGAAATTGGGTGTGGAGGAGAGAGAAAGGGGAGTGAAAAAGAGAGATTAAGAGAGGGATGGGTGGGGAATCTCTCCCCTAGGGTCTCTCACCTAAAAATGGAATCTCTCCACTAGATAAGAAGTGTAAACTCTCAAAATGGCAAGTTTTTCATTCATTAATTCATTAAGTTGAAATGGGGGGAATGGGGTCCTATATATAAGAAACCCACATTTCTACAAAAGTCCCTGACAATTGACTCAATGACAAATAACCGAGGGGGTAGGGGAGAGCCCTTGGGCCAAGCCCAATGAATTGGGCCCAATAGCTAACTAGACAACCTAATGACACTCAAACTTAGGGAAATGAACACAAGACCTAGGAACATGACTCAAATAAAAGGGAAAATACATCAAATGACTCAAATAAAAATTACATAGGACTCAAAATTAAATGACTAGACCATGCCGGATGCAACAGGGGCGAGGAGACGAGCGGTGAACGTGGGCATGGGAGGTGATGTCCCCATCACAATATCTTCGCCAGGTACTAGATACTGGTTTGAGTCTAGGTTCTCCATTTCACATTGGTTAGTGCATTCCCACCTTGTGTCATTGCATGCCCACTCGTAGAGGTACTCAATACTCACCACCACCTATGGCAGATCCCCGAGTCCATAGTCCCAATGAGCCCTCTGTGTTTGACATGTTTCGAACACTTATGGAAAAATTGGATGGGCTGAGTACGCGAGTAGATAAGTTGGATGGGTTGAGTACCCATGTGGAAGGCCTAAGCACACGCTTGGAAGAGATAATGAAGGTCTTAGAGGATCGGCCGAAGAGTCGGACCAGTCTTTTCATGATTTGGTAGGGAGAGTGGCCATCCTAGAGAGAGCCCCGGTTGGAGCGCACCCCGCGTCGATGATTGGTCGATAGGAGCCAGTTCAGCAACCTATTGCAATGGCTCAAGGGGTAGATGATAGGAGGTGTCGAGTACCCGAGGTGAATGACTATCAGTCCGATAATGAGAATGGGGGTTATGGTCATGACCATCGTATTAAACGGTGGAATCGTGATTATGATGAGGACGAGTGGATCCTCATGACCGTTCGCGCGGACCCTCCCACTTTTGACGGATCTTTGGACCCGAAGGTCTATCTAGATTGGGAGGCCGGGATGGATCGGTATTTCGAGTGGTTCGATATGATGGACCACCGAAGAGTCCAATTCATGACCATGAAGCTGATAGGACAGGCATAGACTTATTAGAAGAATGAAGAGAGTATGTTGTTTCAGCGTTTAGAGCCCCAAGTTCATACATGGGGTGAGATGAAGGTCAAACTCTGGCAAACGTACTTTCCTGCCACATACCATCAGCGACTCATTGATAGGTGGTAGAGTCTCAGGCAGGGAGATCGGTCCATCTCCGAGTACATTGCTGAATTTGATGAGTATTTTCTGCAATGTGGCGTCTCTTTTTTTTTTTAAAAACCCTACCTAGGGGGAATGGAGAGTGCTCTCGACGAGACACATCACCATTTGACCACTAGGGGGAAGGTATTATTAAGCAAAACTTCAACAGAATATTACATGGTTCGGATGCTAGGGACACCTAGCTTATCCAATTGTGCTGCGCCCTTGACATTTGGCGGCAACTCATGATAAAAAAAGAAAGAATTACACTTTTTAGAGCAAGCATGAGATGCTAACAAGTCAGCATCAACGTTAGCTTCTCTGAATACATGAGTGACTGTGTCCCTTGGCGAAAGCAGAGCTTTGATTTCTCTGACATAAGGAGTGATGGTCTACGGGTAGCAAGCTTGGCTATTAATGGCTTGAACAAGGATTTTGGAATCACATTCAATCCCAGTCGGTTGAGGAGAAACCAGCTTCAGATAGTAGTTGCCATCTAGGAGTGCTCTAGCTTCTGCAATGATGCTGTTTGCAGCCCCATAAAAATGTGAAAAGGCAATGAGAACATCACCTTTGAAATCTCTGACAATTCCACCTCCACCTGAAATTTCTGGATTCTTACTAGCTCCATCGGTGTTCAGTTTTAACAGAGGCCATGGAGGACATAACCATTTGACAATTTTCAAAATAGGATTTTTAGAAGAACCACCTTTAATACCAAATTGTGAAAGAATAAGCTTCTTGCTGTGATGCTCTTCCTTTAGATCCGACAGTTCACAAACGGATTTAGCTTGGGTAATAATGTTATGCAGAATGGTAGATTTCAAGATATATTTACCCTCATATTTAGCCAAATTTCTTACAGACCAGAGTTCCAGCATGGTATAACCAATAACTGCTAGAGAGAAGAAACCAAACTTTGATTTGATATTAAGGGGAGTGAGCGATTTGATGACTCTGTGTTTTGCAGAAAGGCCTTCAAATTGTAGCCCCAGAGCTGACAAAGAAGCCCAGACAAATGAAGCAGCTTCACTGTCTATGAATATGTGTTGCATAGATTCCACTTTAGATTGGACACAGCAATGGCATTTGGAGCAGAGCTGAATTCCCAGCCTTTGAACATTATTGTCTGTTGGTACACAGTTGCAGACAATCCTCCATAGAAAAATAGACAATCTAGTAGGCAGCCATTTCGACCAAAGCTTTGACCAAGGTGATTGCTCCTGCTGACTGATGTTGCTTAGACATTTATAAATTGATGAAACTTCACAGAGACCCGATGAGGACAGGGACCAGACTTCCTGATCCTGCAGCTGGGAAAAGGAAGTAGCTCTGATAGCGGATTTAATATCATCTGGTAAGTAGTTATTGATAGCCTGGATTTCTTCAAGAGTAGGATGCAAGATACAGTCGCTAACAGTAGCATTGCTGTTAGGAATGGCAACCATCGGAATGTATGAGTGAAGGGGCTTATTACCCAGCCAATTATCCAACCAGAAATTTGTGGAGCTCCCATCACCAACAATAACTTTTTTATGTTGGGCAATGATGTCTCTGGCATGCATCCAGCTTTTCCTGCCATGGCCCTTTAGAAGTCTAAAGGTGACCTCTGTAATGTGGCAGCCCTTGATGTGTCTAGCTTTGAAATAACCAGCCCATAGCGAGTTCGAGTGAATTGCTCTCCATAGCATCTTCACCCTCAAAGCCACCTCTAGATGTCTCAGGGACATAATTCCCAAGCCCCCTTGACTTATGGGTTTACAGATGGACTGCCAAGATTTCCAGTGATGTTTGGTTCCATGGGAGGAAGAACCCCAGAAGAAGTTTGCAAACATTCTGTCCATAGTTTGATGAATACTAGCATGCAGGGGAGAGGAGGCCAATGTATAAATGGGAATATATGTCAACACATGTTTGATGAGAATAAGTTTAGCTCCTTGGGATAGCATTTTACCTTGCCAGCCTTCTAATCTCTGTTGGATCGAAGATAACAGGCCAGCATAGTAAACCTTCCTGCTCCTGCCAATGGAAATAGGGAAACCCAGATATCTATGTGGAAAGGAGTGCTGTGAGAAACCAGTAAAGGATTTAATCCAAGAAATAGCAGTCGTATTTGCTTTATGGTGCATAAAAAAACCACTCTTCCCAATATTAATCATCTGGCCAGAAGCTCTTTCATAAACCTGAAGAATTTTCATTAACCTTCGAACTGATGACTTTGAAGCATTACTGAAAATGATTGTGTCATCTGCAAACAATAAATGAGACACATTAGGACAACCCCTGGGGACAACAAACCAGCCAATATTACCAGCAAGGAATTCATTCCTCAAGGATCTGCTAAGCACTTCTTTAGCTAGTATAAATAGGGCAGGTGCAATTGGGTCTCCTTGGCGAACTCCCCTTGTGGATTTGAAAAAAACCAGTCATGTCTCCATTCAAGAGCACAGAAAACCAGCAATTGTTAAGCATCTTCTCAATGAGATTAATAAAAACTAAACTGAAGCCAAACTTCCTCAGAACTGCATACAAGAAATCCCATTCAAGCCGATCATATGCCTTTGCCATATCTAATTTAAACATGACATTACCCCCCCTGCACTTCCTGCCCAGCTCATGGGTTAGCTCTTGAGCTAGGGAGATGCTTTCAACTATTTGTCTACCTTGAATAAAGGCAGATTGTTCCACGGATATGAGTTTAGGTAGGAGAGTTGCCAACCTGTTGTTCAGAATGGAAGATATAATCTTATAAAAGAAGTTACAAAGGCTGATAGGGCGATATTCAGAAATGTCCACTGCATTCTGTTTCTTAGGAATTAGAGCAATAATAGAGGCTGTCACAGTTCTGGGTAGAAGTTGCTGGAATATGAAGAACTTCTACACTGCATCTACCACCACAGTTTCTACAATGTGCCAAGAGTTTTGAAAGAATACACCTGTGATACCGTCAGGACCAGGGGCACTATCTGCAGACATTTTAAAAACCACTGTCTTAATTTCCGGAGCACTAGGAACCGCACACAAATACTCATTGCTATCAGCAGTGATCAAAGATTGAATACAGTCCAGTACTTCTTCATCTAAATGATGATCTTGCGAAGAGAAGGCATTCTGAAAATGGGAGATAGCTATTCTTTTCATGTCTTCATGATCCGCAGTTACAATCCCTGCAGGATTTCTGAGCTTAGCAATGCAGTTCCTCCTTCTGTTGTTGAGAGTTGACATATGAAAAAACTTAGTATTCCTATCCCCTTCAAGTAGCCAACGGACCCTAGACTTCTGCCTCCAGAAGCATTCTTGCTGGATATATTTATCAGTAAGAGTAGATTTGGCCTCCTCAAGCTTGGTATAATTTTCATTAGAGGGGACAGAGTCATAACAGAACTCTGCTTGAAGAACTGCATCTTCTGCCGAGGCAAAATTCATGTGCACATTACCAAACACTTCCTTGTTCCAAATACTCAGCATTTTCCTCATATGTTTGAGTTTTAAATAGAGAGAAGAAATAGAAGAAGATGCTATAGGGCTGGTGCGCCAATACAGCTCCATAGTTGCATTGAAAGAATCATGCATTGTCCACATTTTTTGAAAAATAAATCTGCTATGGTATCTGACCAGAGGGGAGTGTTTAATCAGTAAAGGAGCATGGTCAGATGCCTCTCTTGAAAGGTGCTCAATAGTGACAGGAATACTGTTCAGCGAAGCAGTGTTAATAAGAGCTCTATCTAGCCTTGCCCAAATGCCTTTACTGCCCACTTAGTTGTTATGCCAGGTGTATTTAGATCCAGTGAATCCAGCATCCAACAGACCACAGTCAGAGATACAATCCTTGAAGTCAGACATAGCAGATGGGTTTGGTTCATTACCCCCCAATTTTTCATCTAAATTCACTAAGCAATTAAAGTCACCTACTACAAGCCAAGGACGGTTGATGTTACTGTGAATATTTTTCAAAGAATTCCAGAGGGGTTTCCTCTCAGCAACCGAACACCTAGCATATACAATGGATATATAAAAACCAGGCATAACAGTGTTGGTTTGCAGTAAAGAAATCTGCTGATCATGCCTACTCACAAGAGTGAACTCAAAAGGTTCTCTCCACATTATCCAGATATAAGCTGACAGTTCAATATTAGCAATAGCATGCTTCATTCCAAATTTTTTACATATACTATCCAACTTAGATGAATGAATTTTAGGTTCCAGAATTGCTAGAAAATCAAGCTTATATGATTTCAGAAGGTATTTAATCCGACCTTGAGATACTTCATTCCCAATACCTCTAAAATTCCAAACAAGCATACTCATTGATAGGAAGAGGAGCTGTTAATGTTTCCAGTGGAGCTAACCCTCAGCATAGATCTGGTAGTAACTCTCTGGCCTTTTTCCAGCATGGTCCTGACATTATTCAACTTAGCAGCATCTGCGATCTCCTGGCATTTACCCACAACTTCTTTGTCTTTAGTAAATTCAACATTCTGCTTTATCAAGTCCTTGGGGTCCACAATAGCAAAATCCGAAGTAGGGACTAATTCAGCAGAAGGAGGAAGTCTTTGGATTGAAGGCAACTCTTTTTGAGTAGGGGCCAAGGAGGACCCCAAACACGAAGAAACATTGTCTACGCTACCTGGCATAGTCACCAAGGTAGGACAATCAGCATCCTGCCGAGGCTCAGAACCATTATAAACGACCTCTGAGTGAGGTTGCTTGCTAGAATCACTTAAGTTAGCAGTAAAAGAAGTGCCACACTTCAATATAGGTATGTCTCCATCCATTTTCTCTACCAGGTTACTTTTGGCTGAGGCAACAGGCTGCCAAACAAGCTTGGGTTTAGAGAATTCCACAGGTTTGGATGAGGTCTCTGGTGAATAATTATCTATATTAATGGTGGCATTAGCCTTCGAGCCCTTACAACAATCCACATTATGACCAAAACGTGAACAATGACAGCAGAAATCTGAAAATTTAGGATACTGAATCTCTTGCCAGGCACCACCCCCAGGAAAACCAATCCACACACGAGAAGGGTGTGGTTTTGAAATGTCCAAGTCAACGCAGACACGAGCAGTGCTGGTTTGCGACATATTCAATGTTGCCGGATCAATTTTTAAAACCTGACCAATATTACCAGCAATCGAGCGCAACATATGCTCAATGAAGAAATTAACTGGGAGACCAGGGAAATCAATCCAAACCGGGATGACAGGAGAATCAACATTCGGCGAGAAATCCATTGTCCATTTGAAGAATCTAAACAGGCGTCCTTGTACGAACAGCGTCTCTCGCAGCAGAAGGATAAGATAGTCTTCGTAGTTCTTGAATCTTAGAAGAAGGTGCCGATTGTCGAGAGCGCTGATCACAAAATCTTCCTTAAACTGAAATCTTTTAGATAGATGGGATCTGATGTCAGTGAAGGGGGGACGACCCTGCGGAGTGCGTGCCACCAGGGAGAAAGAAAGAGGCTTTATGGATGCTTCAATCTCCTCCTGACTGAAGAACACGGTTGGTTCCCCATTGTCCGTTCTCGCCGGGTCGTGAACACTACCCTGGACGATCGGGGGAGACATTGTCGACGCAAGCACCTCTGCAAAGGATCTAGTTAACGGGGGGGTTGAAAGGGAAGAGGAAGCATTGGTTGCCAAGGAGACCGGGGGGACCACGAGTGGTCCCCCAGGAACAACCATATGAAAAAGCCGCAGGAGAGGCTCGGAGCTGCCGCCGCCGGAACTTGGTCTCTCTTTCTCTCTCTCTCTCTGCTCCCGGCACCCTGTCAATGTGGCATCTCGAAAGAGAGCTCCATGCCTATTTCCCGCTTCCGATGTGGTCTACGGCCGCACTACCAGTATGAGCTTTTTCGCCACAATACGAACACTTTGGAAGAGGCGTACCAAGTTGCTATGGAGTTGGAGCAGTTCGAGGCAGAGTTAGAGCCTGCCCAATGATTGGGACCCTTTCCTCATCGTGGGGTTGATCCTCGTAGCACGTCGGGCCCATATCAGAGGGCTCCCATGGCTCGACCTCTAGAGTCCGCCCGTTAGAAGCCACCCGCCCCAAGGCCTCGCCCTTCCCCACCGAGGGATCTTCTACCTCCACCCCAGTCATCTGCACCCATTGCCCAACCCCTAGCACCCACACCTTCTACTCATCCCCTCTTGCCTGCACCCCCGGCACCCACACCTTCTACTCGTCCACTGTTGCCTGCACCCCCTGTCCGTCGGGAGGATAAGGGCAAGGGGGAACTTATCAGGGAGACTAGTGGGTCACGATAGTAGTGTTATCGTTGCCATGGGTTTGGCCACTTTGCAAGCCAATGTCCCACCCGCACATCACTAGTCATTAGGGACACGCGAGTCGGAGTAGCCCAATCATCAGGACTTGTGTCTGTCAGCTATGAGGCCAAGCAGGAATTAGTTAACGAGTTCTTTCGTGAGGAAGAAGATGTCCAGGGGGATCCTCCAGACCTCCAAGTTGCTCAGTAGCCAGTGTACTAGTTACACATGTGGGTGTCCTGGACCCCCACTACATTATGCATGGGTCTAGGGTCATATGTGAGTCTTTGTTTCGTACAGTCTGTTATGAGTCTGCATACGTCGAGTCGAGTCGGTCTAATGGAAGCTCACGGTGCCAGTCCCTTTCGAGTGTGAGGAAAGTCGGATCTAATGCATACGTTGTGGATGTTGGGTCCCACAGTGTAGTGGCGCGGATCTAGAGGGGGGTGAATAGATCCCTCTCTAAAAATTTAAGACCAATTAAAATAACTTGAAGGCTTCTCAATCAAACCTCACCGAACATGCAAGTGACAAGATCACACACGGAGAGATGGCAATTTGAACTAGTAGTATACGTTAACAAATTTAGCATCAATGTGCAAGATAATCAATAATCCATCCTGTGAATGGTGGTAGAAGATAAGGAACAAACACTCAACCAATCACACATGCACAAGAATTTTTTAGGTGGTTCGGGATAACGACGGGTACGCTACGTCCACCCCTCACCACCTCAGTGAGGCTTCACTAAAACGCTACACGAGGTAGCACACGGGGATGAACCCCGATACAACACAGGCTACATGACGGCAGCAAAACACACACATGAGCACGAAGCTCAACACGCTGCAGTGCAACACACACACGAGGGCGAACCCTCAACACGGTGCTCAGCACCACACACACACACACCAAGACGGGGACGCACCCCAACAATGATTACACACTCGGAGACCCCGCTCCGAACACACACACAATATTCCTCGATTTAAAAGATGAACTCAGATATACATATGTAAACTCACTAGACATAAACAAGCATGAATAACTCTAAACATGGATGAATATTGAGTTGAGCAAACTCCTGAACGTCAAATATGGGATTTGGTTCTTTGGTGACTTCATGGCGCTGAAAGAGTTGAAGGAGATGTCTTCACGAAGCTCCTCTGCTTCAGATCGGAAGAATGGACGCAGATGGTTCATGCCCTTTTCTCTTCTCTTGACTCACGATCGAGACCATGGATGATGGATAGATGATATCCCCATGGTGCTTCAGCAAACTCACTGCCGGAGGATGGATTACTGGCTTCTCTTCGCTTGAATCGAACTCAGAACAACTTGGGAAGAGGCATCATTCAGCTGCGGCTTCACTCCCTGCAAAAGACCCAAAAATGAATATATCATTCGATGCTTTCTCTCTCTCTTCAAGAAACCCTATCACATTTGATTTATACCACCAGGGATGGAGGGGACACGTGGAGGACATTATCCCCCAAGGGCCAATCACGATCGAGCACTAAAAGAGTAGAATGGGCTAGGGCACCGGCCGCCGCGCGAACCGGCGAATTTTTCGGTCGCCGGAAAGTGTCGACCCCTAAGGTCGACACTCGCAATCAGGCAAGACAGAACAAAGGCCCAAATAGATACCAGCGAAGAAAGTGTCGACCCATGGGGTCGACACTTTCTACCTGTGGCATTTGAAACAAGCCACGACAGAAAGACCCGAAATAAGTGTCGACCTTGTGGGTCGACTCTTATGTCCAGTGTTCTGAAAAATGAACCCAGACAGAACCTAGTGATAAAAAGGTCGACCTTTTGGGTCGACTTTTTATCCCTACGTTCAAAGACATAAGAGGGCCAGCTGAAAACACCTGACCCCTGGACAAAGTGTCGACCCATGGGGTCGACACTTTTCCTGACATAAGCAAACTATAACAAAACACACAATGGGGTTATTCAAAAGACATGAGACAACAAAGATGAATACATGTAAGAGAGAAATGGGTATTAACTACCCCAAATCATAGATATACCAATTAGAGATTGTTAGAGAATAATCTTGAGAGATGTCCATCCATTTTTCACAATAAACCTCCTCCTACCATTCAACCAAAGCAACTTACCATTTTGTTGGTCCACATGCATGTGAAGATCCAATTGGAAGATATCCAATGTGGTCTATATGTTCATTCCCATTCTTTACACCTGTCACATTACATACTAGAAGTTAGTCTTCCATATCATTCAAGTTCTAGAAATTTAAACCTATCTCTCATAAATCACTCAATATTTAGACTAAGTCTCTTCAAACCACATGTTGGCTATCACAATAGCTTGAATCCTATCCAAATCAACTAAGGAAGAGTTAGAAGAATTTCACCCAAATTGTTCGGAGACTTTCCTTTCTCACTAACTCCTGTAAGCATTTCAAAACACACGTCAATTAGGTTCATCAAATCAGTTGACCGTGTCATACACTAGCCGTTCAATCAAATGGAGTTTGCTCAATTCATTTCAAATCCACAAACTACATATGTAAAATGTTTACATGGAGAACAATCACATGGTATATAGTTCATCATCAAAATTCCTTAATACACGGTTGTGCATGGGGTTCAACAATCTCCCCCTTTTTGATGATGATAAATACTATGTGTAATTAGACAAAATAGAGTTGACGGATAAAAAGTGTTTCAAGGAAATTCAATTTCAGCCCTAGCATTCTAGACATGAAACCATTCTTAACAAACCAATCATTCCAAGCACACTCATTCTCAAAATGCAGTTCACACTCTATGAACACTCTAGGCATCTTGTAAACCATTTGATAACACAATCAAGAATATAACGCATTCTAACCATGAATCAAGATAACAACCAGCATCATTGATGAATTATCCATCAAACATCCAAAAGTGCATTTCCAATCATAAATCGAAATGGCATCTGAAAAGACATCCATCAGCAAGACATGTTCTTTAAGCATCAGTGATCATCCCACAAAATAAACACAAGTCCACAAAATAAACAAGACAACCATGTCCACAAAATAAACCATAACATCCACATTTCATCTCCCCCTTTGTCATCAACAAAAAGGAGTGGTAAGGGGGGTAAAGTCAATCAGCTTGTCCATAAGAAGGAGGGTGCTAAAGCTTCAAGGAGTGTCAGGAGGTGTCCGAGGACGCCTGAGAAAATCAGAGAGATCGTCAAACTTGGAGGTTTGAATGCCAATAGCTATATGTAGAGAATCAATAGAGTCAGTCATAGCAGCGAACTTCTGAAGATAAGTATCATGATGAAGCTTGAGTTCTTTGACTTCCCGTGTGAGGGCATCCACTGATTCTTTGACATTGCAAACTTCATCAGCTAATTCGTCAAATTTGGTGTTCATTGATGTATCTGCTGAAGATGTAGCCTGTGACACTCTGGTTCTGGCAGTTCTGCTGATGGGTTCTTCATGATCTTCACCTTCATTCTGCTCAGACCCTACTGTCGGGGCTTTACCTTTCTTTGACGGAAGTGTGCGAACAAGAACACCATTCTTCAATTCATATCCCATGTTGTTGCAGATGGATGGGATAGTATAGATGTTGGCATCCTTAATTGGATGACTGACCTGCTGACTCAAGTCAATATGCAAGGACTGAAAAATTGGTGTTAAAGCAGCTCCATAAGGTAAATTCCGGTTCTTGGACTTCCTGCAGCTGGTTATGTACTCCATCATCACCTTTGGGAAGTTAACCGGTTCTCCACTCATGATTTGTACAAATAGGAATTTGTGCATGTCAGTTACTTGTTCCCTAGACCCTGATCTTGGCAATAGAATAGTGGTCATCATGTGATGTAGAATTCTCTGAAGGGATGGGAATTCATTTGCATTGAGCTTCGGTACACACCCTGGTGTTGCTACCTTATCCGTCATTAGTTCATATGCAAGTTCTTCAGAATAAATGGCTTCTTCATAAATCACCCCACAATCCCAAGGCAAATTCAAGACTTTTCCTATCAACTGAGGAGTTAAAGGAACAGAACGCCCATTTATCTCAGTGTACAGTTCATCATTTTTTACAACCATATTTGCATAGAATTGATGAACTAGGGAATGATAAACTCTCCGGTGATCTGACAAGAATGAAATTAAATTTGGCTGCTTCCTTAAGAGTTCGACTAACCTTGGCAGATTCTTTTCCATGCTCCTGAAATCAACCGCACGAGGGCGCAACACTTTCCTTTCAGCCAACATCTTCGTCTCAGTGGCTCTTTTCTTCTTTCAATCTGGGCTTCCTTGTCTTTACGCCTTAGCTCAGTTTTGTTGTGTCCCTGTGGTTTTGATGATAGCAAACACTATAAGTCATCATCTGTTTTAGTCTGCATACTATTTGAGTCTGCATATAAATCTGTTTGAATCTGCATAGTCATCATCTGTTTTAGTCTGCATACTGTTTGAGTCTGCATATAAATCTGTTTGTGTTGCATATGAATGTTTCATTGAACATCTTATCTGAATTACATAACCAACGAACAGGCTGAGGCTGTGTGTTGTGTGCATTGGTGCCTTTCATAATTGTTGATGCATTTCATAATTGCATTTTATCTGGATTGTTTGATGTTAGTCTGTACAATGGGTGATGCTGCTATACCCTTTCAGCAAAGTTTGTACATCCGTAGACAGCCTGCCTGAACTTTGTTGAATGAAGTCTATACACTTGCCAACATATCTCTCATGCATTATGTCTAAAGTCCATACATTGTCTGGACACACTCAAGTCCATACATTGTACTGTCTACACTTTGTTGCAGCTAATCTGAACATTCTTCAATGAAGTCTATACATCGTCAGTGCATGAGCGTCTTACAAGTCTATACACTGTCTAGACTAATGCATTTCATAACTATGCTCAGGCTAAGTCTGTACAGAGCCTTGTTCATCGTGTGCTAAGCATTTCCAAAGTCTATACATCATGTTTCACTCACGTTCATCTTTGTTCAAAGTCTGTACAGCGTTTTGGCTAGAATGCAGCATCTCATGTTAAGTCTGTACAGCATGCATCAGTGCATTAACAAGTCTATACATCGTGCATGCATCGTCTCTCAAGTCTGTATAGGGTTTGGCTAAAATGCATCGCCTCTCAAGTCTGTACAGGGTCTGCCTAGAATGCATTCACTAAAGTCTATACATTTGTCTCTAAGGCAAAGTCTATACATCGCATGCATTGCACACTGCAAGTCTGTACAGCCCAAGTCTGTACATCCGACCGTCTCATTCAGCGTCTCACTCTTGCAAGTCTATACATTGCTTCTAGCATGCACGGGTTCAAGTCTATACATTGCTTAACTTTACCTACGTTCAGACACCAAGTCTACACATCGCCGTGTTCAGTTGTTTCAAGTCTGCATATTGGTT
The DNA here is from genome assembly GCA_022559845.1 of Amorphophallus konjac. Classification (NCBI taxonomy): domain Eukaryota; kingdom Viridiplantae; phylum Streptophyta; class Magnoliopsida; order Alismatales; family Araceae; genus Amorphophallus; species Amorphophallus konjac. Next base: position 147,429,053 of record CM040124.1, read on the forward strand.
CAGGCTTTCCAAGTCTGTACATTGGCCCTCAAGCTTTCCAAGTCTGTACATTGGCCTTCAAGCTTTCCAAGTCTGTACATTGGCCTTCAAGCTTTCCAAGTCTGCACATTGGCCAAGTGTCATGTGCTTTGAAGCTTTATCAAGTCTATACACTCGTTGGCTAGCTGTTTCAAGTCTATACACTCGTTGGCTAGCTGTTCAAGTCTATTCACTCGCTTTCAAGTCAGCAAGTCTGTACATTGGCTTCTCATGCACATTCACACTTCAAGTCTACACACTGGTTGCCTGCATCTCATGCAGTTAAAGTATGTAAACTCGTGAATGTAATGTCTGTACATTCATTCTCGATGTACATACTTTCTCATCTGTACACACTTCAGCACTCAAAGGCTGAACGTTCTTCAAGCTTAAGTCTATACATTGTGTTGCATCGTTGCACGCCAAGTCTGTACATAGTCTGGCTGCCTGCACGCCATGTCTGCACATCGGTTGCATAGCACATCTAAGTCTATACATCCAGTTGCATCGCATGTCTGCAGAGTTTAGACATTCGTCCCACAGCCTGCAGCTAAGTCTACACAGCCTCCACAGCAAGTCTATACATCGCTGCTAGCCTGCAATGCAGAGTCTGTACACTGCATACACACTTCATCCTTAAGTCTAAACTCTGCTGCATTTATATGAAGTCTATACAGCCTGTGGCTTGTACATCGACTGAACTCTTCATTAAACCTACAGGTGTCTGGGCACGTGATCCGAGGTAGGCACCTGGCACGTGATCCGAGGACAACGCCCTAATTGCTGCTGCTATAAATACGAAGCCTCCTCCATCTGGAGAAGACTGATCAAGAGAAAAAGAGACTGATCGAGAACAAAAAAAGGAAGAGTGATCGAAGTGGAGAGGAAAAGAGCAGAAAGAGCAGAAGAAAGAAAAGATGAAGACAGAGAAGAAGATGAAGCAGACAATGCAGAGTGTGATTCTGATCGAAATAGAAGAGTTGGAGCAGTGAGGCAGTGAGCTGCAGTAGTAGGAAAAGAAGAAGAGAAAAGAAGAGACAGAGAGAGCCTGCGAAAGAGAAGAAAAAGAAGAGTGAGAAGAAGAGAGAGCTAGAGTAAAAGAAGCTTCAACTGAAAATCAGTTTCTGCTGGACCGTGGATCAAATCCAGGCCAGCCAGCTCCTGCGAGTGCCACATTTTGATTTTATATCTCCAGCTTTTAGTTGCTGTATTTTCTTTTATTGTTTTCTTTTCAAACTGAACATTGTTCTTCCGATTCTCTGGTTGGAGATCGGGTTCCTCCTGTGGACTCAGGAAAAGGGAGACTGTGTCTCCGGTCTGCAAGTGACTGAGTGTCGCTTGTGAGTTCCCTCTGGTTTCAGAGGAAGGGAGTCCTTGACTCCGGTTGCAGGTAGTGGTTGCTACCTGTGTGTTCCCTCCTGGTCTGGAGGAAGAGAGACCTAGTCTCTGGTCGCAAGTGGCTGGGAGTCACTTGTGGTTCCCTCTGGCTTTCAGAGGAAGGGAGACTTGGGTCTCCAGTTGCTAGTGACTGTGTGTCACTAGTGGGTTCCCTCCGTTCTGGAGGAAGAGGGGAGGTTGTTCCCCTGGTCAAGCTGTGTGGCAGCAACTTGTTTACAGACTGCGTCTGCTTTCTAGCTGATTGCTAGTGGAAGCCTCACTCCGGTTGGGAGTGAGGGGTGGACGTAGGTCTGTGGACCAAACCACCTAAAAAATCCCGTGTGCAGTGGTTTGTTTGATTGCTTGCTTCCGCTAGATGCATGCTAGGACCGTGATCTGATTGATTATTCATGTCCTAGAGTTTAATTGGGTTTGCATCTTTTATGTTTGAGCAATTGTCCACTGATCTTGTGCTTATCATTTCATACGAATTTTAAATTGGTCAAAACTCTTTAGAAGATCCATTCACCCCTCTGGATCTGTGTTTATCTATCGCACCTAACTATCAATTGGTATCAGAGCGGTTCTCTGACTGATCAGATCCAACGATCTGCAGAGGATCCTATTGTCTTTGGTGCATTTCTGAATTTACTCTCTGCTGCATTAATCTGCTTGCCGATTTAATCAATGGGTTCTCCACCGGTTTTCAATGGCTCTAATTTTAACTCATGGGTTAGCAGTCTCCATAACTATGTGAAATTGATGGATCCGGATCTATGGAAGTTAATCTCACATGGTCCTCACAGACTGCCAAAGAAAGAGTCCAAATGGACTAACAGTCACAGATCAAGAAATGGAGAGAATCAGAGAGTTTTGAATCTAATGAAAGAAGCTACTGACAAGGCTCTACATTCTTGTTTTTATGACTGCAGGTCCGCTAAGGACATTCTGGATAAGTTGAAGCTATCTCAGAGGAGAAATGAGGACAGCTGCCTGATGGCTGACAAGAGCAACCATGGCAGTGATCAAGATGAATCCGAAGATGCTGAAGAGGTAACCAATCCTTTCTCTAGTTACACTTTAGACGACTGGGAAGATGCCTTTGCCAATCTGTTAGAATCCTATGAAAGACTAAAGAAGAAGAATAAAAAACTGATAAAGAAGCTAAAGAATCATGAGGATGCTAAATCTCAAGGTGAAAACCCTGAAATTCTGAAAAGTGAAAATGACATATTTAGAAGACAGTTAACAGATTTTGATTCTATTAGTTCAGACTTAGATCATTTGAAATCTGAAAAACAAACTCTTATGAAACAAATTGGATTTCACAAAAAGGAGAATCAAGAGCTTGTTTGTGAAATTGCTGAACTAAAGGAAAGACTCAGCTCAACTGATGATGATCAGGCTCATAACAATGATGTTGTTCAAAATGAAGAACTGGTGAGAAACTTAGAGCTTGTCAACTCTAAATTGGAAAACATGAAGTCTGAAAATGTAATACTCAATAATCAGCTCAAGGAATTTGAACACAAATCAATAAATCTTGAAAAAGAAACTAGATTGATTTCTGAAAAATTAGAGGCTGATAGAGTAACAAATTCAGAGATTCAGAAAAATCTTGACAAACTTCAATCTGAAAAACAACAAGAAAAGTTGTATGAATGTCAGTTTTCTTCAGATGAATGGGTGCTTGATGATGAACTCCTAGAGCAGAACAGTAAACTGAAAGAGGAAATTAAAAAGCTGAATCACCTAAACTCAGCAATGTCTGAGAGGCTAATCACTTTAGAAAATGGAAAGAGTGTAAGCCTGGTGAGCTCTAGTGAGTTGCTGAATGCTGAACATGAAATTACAAATCTGAAAAACATCAACCTAATGTTGAGTGGGAATGTCACTTGCTGTGAACAAAAGATAGCTAAATATGAGTTAACAATCACATCCCTTCAACAAGAAGTTGATGATCTTTATAAGTCCCTATCTGAAGCTGACAATGAAATAAAATTAAAACAGCAAGTTGTAAAACTTAAAAGTCAGAATGATGCCTTGCATCAACAAGTCATTTCCTGTGAAACAGACATGTCCAAATATGAAGCTAATATTTGTGGCTTAAATTCTGAAATTCAAGATTTGAATAACTCCTTGTCAAAATTTGTCAAGGGAAAGGACAATCTGAATAAGCTTCTAGGAAAGAGTGATAACTCTCAGAGAGAGGGGCTGGGTTACAGTTCAACAAACAAAAGGATCAATAGCAATAAAACTTCAACTGTGTTTGTAAAAGCTTCTGATCAAAACACAACTGCTGGTTCTTCTATTTTTCAATTTACTGCACAAAAACCCACTGTCAGTCCCAAAACTGTAGGACAAACTCAAAAATTATAAAAGGATGAAAACCTACAGAAAAAGGACAAAACTACTCCAGTTGGTACAAAGACTGCTGCACACAATTCACATGACCTCTCAAACACTCATACTAAAAAGGGGTCGTGCTAATATTGTGGGAAAGTAGGTCACATAATGGAAGATTGCAGATTAATGCTAAAAGATGAGCATGGTAGTGAAACATCACATTCTAGAAATTCTTTTGATAGAAACCATGCTGCTAGGAAGCCTGATGCTTCATGTTATTATTGTGGGAAGCATGGTCATCTCATGAGTGAATGTTTTATCATGAAAGAAGACAATAAACTGCATGACAGGTCTTCCATTCATTTTCATGGTCCATATGGATATAAACACAATTCTAGTCAGCACATTGTGTGCTTCAACTGCAATAAGCCTGGGCACAGGGCTGCTGAGTGCTGGTTTAGATCCACTTGGAGTAAAAATGGTTTTAAAAGTAAGTAAATCAGATGCTTCGAATGTGGAAAAAATGGGCATACAGTCAAGGACTGTTGGTATGTTCAAAAGAATTCCATTAACCCCCATTTTGTCAAATTCCCTGCAAAACCATTTGTGAAAATTTCATGCTATAATTGTGGGAAGCCAGGCCATAGATCTGCTGAATGTTGACTGAGTAAGAACAAGCATCAAACTGTTCATGCATACAACAGAAAATCTTATGAACATGTTTATAAACATCATCCTGCTGTTAATATGCATCATAAGAACCAAAAACTAGCCATTTCATGTAGATACTGTCGAAAATTTGGACATTCTATGGATGACTGTTCACTGATGAAATTTGATGATAATGTTGCTATGAATTTGTTTAGAACACATGTTAGGGGTAAGCCAGGACCCAAAGCTGCTTGGGTCCCTGCAGGATCAAAATGATCAATATTTTGCAGGTGTGCCTTGGAATGAACAAAGAGGGGTAAATAAACCAAGGCATTCAAGAATGAAACCCCTAGGATTGCACTACTCAGGTCAGTTCTGAAAACTTGTCTTAAATTGCATATCTGAAATTGTGAATCTTGGATAACTGCATATCTGGTATGAACTGTCCATGCATAATTGTCATATTTTTTTGCATATCATGATTCATGCATACATGCTCCTTTATTTGTTTGACACTTGCATTAAGCTTCATGGAATTACTTGTTTGTACTTTGAGCTGTATGTGCATATATGTGAATTGCATATACATACATTAGACATACAGTCATTGAAAATCTGATGCAAGTAGGACTGTCAACATTGCACTGTCATTCATGACCACTATGGTATATTAAATGGTAAGCTACCAAAAGGCAGGGAAATCTATCTAGAGGTTCTTACTATGTGAGAGGTGGTCTTTTAGACCAAGTGCTCCGCCAAGTACCATGGGTCATATTGTTTAGTAGGGCAGTCTGAATGAACATGAGTCTCTGCATGTCTTTGCATACATGTAGTTAATTACATTGCATTTAATTTCATTGAAAATGCCAAAAAGTTTGTCTGAATGCACATTGTCAGGAGGAGTCAATGCATTGTATGCAGGTTGTCAGATGCATACTCTTTTGTCAAAATTCATTGCATATTAAACCTTGAAGATCTTGAAACATGCCTGACCTCCTGTTTCCTTGCATGAAATACATATTGAAAAATAAAAAAAAAGGAGGGTTGCATGCATGTACTCAGGGGGAGCATCCATAGGATTGTCAGTTTTCCATTTGATTCTGTCTCTCCTTCTGGTCAGTCTCTCAGTCAAGTTTGCATTGAGGATTTCAAATTGATGTCTCCATGCTGTCTCTTTTATCTTGTCAAAAGAAATCTCAGCTCAATAATCAAATGAGAAGATTTCAATCTGCATATCATGATCATAAATCTACTTTTGCTATCAATAAAGAAATCTCACATTATGTGGAATTATGAACGTCTAAAAGGACTTGAATTGGTTTAGATTTAATGTATTCTACAAATTTGAAGATGAATTTCTTGAAAATATCTGAATCAGACGTAATAAACCTTAACCATGCACTTCATGTCATATTTTGAAAGACCTTCTAAAATCTGTCATATTGAGATCATGACCCAATTAGTTGAAATGCATAGAATCTGTATTGTTTTTAAACAAGTCTTTCTTCAACACCTTGGGTAACTGTTTAAATAAAATAAATTACTAAATTACTGGCAGAGCAATGATCAAATGCGCTGAGAAACTAGGACCCTTGTCAAAGGTAATGGGCCCTAAGTCATGAGGCTTCTTGATCAACTTTGTTTAGAATTTTTTTTAAAAAAAATGATATCATGTCTGAAACAGAATGGGAGTTTCTGCTGAGTAAGCTAGGGGTACTGGCGTCTGACCAGCGTCTACCTTTACGACAAAAGGCATGAACCATCCCTGACTGTTCTCTAAATGAAGTGAAATAATTTTTTTTTTCAGCTAAACCCATTAAGTGTTTATCTCTGAAATGATCTGTTGTTTAATCTCAATACTGATGTATGATTTTTCCTAAAAGAAGTCATTGAAATCAATTGATTAAGATGCTGGGAGGTTAATTGAAGTAGGGTTATGTATGCTTGGTTCATTTCTATTAAAATCTGAATTCAGATGTGAGTATAATTTTTATTGAAAAACTGAGTTTGCATCACTTTTAAACCAAGCTTGACTTGTTAAGTTACATTCATAAGTCTTCATAATGGAAGTCTCTAAAGATGCTACACCTTCAGATTTATGAAATTGATATCCCATTGAAAACCTTTCTCATTCATTCTGAATGCTTACTTCCTTTCATTGGACTCCATTCTGAAATAGATTCATTGTTGATTTCTTTATGTCATGTGCTTCATTCCAATCACTATCCATCTAAGGGGGAGAATTTTTGTTGTCCCTGTGGTTCATCTGACTATCTGTGTCTCCTTCTCATCTACACTCATAAGTCTCCATCTAATCAGGGGGAGCCTTCCTGTCAGGCTGAGTGTCATTCATAAAGGGGGAGATATAGTCAGCATCATTAATGTCCCTTTCATTACTGTTGTTAAAAAAGGGGGAGAATAAATTTCATGGCTTAGTCAAAGGGGGAGTCTTTAATTCCATCATCTTATGCCTAATTATACTTCCCTCTCAATGTAATGTCTTTTTACTGAAGTCAAATGGGGAGAATAAATTGACTCATAGTGTTCATAGTGTTGCCATCATCAAAAAGGGGGAGATTGTTGTGTCCCTGTGGTTTTGATGATAGCAAACACTATAAGTCATCATCTGTTTTAGTCTGCATACTATTTGAGTCTGCATATAAATCTGTTTGAATCTGCATAGTCATCATCTGTTTTAGTCTGCATACTGTTTGAGTCTGCATATAAATCTGTTTGTGTTGCATATGAATGTTTTATTGAACATCTTATCTGAATTACATAACCAACGAACAGGCTGTGGCTGTGTGTTGTGTGCATTGGTGCATTTCATAATTGTTGATGCATTTCATAATTGCATTTTATCTGGATTGTTTGATGTTAGTCTGTACAATGGGTGATGCTGCTATACCCTTTCAGCAAAGTTTGTACATCCGTAGACAGCCTGCCTGAACTTTGTTGAATGAAGTCTATACACTTGCCAACATGTCTCTCATGCATTATGTCTAAAGTCCATACATTGTCTGGACACACTCAAGTCCATACATTGTACTGTCTACACTTTGTTGCAGCTAATCTGAACATTCTTCAGTGAAGTCTATACATCGTCAGTGCATGAGCGTCTTACAAGTCTATACACTGTCTAGACTCATGCATTTCATAACTATGCTCAGGCTAAGTCTGTACAGAGCCTTAAGTCTGTACATAGCCTTGTTCATCGTGTGCTAATCATTTCCAAAGTCTATAAATCGTGTTTCACTCACGTTCATCTTTGTTCAAAGTCTGTACAGCGTTTTGGCTAGAATGCAGCGTCTCATGTTAAGTCTGTACAGCATGCATCAGTGCATTAACAAGTCTATACATCGTGCATGCATCATCTCTCAAGTCTGTACAGGGTTTGGCTAAAATGCATCGCCTCTCAAGTCTGTACAGGGTCTGCCTAGAATGCATTCATTAAAGTCTATACATTCGTCTCTAAGGCAAAGTCAATACATCGCATGCATTGCACACTGCAAGTCTGTACAGCCCAAGTCTGTACATCCGACCATCTCATTCAGTGTCTCACTCTTGCAAGTCTATACATTGCTTCTAGCATGCACGGGTTCAAGTCTATACATTGCTTATCTTTACCTACGTTCAGACACCAAGTCTACACATCGCCGTGTTCAGTTGTTTCAAGTCTGCACATTGGTTCAGGCTTTCCAAGTCTGTACATTGGCCCTCAAGCTTTCCAAGTCTGTACATTGGTCTTCAAGCTTTCCAAGTCTGTACATTGGCCAAGTGTCTTGTGCTTTGAAGCTTTATCAAGTCTATACACTCGTTGGCTAGCTGTTCAAGTCTATTCACTCGCTTTCAAGTCAGCAAGTCTGTACATTGGCTTCTCATGCACATTCACACTTCAAGTCTACACACTGGTTGCCTGCATCTCATGCAGTTAAAGTATGTACACTCGCGAATGTAATGTCTGTACATTCATTCTCGCTGTACATACTTTCTAATCTATACACACTTCAGCACTCAAAGGCTGAACGTTCTTCAAGCTTAAGTCTATACATTGTGTTGCATCGTTGCACGCCAAGTCTATACATAGTCTGGCTGCCTGCACGCCATGTCTGCACATCGGTTGCACAGCACAACTAAGTCTATACATCCAGTTGCATCGCATGTCTGCAGAGTCTAGACATTCGTCCCACAGCCTGTAGCTAAGTCTACACAGCCTCCATAGCAAGTCTATACATCGCTGCTAGCCTGCAATGCAGAGTCTGTACACTGCATACACACTGCATCCTTAAGTATAAACTCTGTTGCTTTTATATGAAGTCTATACAGCCTGTGGCTTGTACATCGACTGAACTCTTCATTAAACATGTAGGTGTCTGGGCATGTGATCTGAGGTAGGCACCTGGCACGTGCTCCGAGGACAACGCCCTAATTACTGCTGCTATAAATACGAAGCCTCCTCCATCTGGAGAAGACTGATCAAGAGAAAAAGAGACTGATCGAGAACAGAAAAAGGAAGAGTGATCGAAGTGGAGAGGAAAAGAGCAGAAAGAGCAGAAGAAAGAAAAGATGAAGATAGAGAGGAAGATGAAGCAGACAATGCAGAGTGTGATTCTGATCGAAATAGAAGAGTTGGAGCAGTGAGGCAGTGAGCTGCAGTAGTAGGAAAAGAAGAAGAGAAAAGAAGAGACAGAGAGAGCCTGCGAAAGAGAAGAAAAAGAAGAGTGAGAAGAAGAGAGAGCTAGAGTAAAAGAAGCTTCAACTGAAGATCAGTTTCTGCTGGACCGTGGATCAAATCCAGGCCAGCCAGCTCCTGCGAGAGCCACATTTTGATTTTATATTTCCAGCTTTTAGTTGCTGTATTTTCTTTTATTGTTTTCTTTTCAAACTGAACATTGTTCTTCCGATTCTCTGGTTGGAGATCGGGTTCCTCCTGTGGACTTAGGAGAAGGGAGACTGTGTCTCCGGTCTGCAAGTGACTGAGTGTCGCTTGTGAGTTCCCTCTGGTTTCAGAGAAAGGGAGTCCTTGACTCTGGTTGCAGGTAGTGGTTGCTACCTGTGTGTTCCCTCCTGGTCTGGAGGAAGAGAGATCTAGTCTCTGGTCGCAAGTGGCTGGGAGTCACTTGTGGTTCCTTCTGGCTTTCAGAGGAAGGGAGACTTGGGTCTCCGGTTACTAGTGACTGTGTGTCACTAGTGGGTTCCCTCCGGTCTGGAGGAAGAGGGGAGGCTGTTCCCCTGGTCAAGCTGTGTGGCAGCAACTTGTTTGCAGACTGAGTCTGCTTTCTAGCTGATTGCTAGTGGAAGCCTCACTCCAGTTGGGAGTGAGGGGTGGACGTAGGTCTGTGGACCGAACCACCTAAAAAATTCCTTGTGCAGTGGTTTGTTTGATTGCTTGCTTCCACTAGATGCATGCTAGGACCGTGATCTGATTGATTATTCATGTCGTAGAGTTTAATTGGGTTTGCATCTTTTATGTTTGAGCAATTGTCCACTGATCTTGTGCTTATCATTTCATACGAATTTTAAATTGGTCAAAACTCTTTAGAAGATTCATTCACCCCCCCTCTGGATCTGTGTTTATCTATCGCACCTAACTATCAAGTTTGGATGCGGGCTTCTTCTCGTTCTAGCACAGACCTTTTCTTGGGTGCCATGAGTACGATTCGGACAACACTCAAGGCAAGCAAAAGACGACTGGGTACCAACCTCTGAATGGCTGGTCTTCACCCCACGAACAGCACCTTCTCCAAGAGAATGAGCTTTGTAGGAGAACCCTGTAACTACTTTCGGAGGAGAAAGAAGGGTTGACGTCGGCTGCCGCTCGCAGGAGGAAGCCTTCTGGAAGGGGTGACGTTGAAGGAGCTACGAAGGGCACCGCAATGGCTTCAAGTGAAAGAAGGATGGCTGAGAGGTACGAGGGGTGTAGAAAGAGTGTCGACTGCGGGGTTGGAGGTCACGGACAGTCACCCGTGGGAGGTCGCGGAGGAAGGTTAGGGTTGGAGGAATGGGTGGTGAATGAGTTTTAGAGGTGAAGAAAGGGTTTTGGGTTCGATGGGGTTCGACCAAAGGAGAGCCAGGCCAATATGGGTTCGATCCAAATGAAAAGGGCATGAGAAGTGAGCCCTACGGTCCGGTTCACAAATCGGGTTCCGAGACAAAAGTGTCGACCTTGTGGGTCGACACATTTTGGAGATGATTCTGTCTCGTAACAAAAAGGACACCCGGTAAGAGTGTCGACCTTAGGGGTCGACACTTTTTCTGCACTTTAAAAAAAATCAAGTGAAATGGAATGGATTGATGGCCAGATGAACCAAACTTGATATCCATGAAATGATAAACACAAAGTGGGCAATACGTGGGTAGTTCAACTGAGAAAAGTTGATCTTGGACAAGGGAAATCAAATAGCCACACTTGGACGATCAATTCAATTAAGCATTCAAGCATTCATTTCTATTATCCATCACAAATCATTGAGATTGAAATGTTGCAAGGAATCATACCAGATTTGAGTTAAATACACTTCATTCCCATGAATAGCATTGAAGCCAAGTTGCTTACCTTATCTCCTTCATTCTGAGCACTTAAAAGAATTCAGGATTAAAGCATGTTACAGTCATCAATTACAATCTGTTAACTCTGTGCTTCAGAAATCATGGTTAGTGAAATATGAAACAAGGTCCAATTAATTGATAGAATGTCAGAAAGTAACTTATTGCACAAAGCTATTCAGTCTGGGTTTGTATACCCATTCAGCCATCACATTTTTCAGCTTGACACATGAGAGTACTTCTTACCAACTCAGTTCCACAATCAACCAGTCATGGTTGTATTTTCATAAAAATTCATTTCAGAATTTGTTCAAAGTGAGTTGCATGCTTCAATTATGGGGGTTTAACAATCAAGTTCTTATTGTGCATTCCTAGCATGCAGGCAAACAAGCAAGCATATTTAGGTATAAGATCAAGCATGAATGTAACACCCTGAAATTTTAAAATGATAAATATTAATATTTACCCTAAAACAAATATGGGTAATAATAAAAAAAAATTGATAAACGAAATGGTTTAAATAGAAAATGAGCCTACACATTTACTAAAAGGTTATAAATAATTGAGTAAAAGTTATTTGATCCAACCCGACTCTGATACCTGAGTCGTCGATGGAAATTAATGAGGTAGATAAATAAAGATAAAAGAAATAAGGACCCTATAAGCATGAAGAGTCCAACTAGTTAAAACTTATTGTGACATTAACATACATGATTGAACAGGCCTTAATAAAAGATAAAGAACTATCACATGTTAATGACCAACCCAATATATATATATATATATATATATATATATATATATAATTAGTGGGCCTTAATAACGCATTAGGCTTAACACATGTACAAGACCATAGCCCAACCCGGTAGGGTTAAAAATTTCAAATGAACTTTTGTTAATGGACTTTGAGACTCTAAATGGGTAAAAGAACTAGGGCTACGTAATGACTTTTTAGGGTGTATATATATTAATACTATTATAAGGTGTTTAAGTCATGTACGTAAAGCTCTTTCATGATCGAACGTTGCATGGATTTGGGGTTCGAATGAGAAACGGAAGGGAGCGGATGATCTGGCCATATAAAGGGGATTAACATGGAAAGGTTAAAACCCAAACGGATACTACAATAGAAGGCTTAATCCGACTAGGATTGCATACAGTAAACCCTATATATAGAGACCCTCCATGTGATGGCAGGGCCATCGTGCTCCGTTGTGCTACTGCCATCCTAGCGTCGATGACGTCGTCCTCGTCTTCCTCTTCGTCCGTCGTCCATTGCTTCCGTTGCTGAACGAAGGGCGAACGGCCTCTTTTCTTTCCTCTGCTACAGTGGCTATGCACTGCTATTGCCGTTATTAGAGGGGGAAACATCTCCCTCTGCCGTCATCTCCTCTACTACCGCGGTTGCCGTATTGCTGCTGCCGTGCCTGCGGACGTTGGCTGCGGTGGTGTTGCTTCTGTTGTTAGAGCAGTGAAGCTTCTTCTTCCTCTCCGTTCCTGCTGCTGTATTTGCAGAGAAAGCTGCAGCAGTTGCCATTGTTCATCGTCATCCCCATCAAAATAATTCTTCTTCTTCTTGTCTGTCTGAGCATCAACGAGAGGTAGGCAATCTCCCAAGCCAAACTGTTAGTCAATCTGCATAATTTATGCATGTTTCTTGTTAAAGTTTGTAGTTTCACGTGAAGTTAACAAAGTAAACGCATGATTAAAGAATTTTGTAACCGTGTAACCACATAACAAAATTCTAGATAAATATAATTATGGGATCCCCATGATTATTCCTAAATTTTCGTGCAGAAAAATGTTGTATTAACTCTAAAAATTTATTAGTTAAACAATTTAATATGTTTTAACTATATACTCAGTGAATTATAAAAATTACTACAGCTTGATAGTTATGGGATTTTGCCTTAACGATTTGTTCGTGGCTGTCGGAGTGTCCTTTGGCCATGAAATTTTATGGGAGCATTATTGGGGTAGAGACCGAGATAGTGAGAGTGGTTGCATCATTTTTCGTACCTCATATCTCAAGATCCCCCATCTCTCAATGAAAAATTTCTTTGAACGTCTAATTAGGTAGAGTTTTTCGAGCCCGTCATTTCGATATATAGAACGCGTGATTCTGACGTGTGTACGTCGAGAACAGGAGATTTGAAGATCGACACTTTTATTGAAATGACGACAAGCTCAATGGTGTCAAATTCTTTTGACGTCATCATGCAAGATCGTTGAATTATTTAATATATATATATACATATACAACTTGTAATTATATCTTTGAAAATCCATATCTACTAAACTATGCAACATAAAATTATAAAAAATATATTTTTAGAATCCTTGAATTTTTCTCCTAATTATCATATATTCTATTTTTATAAATTATTTTATATAAATAAATATGTCTTTGAATGTATATTTTTGAAATTATTCAATTAAATAGATATTAATGTGAATTCTTGTTAAATGAATTAAGTTAAAAATCATAAAATTAACGTCCCTCCAAGAGGACGCTAATTAATAAATGACGCCACCCACGGGCGTCAATTAATATAAGTTTATTTAATTATAGTTAATTATAGAATTGGATGGACGTGAATTCTATAATTAACGTATTCATGTTCTCACCGTTTTCTTCCAGTTTTGACCCATATCTCGGGTCTTTTGGCACTCTCATCTCACGTCCGTAGATGGAGTCCATGTTTCATGATTGGTTCACGTTATATACCTCAACTCTCGGTGACATACGAGCCCTCCGTTAGACATTCCGTTCCTTCGGACTAGCAAGTTAGTCATTGGGACCTCCGTAAGTCTCCTCGCAGCCTTGGATTCCCTCAAGGCCGACTGAGCTAGTTGTACCCAATCACCCAGATTTTCAGAATGTCATGGTTTTCATATGGTTTATTGATATATCATCCTTATTACAAGTTCTATCCTTGAACTCTATGTTCCATGAAATCTATCTTAATGTTCTTACATGCTTGATCCTTGAAATTCTTGGCCATTAATATGGAATTAGTCAAGACTAAATGTCAGGGGCTATGGGTCCCGCTAAAATGACATTTTAAAGGCTACGGGTCCTGATCTGACCCTATTGGGCGAGGTAAAGTCCAAACGTTATCGATATACGATGATCGGGTGCTGGCATTCACCACCTATAGTCGTCTATAACTTATTTCCATGAGGGCTGGTCATATCGTCGTGATTTTCCCCTTAGTGCATTGGCCAATCCTATGTAGTGCTAGATGTGCAAACGCTCTCGTGATAGTGATGATCGGGAGTAATTACCATCATAGTACACAATCCTATATAGTGCTAGATGTGCAAACGCTCTCATGATAGTGATGATCGGGAGTAATTGCCATCATACTACACAATCCTATGTAGTGCTAGATGTGAAAATGCTCTCGTGATAGTGATGATCGGGAGTAATTGCCATCATAGTACATAATCCTATATAGTGCTAGGTGTGCAAACGCTCTCGTGATAGTGATGATCGGTAGCAATTGCCAACATAGTACACCTTTCTACAACTAATTGTTCGTCATGAAAAGATCTTGAATTGCCTTATTGGAGGGGTTATCATATTATCGTGATATTCCCTTAGTGTCTTGGCAAATGCTATATAGTGCTTGTAGAAGTAATTGTTCTACTTCTATATCGATCATCATAAATGTTCTTGAATTATCCCATTGATAGTACCCGTTATCTTGTCCCAAAGATCCTTCATAATAATGGATACATTGAAGCTCTCGTGATAGTGTTCGTCATAGAGAGATGAATGTTATATTTCGTCATGAATGCTCTTGACCTAGCTTGAGAAAGTACTTGTTAAGATCTTGCTATACTCTCTTGATTGTCGTTGTCCTTACTCTTCATGAGTGTATCTAACATCTTGCTTACTCGTTTGTTTCTTATAGTTCTTGAATTTATCTCGTGTCATTATATTTCTCGATTTCTATATCTTTCATGACCTGCATGAGCATGTTAAACTGTAATTGACTTAAAGCTAGCTTGGAGCATGAGATATTAAGTCCTACTGAGCGTTCGCTCACCCTACGTTTTCCAATGTTTTTTCAAGTAATGACCTTAGTGACGATGAGACCGAACATGATGGGCAAGGGCAAGAGTGAAGAGAACTCTGACATCTAGATGAACCGTCTAGTCTGGTTATCTTGCGTCTTATGTCTCATTGTAGTTTTTCTTTATTGAGTCTTTTCGTTTATTATGGGCGCGAATATGTAAAGAACTTATATTTGAAATGAAATTTGTTATTTGTCCAAATTATTTTTTTTGGAAATGACTATGCTCTGATTGACATGACTGTTTAACTGCCACGTTCCGAGCAAATGACACGTTCCACTGCTATCGGTTCGGGGCGTGACAGACGGTGGTATCAGAGCCTAGGCTTTCTAAATCCCTAGGTCATCAACTCCATGTCCTAGATTTAGTTCTCCTTGTCAGTTATCCTATAAGAACCCCGTGAGATTTGGGTAGAGCTATGGGCAAACTATTAAAATATGTTTCATCTACGCTAGATTAATGTCAAGATATAAGTAATCATTAATTTAAAACTTGTTGTGTAGACAAAAAATGGCTAACTCTGTAAACCTATCTCATCAGTAACTGCATGAATCGGATATGGTGAGCATAGCACTTAACATGTTATGACAATAACCTAGCTGAAATACATGTTTTAGATATGGTAATCTTACCCCACTAATTTTTTAAAGAAAATCATGTGAATTTGGGGACCAAATTCTTCTAAGTGGGGGAGGGTGTAGCACCCCTAAATTTTAAAATGATAAATATTAATATTTACCCTAAAACAAATATGGGTAATAAAAAAAAATTGATAAACGAAATGGTTTAAATAGAAAATGAGCCTACACATTTATTAAAAGGTTATAAATAATTGAGTAAAAGTTATTTGATCCAACCCGACTCTGATACCTGAGTCGTCGATGGAAATTAATGAGGTAGATAAATAAAGATAAAAGAAATAAGGACCCTATAAGCATGAAGAGTCCAACTAGTTAAAACTTATTGTGACATTAACATACATGATTGAACAGACCTTAATAAAAGATAAAAAACTATCACATGTTAATGACCAACCCAATATATATATATATATATATATATATATATATATAATTAGTGGGCCTTAATAACGCATTAGGCTTAACACATGTACAAGACCATAGCCCAACCCGGTAGGGTTAAAAATTTGAAATGAACTTTTGTTAATGGACTTTGAGACTTTAAATGGGTAAAAGAACTAGGGCTACGTAATGACTTTTTAGGGTGTATATATATTAATAGTATTATAAGGTGTTTAAGTCATGTACGTAAAGCTCTTTCATGATCGAACGTTGCATGGATTTGGGGTTCAAATGAGAAACGGAAGGGAGTGGAGGATTCGGCCATATAAAGGGGATTAACATGGAAAGGTTAAAACCCAAACGGATACTACAATAGAAGGGTTAATCCAACTAGGATTGCATACAGTAAACCCTATATATAGAGACCCACCATGCGATGGCAGGGCCATCGTGCTCCGTTGTGCTGCTGCCATCCCAGCGTCGGTGACGTCGTCCTCGTCTTCCTCTTCGTCCGTCGTCCATTGTTGCCATTGCTGAATGAAGGGCGAACGGCCTCTTTTCTTCCCTCTGCTGCAGTGGCTATGCACTGCTATTGCCGTTATTAGAGGGGGAAACATCTCCCTCTGCCGTCATCTCCTCTACTACCGCAGTTGCCGTATTGCTGCTGCCGTGCCCGTGGACGTTGGCTGCGGTGGTGCTGCTTCTGCTGTTAGAGCAGTGAAGCTTCTTCTTCCTCTCCGTTCCTCCTGCTGTATTTGCAGAGAAAGCTGCAGCAGTTGCCGTTGTTCATCGTCATCCCCATCCTAAT
This sequence comes from Amorphophallus konjac, assembly GCA_022559845.1. Lineage (NCBI taxonomy): Eukaryota > Viridiplantae > Streptophyta > Magnoliopsida > Alismatales > Araceae > Amorphophallus > Amorphophallus konjac. The sequence goes on from CM040124.1 coordinate 147,445,904, forward strand.
AATTCTTCTTCTTCTTGTCTGTCTGAGCATCAACGAGAGGTAGGCAATCTCCCAAGCCAAACTGTTAGTTAATCTGCATAATTTATGCATGTTTCTTGTTAAAGTTTGTAGTTTCACGTGAGGTTAACAAAGTAAACGCATGATTAAAGAATTTTGTAACCGTGTAACCACATAACAAAATTCTAGATAAATATAATTATGGGATCCCCATGATTATTCCTAAATTTTCGTGCATAAAAATGTTGTATTAACTATAAACATTAATTAGTTAAACAATTTAATATGTTTTAACTATATACTCGGTGAATTATAAAAATTACTGTAGCTTGATAGTTATGGGATTTTGCCTTAATGATTTGTTCATGGCCGTCGGAGTGTCCTTTGGCCATGAAATTTTATGGGAGCGTTATTGGGGTAGAGACCGAGATAGTGAGAGTGGTTACATCATTTTTCGTGCCCCCTATCTCAAGATCCCCCATCTCTCAACGAAAAATTTCTTTGAACGTCTCGTTAGGTAGAGTTTTTCGAGCCCGTCATTTCGATATATAGAACGTGTGATTCCGACGTGTGTACGTCAAGAACAGGAGGTTTGAAGATCGACACTTTTATTAAAATGACGACAAACTCAATGGCGTCAAATTCTTTTGACGGCATCGTGCAAGGTCGTTGAATTATTTAATATATATATATATATATATATAACTTGTAATTATATCTTTGAAAATTCATATCTACTAAACTATGCAACATAAAATTATAAAAAATATATTTTTGGAATCCTTGAATTTTTCTCCTAATTATAATATATTCTATTTTTCTAAATTATTTTATATAAAAAAATATATCTTTGAATGTATATTTTTGAAATTATTCAATTAAATAGATATTAATGTGAATTCTTGTTAAATGAATTAAGTTAAAATCATAAAATTAACGTCCCTCCAAGAGGACGCTAATTAATAAATGACGCCACCCACGGGCGTCAATTAATATAAGTTTATTTAATTATAGTTAATTATAGAATTGGATGGACGTGAATTCTATAATTAACGCATTCATGTTCTCACCGTTTTCTTCCGATTTTGACCTATACCTCGGGTCTTTTGGCACTCTCATCTCACGTCCGTAGATGGAGTCCCTGTTTCATGATTGGTTCACGTTATATACCTCAACTCTCGGTGACATACGAGCCCTCCATTGGTCATTCCGTTCCTTCGGACTGGCAAGTTAGTCATTGGGACCTCCGTAAGTCTCCTCGTAGCCTTGGATTCCCTCAAGGCCGACTGAGCTGGTTGTACCTAATCACCCAGATTTTCAGAATGTCATGGTTTTCATATGGTTTATTGATATATCATCCTTATTACAAGTTCTATCCTTGAACTCTATGTTCCATGAAATCTATCTTAATGTTCTTACATGCTTGATCCTTGAAATTCTTGGCCATTAATATGGAATTAGTCTAGGCTAAATGTCAGGGGCTATGGGTCCCACTAAAATGACATTTTAAATGCTACGGGTCCTGATCTGACCCTATTGGGTGAGGCAAAGTCCAAATGTTACCGGTATATGATGATCGGGTGCTGGCATTCACCACCTATAGTCGTCTATAACTTATTTCCATGAGGGGTGGTCATATCGTCGTGATTTTCCCCTTAGTGCATTGGCTAATCCTATGTAGTGCTAGATGTGCAAACGCTCTCGTGATAGTGACGATTGGGAGTAATTGCCATCATAGTACACAATCCTATATAGTGCTAGATGTGCAAACGCTCTCGTGATAGTGATGATCGGGAGTAATTGCCATCATAGTACACAATCCTATGTAGTGCTGGATGTGCAAACGCTCTCGTGATAGTGATGATCGAGAGCAATTGCCATCATAGTACACCTTTCTACAACTAATTGTTCATCATGAAAAGATCTTGAATTGCCTTATTGGAGGGGTTATCATATTATCGTGATATTCCCTTAGTGTCTTAGCAAATGCTATATAATGCTTGTAGAAGTAATTGTTCTACTTCTATATCGATCATCATAAATGTTCTTGAATTATCCCATTGATAGTACTCGTTATCTTGTCCCAAAGATCCTTCATAATAATGGATACATTGAAGCTCTCGTGATAGTGTTCGTCATAGAGAGATGAATGTTATATTTCCTCATGAATGCTTTTGACCTAGCTTGAGAAAGTACTTGTTAAGATCTTGCTATACTCTCTTGATTGTCGTTGTCCTTACTCTTCGTGAGTGTATCTAGCATCTTGCTTACTCGTTTGTTTCTTATAGTTCTTGAATTTATCTCGTGTCATTATAGTTCTCGATTTCTATATCTTTCATGACCTGCATGAGCATGTTAAACTGTAATTGACTTAAAGCTAGCTTGGAGCATGAGATATTAAGTCCTACTGAGTGTTCGCTCACCCTGCGTTTTCTAATGTTTTTCAGGTAATGACCTTAGTGAGGACGAGACCGAACATGATGGGCAAGGGCAAGAGTGAAGAGAACTCTGACATCTAGATGAACCATCTAGTCTGATTATCTTGCGTCTTATGTCTCATTGTAGTTTTTCTTTATTGAGTCTTTTCATTTATTATGGGCCCGAATATGTAAAGAACTTATATTTCAAATGAAATTTGTTATTTGTCCAAATTATTTTTTTTGGAAATGACTATGCTCTGATTGACATGACTGTTTAACTGCCACATTCCGAGCAAACGACACGTTCCGCTGCTATCGGTTCGGGGCGTGACAATGAAGGTCCCTTAAGGACGGGTATAAGAAGAATGCAATAGATTTAAGCAATTATGTCCATGAACCATATTAACATGGTTGTGCTTACAAGTAGACGTACTGCTTAACCATTGATGATCAACTAATTCAAGAAATACATTCAAACAATCAAGCTCAGATTCAACATGTGAACGATGAAGAATGACTTTCAAAACAATATGGATAATCATATGTTCTAAGTAACACTAACAAGAATCTCTCCTCCCTTCATTTCAATACAAAATGCTCGGCTTTTGGTAGCTTCGCACAGTCCTATACAATTTTGTATTTATTTTAAATAGCAACATGGCTAACCTTTTGACACGAGGCATGCCCTTTGTCTCAGGGGCAATTCCCGGTTACTCGGTATCGTCATTTATGATAATGTGGATAAGACACTTTCCGATGCGAGTTTCCTCCTTTATTTCAGGGGGGATTCCCGATGTACTCGATGTCAAATCACACTTATTCAATTTTTGGAGGGATTGACAACTTTTTCCTCACGAGTCATTAGACATTAACGTAGGGATTTAAGAATCCTTAAAAGTGTTTAGTGGAATAATAGAGATCCTTATTGAATGAAGTCAGTTGTATCAAGGTTCCATATGAAGTGAGTGATTGAACAGATAGTAGAACATGAATTAGCCTTTTCAAGGTTTTGTCTCCCCCTAAGTGTATGCACGGTTGAAAACCAAAAAGACCTTGTTAACATGTGTCATGAGTCATTCATGCCTGAATCAATGCAAATTTATTTAACAAGGTTGTTCAGTCGTAGAAGAGTTCAAAAAGAACCGGGTGTATATTATATACATTCAGGCAAGTCAAGATGATGTATTCAAGCAATTTGATTACCGGTACGTGGTAGAGTACGTAGGTCCGAAGACCACACTCACGCATGATGAAAGCTTCCAGGTGGACTTAATATACCTTTCCACTGACACCATTTTATATACCGGTTAATCATGGCATTCATGCACACGAATATGAAATGTATGCGAGTCAGTGCAACAGGATGACAGATGATTAAAATTTTATTTGTATTCACAAGTATGCAAAAAGATGTGTATGCTCTATGTGTAAAATTGAACTTTTATCCACAAAAAAAAAAGATGAGTATAGCTAGAAAAGGACTTAGTGAACAACTGCAAAATTATAGTTATTCACACAGGAAAACATGAGTGAAAGCAAATAAACTCTATGAACAGCAACAAAAGGTTGTTATTCACATGCGAAAGTAAAAGTGGAGTGCATTACCACATAGGCTCATCAGTTTCTTGCCTTGGAGGAGTTTTATTCTATTTACATCTTCTTCCATCACAAGACATTCCTGCAAGACAAAATCTTCACTTTGATGTTTTGGGGACCCAAGCCATCTTGGGTCCCTGGGGGTTGGGTGCACCATGATTTGTGGCTCTCCACAATTTCCTTGCATTCATATCATCAAGGTGCAACAAAGAGCAATCATCCATTAGGTGTCCTACATAACCACAATAATGACAATACACACGTTGTTTCAGTTTCTTTGGTTGAGCATGACCATTGGACTTTTGTGTATGCCTGGGGACTCTATGATTTTGATTGTGAAATTTTGGTTGCACATTTAACGACCAACAATTTTTCATGGTATGGCCCATTTTCCCACAATGAAAACATTCAACTTTTCTTTTCTGATCAGCTTGAAATCTATTGTCATGCATCTTACAAGCATTCAAGTCATCCTCTTTCATTAAACTACAATCATGCATTAGATGTCCAAGCTCACCACAATAGTGACATGATGCATTATTTTGTTTTTGAGCATGGTGTTTCACATCAAATTTCTTTGCATGCATAAGGGACTTTTGTTTGACAGATGAAGAAGTGTTTGGTGTACTTGAGGAACTGGAAGCATGCACAAACGAAGTTTTTGTTTTCAGATTAAATACTTTCTTTTTACTAGGATTGTATCCTAGTCCTTCCCTTTGGAAGTTCACCTTAGTTCCCAAGAGTTTGTTTAGATTCTCCTCCCCACTCACGAATTTGCCCAATGACCTATTCAAGTCAGAAATCGCAGATTGAAGAGATGCTAAATGAAGTTCATATGAGATAATCTGATTTTCACAGGAACTGACCATTTCATTTAGAGTGGCATTTATTGTCTTGTAAGATTCTATTTCCTGTTCTAGAATTCTTACATTCTCACTCTCTTGAGAGACCATGGACTTACCTTTTTCAAATGTCAAAAGTCTTTCACACATGGTCCTATTCAATTGCTTTAATTTTTCATGTTTAAATTTTAGCAAATCATTCTCTTTTTCAGATTTCTCAAGGCACTTCAATCTTCCCTCTAGTAAAGAGATTTGAATGAGCAAAACATCGTTGTCCCCTTTTAGCTTTTCATTTTCATCCAGAAGGGACTTGGCATCTATTTTAGAATCAAGAAGTTTATCAAAGAGTTTATCATCATCAGATAGAGAATCTAACTTGTTCCTTAAACTTTCTTCAGTGTTTTTAAGCAATGAAACTTTGCATGTCAACAGTTCATTTTCTTTTTCCAGTTCTTCAATTTTTGAATTTCGATCAATGCATTTCACACAAGAGGAATTGTCATGAATACATTCATTAGACTTTTTCTTCAAGGCTTTGTTTTCATGCTTCACCTTTTGGTATTTTTCTGACAATTCTTCATAAGCATCTACTAAATCTTCAAAAGATAATTCATCTTCATCTGATTTAGAGCTTACCTCCTCAGCACTTTCATCACAAGTTTGATAGATATCATCAGCCATTAATCCCTTTAGTCCTTGCTTCTCTTGAGCTTGCATCAATTTGTCCATAAGTTCTTTGGCGGTTCTGAAGAGGAGACAAATGTGAACCTGTTAGCATTGCCAGAATTGTTCATCAACCTTAGAATTGTAGCATTTTCATGACTCTTTAGTCTATCTCGGTTGGACCACTTGGTCTCATCCTGAGGCAACTTATGAGGACCATCATTAACTAACTTCCACAAGTTTGGATCAATTGAATTTATGGTCCTACACAGTTTTCCCAGCCAGGAGTTAAAATCATCACCATTATAGATAGGTAAGGAAGTCAAAGAAGCAATATCTGAAGAAGCAGTCATCATTCAAAACTACACTAGGATCCCTCTAAAGATCGTTTGATCTAGAATAACAGAGCCGAGCTATGATACCAATTATTGGGTCCCACAGTGTAGTGGCACGGATCTAGAGGGGGGTGAATAGATCCCTCTCTAAAAATTTAAGACCAATTAAAATAACTTGAAGGCTTCTCAATCAAACCTCACCGAACATGCAAGTGACAAGATCACACACGGAGAGATGGCAATTTGAACTAGCAGTATACATTAACAAATTTAGCATCAATGTGCAAGATAATCAATAATCCATCCTGTGAATGGTGGTAGAAGATAAGGAACAAACACTCAACCAATCACACATGCACAAGGATTTTTTAGGTGGTTCGGGACCACGACGGGTACCCTACGTCCACCCCTCACCACCTCGGTGAGGCTTCACTAAAACGCTACACGAGGTAGCACACGGGGATGAACCCCAATACAACACACGCTACATGACGACAGTAAAACACACACATGAGCACGAAGCTCAACACGCTGCAATGCAGCACACACATGAGGGCGAACCCTCAACACGGTGCTCAACACCACACACATGAGCACGAAGCACAACACTCTGCAATGTAGCACACACACGAGGGCGAACCCTCAACACAGTGCTCAACACCACACACACACACACCAAGATGGGGACGCACCCCAACAATGATTACACACTCGGAGACCCCGCTCCGAACACACACACAATATTCCTTGATTTAAAAGATGAACTCAGATATACATATGTAAGCTCACTAGACATAAACAAGCATGAATAACTCTAAACATGGATGAATATTGAGTTGAGCAAACTCCTGAACGTCAAAGATGGGATTTGGTTCTTTGGTGACTTCATGGCGCTAAAAGAGTTGAAGGAGATGTCTTCACGAAGCTCCTCTGCTTCAGATCAGAAGAATGGACACAGATGGTTCATGCCCTTTTCTCTTCTCTTGACTCACAATCGAGACCATGGATGATGGAGAGATGATATCCCCATGGTGCTTCAGCAAACTCACTGCAGGAGGATGGATTACTGGCTTCTCTTCGCTTGAATCGAACTCAGAACAACTTGGGAAGAGGCATCATTCAGCTGCGGCTTCACTCCCTGCAAAAGACCCAAAAATGAATATATCATTCGATGCTTTCTCTCTCTCTTCAAGAAACCCTATCACATTTGATTTATACCACCAGGGATGGAGGGGACACGTGGAGGACATTATCCCCCAAGGGCCAATCACGATCGAGCACTAAAAGAGTGGAATGGGCTAGGGCACCGGCCGCCGCGCGAACCGGCGAATTTTTCGATCGCCGGAAAGTGTCGACCCCTAAGGTCGACACTCGCGATCGGGCAAGACAGAATAAAGGCCCAAACAGAACCCAGCGAAGAAAGTGTCGACCCATGGGGTTGACACTTTCTACCTGTGGCATTTGAAACAAGCCACGGCAGAAAGACCCGAAATAAGTGTCGACCCTGTGGGTCGACACTTATGTCCAGGGTTCTAAAAAATGAACCCAGACAGAACCTAGTGATAAAAAGGTCGACCTTTTGGGTCGACTTTTTATCCCTACGTTCAAAGACATAAGAGGGCCAGCTGAAAACACCTGACCCCTGGACAAAGTGTCGACCCATGGGGTCGACACTTTTCCTGACATAAGCAAACTATAACAAAACACACAATGGGGTTATTCAAAAGACATGAGACAACAAAGATGAATACATGTAAGAGAGAAATGGGTATTAACTACCCCAAATCATAGATATACCAATTAGAGATTGTTAGGGAATTACCTTGAGAGATGTCCATCCATTTTTCACAATAAACCTCCTCCTACCATTCAACCAAAGCAACTTACCATTTTGTTGGTCCACATGCATGTGAAGATCCAATTGGAAGATATCCAATGTGATCTATATGTTCATTCCCATTCTTTACACCTGTCACATTACATACTGGAAGTTAGTCTTCCATATCATTCAAGTTCTAGAAATTTAAACCTATCTCTCATAAATCACTCAATATTTAGACTAAGTCTCTTCAAACCACATGTTGGCTATCACAATAGCTTGAATCCTATCCAAATCAACTAAGGAAGAGTTAGAAGAATTTCACCCAAATTGTTCGGAGACTTTCCTTTCTCACTAACTCCTGTAAACATTTCAAAACACACATCGGTTAAGTTCATCAAATCAGTTGACCGTGTCATACACTAACCGTTCAATCAAATGGAGTTTGCTTAATTCATTTCAAATCCACAAACTACATATGCAAAATGTTTACATGGAGAACAATCACATGGTATATAGTTCATCATCAAAATTCCTTAATACACGGTTGTGCACGGGGTTCAACAGTGGACTTGCCTGACGAATATGGGATCAGCTCTACCTTCAAAGCCTGGGATCTAGTCACCTACAGGGACCCAGCGGTGATTCCGAGTGAGCTGTTTGAGCCGTCTCCTTCCCTTGAGAGTGACCCCACCCCGGAGTGTTCACCACCAGTCTCATTTCAACAGCAGCGTGAGCAAATATGACATATACGGGATGAGCAGGTGACGCTTAAGAGTGGAGAGTACCAGCGCTATCGGGTGCGATGGAGAGGACGGCCCGTGTCTGCTGAGACTTGGATCATCCGACTATGAAGCGGTACTCGAGCGACGGCACCCCCTTACTCGACGGGGTTGAGTTCTTCCCACCCGGGGAGAATTGATGGGGCATCAGAGCTAGGCCTTGTCTTTGTTTAGAGTGTCATTGGTGTGTACTTGTATTTGTATTTTTGGGTATGTATTTTTGTACTTGGTGTGTATTTATAATTTTTGGTTTCATTTTAGGTCAAGAGAGAGTTAATTGGGCTAAGTTAATGGGTTTCTTTGTAAAAAGGCCACTTAGGCCCGTCGTGTAACACCCTCAAATATAGTTAAGTTGTAGTCTATATCACTTAGGCGCCTTTTGAAGTATCGGCTAAGTTCTTGAAAAGAACTCCGAAGTTAAGTGTGCTTAATGGGGAGTAATACTGGGATGGGTGACCTCCCGAGAAGTCTCTCATTCTTGAGCTGATCACTGTTAGAAAGGGACAAAATCGTGAGGCCGGTAGGTCAAAGCGGACAATACCTCGACGATATAGAGTACGGGACGTGACAGAATGGTATCAGAGCTATACCCCAGTCGGAAGTGTGGGAACTAAGTGCCATGAAGGGCAAAGTGCTACGCTATGAGAGCCACCTCTTGAACCTGCAATGGGACAAAGTGCTATATAGTGGGAGCCACCTCTTGAGCCTATAGGGGCCACCTCTAGAGTCCTACCTGCCTGGGGGTTTGATTGCGTGCTATATGTGCCCAGCGACGAGGACGTCGCCTATATAAGAGGGGTAGATTGTAACACCCTCAAATATAGCTAAGTTGTACTCTATATCACCGAGACGCCTTTTGAAGTATCGGCTCAGTTCTTGAAAAGAACTCTGAAGTTAAGCATGCTTAATGGGGAGTAGTACTGGGATGGGTGACCTTTTTAGAAGTCCCCCATTCTGGAGCCGATCACTGTTACATAGGGACAAAACAGTGAGATCGGTAGGCCAAAGCAGACAATACCTCGATGGTATAGAGTACGAGGTGTGACAGTTGTCACCGTGTAGCTGCAGTTCCAGCGTGTATGTGTCTGGTTTCTTGATTTGTTTTGTTTTCTTCTTGTAGGATCTTTATCCCATGTGCTTTGAGGACTTGTCCTCGTGTGTGTGTGTGTGTGTGTGTGTGTGTGTGTGTGTGTGTGTGTGTGTGTGTGTGTGTGTGTGTGTGTGTGTGTGTGTGTGTGTGTGTGTGTGTGTGTGTGTGTGTGTGTGTGTGTGTGTGTGTTGGGGCTAGTCCCCCTATTCAGCTGGTCTACAGCGTGTGTGTGTGTGTGTGTGTGTGTGTGTGTGTGTTTTTTTTTGGCCAAAGAGTGGAAGCCTCACCGTGTTGGTGAGGGGTGGACGTAGGTGTGCCAGGTGCAGTCGAACCACCTTAGAAAGCATTATGTTGTGGTTTGCTCTCCATATCTTCTATCCCCTCTTCACAGGTGGCTTGTTGTGTCTAAGAGTTTCTCTTATCGTTTAGCTCCGTTAATCTGCCATTTGTCCTCGTATGTGATCACTATTGTGATATCTTCTATAGTTTGTTTGTAGAAGTTGAAATTTTGGTATAGGATCTATTCACCCGCCCCCCCTCTCGATCCTCTCATACCGTCCAACAGTTGGTATCAGAGCGAGTTCCCTAGAGATGTGGTCCAACGACCCAGGGAGATCCGATGGGAATGTCCCTCGCAGCTACATAGCTAAGGGCCAAGCCATCAACAAACTATCATTTTTCGATGGAACTAATTATCTGTATTGGAAGAACCGAATGGAAGTTTTTCTGCGTGCCCGGGATCACATGATATGGCGTGTTGTGAGTAAAGGTCCATTTGTTGTGCCAGATTTAGATGACACCTGGACACAGGACCAGGTTAAAAAATCCACAACCAACTGGAGCGCCATGAACATAATGCAATGTGCTATCCACTCCATTAAACACTCAAGAGTATCCACTTGCAAATCTGTAAAAGAAATGTGGGATAGGCTTGAGCTAATCTATGAGGGTACATCTGAAGTTAGGGCCACCAAGGCCAATATGCTAACTACTGACTATGAAAAGTTTAAAATGAAACCTAACGAACCTATCTCTGAGATGTATGCCAGGCTCACCCAGTTAACTAATTTCTTAAAATCATTAGGAAAGCAATATCTTGACAGTGAACTGATTAGGAAGATTCTTAGATCTCTCACCCCAGCATGGCACACTAAGGCCACGGTGATTGAGGACTCAAAGGACTTGTCTGCCATGACAGTAGACCGGTTGATAGGTTCGCTCATGACATATGAGCTCAACTTGAAGAGAAGTGAGGAAGACGTCAAGCCCAAGAAGACTGTGGCTTTCAAAGTTGTTGACAGCACAGACGGCTCAGATGAGGATGATGGAAATAACTTCCCAGAGGCAAGCTCAGCTGACCATTCACTCCTCACCCGGTAGTTCAAAAAATTTCTAAGAGGCAAAGGTAAATTTCAGAGAAGGAATAAAGCTCCTCAGGTAAGCATAAATTCCAATTTCAGATCTGCTCAACTTAAGAAATCTGACCAAGTTATCTGTTACCAATGTAAGAAGGCAGGACACATGCAAGGTGAGTGCCTTGAACTCCTTAAGCAAATGTCCAAGGCTAAGGGAAAGAAGCCCAAGGCAATGGTCTCCACTTGGAGTGATGATGAAGAGGAAAATGAGAGTCCTTCTGCCGATGAAGATGAGGATGACTTCTATCTCATGGCTGACGGGAGTGAGGATCAGGTAAGCAACCCTTTTGAAACTTTTTCAATTGAGGATTGGGAAAATGCATATGCTGATCTACTTGAGAAGTATGAAATGTATAACAAGGAGAACAAGCATTTGAAGAAAAAGATCAACGCTCTTGCTCATGATAATCTTGCCAACAAAGAGTTAGAAACCTTAAAAACTGAAAATGAAGAATTAAAAGAACAAGTTGAAACTCTTAAAACCACCCGCTCAGATCTGATAGGATTAAAAGAAGAAAATGATGCACTTAGAGAACAACTAAGCCAGACCAACCTGAAATGTGAAGATTGGGAGAAAGAGAACAAACTCAATCTTGAAAAATATGAGGCTGTTAACGCTGTTAATATTGAGCTATGGAAAAATTTGGAAAGAGTAGAAGAAGAGCTAAAGAACAAACAATCCACCCTAGTAAGGATGACCTAGGGTAAATCTAACTTAGATACTATCTTAGGTACCCGGGTTAATTTCAGAAAGGAAGGGCTGGGTTTTAATCCCACTGAGAAGAGGCCTTTTGAATTCAAAACTACATCCTTCTGTTCTGAGAAAGGGAAAGGGAAGTTGATTGTTGAAGAACCAATAGAAGAGAGCCCTAGCAATCATGCTACTCAATCAGGTTGAAGCACCAACCTATAGAGTTGACGCAATTCTGCTAAGCCATAAGCTCAACGCAGGCACGCCAGATGGCAAGGTCAACGGTCTGGACCAATAGGTCAATGCACTAGGGATATGCCTCGACGTAGCTCATTCTCCCACTCTGGAAAGGAAAACCGTTCCAATGACACAAGAAGATTCAATGGCCAGCCTAACTTGGGTACCTTCCACACCCAATTCAACCCTTTTGGAAACCTAAAAACCAGACCTCAACTTAACTCACACTCCATGAAATTCATGAAATCAGCTTGTCATACATGCAACCAACCGGGACACACCAACAACCAGTGTTGGTTCAATCATAAAATGAAGGCTTTTAAGCAAGTTTGCATTCTGAAGAATTTATTGCATGCTTTAAACTGTGACTGTGGACCCAAATTTGTTTGGGTTCCAAAGACCTCTGCTTAATGCCTTCTATGTAGGATTGCCTAGCAGCCTATCACAACCGTTGGTACTTGGACAGCGGCCGCTCACGGCACATGACAAGAGACAAGAAGAAATTCAGCCATTTAATCAAGAAGGAAGGAGGCCAAGTAAGGTTTGGAGGCAAGGATAAAGGAAAGGTAATTGGCACAAGCACCGTGGGTCAGAATTCCTCCAACTCTATTGATAATGTGATGCTTGTTGAAGGCCTTGAGCACAATCTACTTAGCATAAGCCAGCTGTGCGACAAAGGCCATAAAGTAATGTTTCATGCTAGTGAGTGTAGAATCCATGAGAAAAACTCTGAATCTGTGCTCTTCATAGGTCATAGAGTTAATAATGTTTATATGGTAGACCTTGATGCATCTAATTCTGAAAGCTTGTGCTTGATTGCCAACCAGCTCGGTGATGCAGGCCTATGGCACCGACGGTTGGGACATGTCAGCTATGACACTCTGCACAAACTGTCCAAACATGGGATGGTTAATGGTTTACCAAAATTGGCCTACACAAAGGTTAACCAGGTTTGTGAAGCTTGCTCTCTAGGTAAGCAAACTATAAAATTCTTCAAATCTAGAAGTGAGGATTTGTCATCCATGCCTTTTGAATTTCTGCATATGGATTTGTTCAGTCCAACAAGAATAGCTAGCATTAATGGGAAAAGGTTTGGATATGTGATAGTTGATGCTTTATCATGCTTTACATGGATTTTCTTCCTCACTAATAAGAATGATACCTTTCTTATGTTTCAAAAATTCTTCAGAAAAGTAAAGTAAGAAGGTAAATTCAAAATCTCCACCATCTTGTCTGATAATAGAGGAGAATTCAAAAATTCATCATTTTCTGAACTATGTGATCAAGATGGCCTAACACATAGATTTTCTTCTCCCAGGACCCCAAAGCAAAATGACATTGTGGAAAGGAGGAATCAGACAATTATGGAAATCACCCGGACCATGTTGATTGAGAGCCAACTCCCAAGAAAGTTCTAGGCTGAAGCAGCAAACACAGCCTGCTACATAGTTAATAGGGGCATGGTAAGGCCAAAGTGTAAGAAAAACCCTAATGAGATGTTGAAAGGTAAGAAACCCAGTTTGACTTTAGAGCATTTGGATCAAAGTGCTATGTGCATAACAATGAAAAATCATATTTGGACAAATTTGAAGTTAAGAGTGACATTGGAGTATTCTTGGGTTATGCTGAAACATCAAGGGCATATAGGGTTTTTAATGTTAAGAATCAAACCGTGGAGGAAACTCCACATGTTGTGTTTACAAAAATAAATGATAAATCTAACAAGGACAGTTGTGATAGGGAAAAGAAGGAGAAAGATGGAGAATTTCTGGAATCTAAAGGAGATCAGGAAGATGGCAGCCAACCACAGCTCACAGAGCAAGAGACAGGTCAGTTGACCAAAATCCCTGCACACACATTGTTGTCTAGTGAGTCTTCTACCAATCTGTGCACCCTAAAGGATCATCGTGTGCATAACATCATAGGTAACGTGCATGACCCCCCTAGGACCAGGTCATTCCTTAAAGATGTTCATAATGATGACCTCATTGCATTAGTATCTCATTTTGAACCCAAAAGTATTGAAGATGCCTTGCAAGATGAAAATTGGGTTAATGCCATGCATGATGAACTCAACCAATTTGAAAGAAACCAAGTTTGGAATAAGGCTCCTAGACCCACCGACCAGCATGTCATTGGGACTAGATGGGTCTTTAAGAACAAGCTTGATGAAGAAGGGGCTATCATTAGTTACAAGGCTAGGTTGGTAGCTAAGGGGTATAACCAATAAATTGGCATTGACTTTGAAGAATCTTATGCCCCCATTGCTAGACTAGAAGCCATCAGAATCTTGCTAACCTTTGCATGCTCCCTAGGCATAAAACTATATCAAATGGATGTCAAGAGTGCATTTCTGAATGGCCTGATAAAAGAGGAGATATTTGTAGAATAGCCCCCTATTTTTGAACTAAGTGATTTGCCTAACCATGTTTACAAATTGAACAAGGCACTATATGGACTAAAGCAGGCTCCACGGGCCTGGTATGACAGACTTAGTGCACATCTGACCGGGGAAGGCTACATCAAATGTAAGATTGACCAAACACTCTTTACCAAGGTAATGAATGGCCACATCATCATTGTACAGGTATATGTAGATGACATTGTGTTTGGTTCAACTAATTCTAATATGTGCAAGTAATTTGCTGAGCTTATGACAAGAGAATTCGAAATGAGCCTCATGGGAGAACTCCAATTTTTTCTTGGACTACAGATCACACAGACAAAGGAAGGATTCTTCATAAACCAGTCCAAATATACATTGGAGGTCCTAAAAAGATTTGGAATGAGGAAGCCAAACACATATCCACACCCATGGGAACAAATGCATCTTTAGATGTGAATGAAAATGGTAAATCTGTAGATTCCAAAACATACCGAGGTATGATCAGCTCTCTTTTATATCTCACTGCTTCTAGGCCTGACATTCAGTTCAGTGTATGCATGTGTGCTCGTTTTCAAACTAATCCTAAAGAATCGCATTTCATTACTGTTAAAAGGATCTTAAGATACATTGCTAGCACATATGACTTAGGGCTGTGGTATCTTGCATGTCATGCCCCGACGCGGAATATCGGGACTGGCAGTAGAAAACGCTAGTAATGATAACATGCTAAGCTAAGAATTAACATAACGTCACGAACAGAAATAACTCCAAATTTATTACAATAACCATCAAACCGACTTAAACATAATCAAGCATAACCTCTACTTGACTCCGTTACAATAACTAACACAAGCTCTAACGCATAACTAGATGTAAAACAATTATAACAATCTCAACATCTATCAACTGATACACTCCAAGTCATCACTCTGGCTCATTCCCATCCATCTGTGAATCATCACCTAAGCTGCCTGGAAAGGGGGAAACAACTATATGAGCGAACGCTCAGTAGGTAACAACAGGCAAGTGTAAGTAATTAACCAATTAATTACATGTTTATATGAAACTGAATGAAAAGAAAAGACGATCGGATGAAATGACATAAAGAAAGTGCTAAAGAATGAAATGGAATAATAATATGGCAGGATGATATAACTACAAGAATTACAAGTTTGTGAACAATATAAATAATAGGAAATTGTAGGAAATTGGCCAACAAGCTAGAATACAACCAAGTCGAACACGATTCAAGTAAGAGATTAAGAGATCGTTGTCATAGACATCACGCTAGTCATGCACTCGGTGCAATGTCTCACCATGTCATTACAAACTCCCATGGGCACAAGTACTTTTCGGGGGCTCTCCCCAGGACCAGACCGGGCCCCTATGATGCGTTGGCATTGATTTATTGGATCCAAGATCCCAAGTTCCGTCTAGACTTTAATCAAGTTAAAATAGCCAGTTACAATCAAGTACAAACTTACCTCGGAACATCCCAAGGCTAAGTTGAAGAGATACTGTCCAGAATTTCTGTCCAAGAGTTCAAGTTATCAAGAACCATCATGTTCTTGGATTCAAAACTGTGAAACACGGGGAAAACTAGTCTCTGGATGATATACGGTCACTAATGGACTGCTCAAGCACTTGTTCGGTCGACTCAGGGCCGCACTTAAAAGGAATTGGGCTGGGTCGAACGGCTGATTAAAGGCCGCTCTTCAGCATGAATGGTAAGCATTGGGCCGCACAAGGCCAGAAGTTTAGGAAATTGAAGACAGGATATACGATCCTGACAGAGCCGCTGATTAATTGAACGGTCCATTAAGGGCTGCTTGATAAGCTGTACTGTCCGCACAACACATGGCCTAACAACAAATCTAGATATTCACCCAAGTGGGCTCCCCGGGATGCCATAGGCAGGGTGGAACTGCACCAGAGTCCATCCCACTATCTGCTGGTTGGCCTAGGGTCTACTGGGCTGATCAAATCAGGAATTGGACGAAGATGGATCAAGGATAATCAGCCAAAAGTAATTGGCATTAGCTAGGGATGAACTGTCGCCATAGGGCCGTTCAGGGAGATATACGGTCCACTAATGGCCGCGCATGTCTCTGTTAGTCCAATTCGGACTATGACTCATATCACATCAGTTCGATTGAGTCCAAGTTCAATTCTAAGGGATAATAATGGTTCAAGATTAACGGTTCAGGTATAAGGTTATAACAAGTATAAACCTAATAGCCATTTCAATTATAAATGATTCATAATTAAGATTGACATTTATTGGAAAGATGAATCAAGATCAAGCTCAAATTAAATAAATCAGCAAGAATTATTTACTGTCATGAATTACAGTTTATTAGTTGTGTTGCTAACATGCCATTTACCACTAACATAACATGATGTAATGACAATTAATTTGTTCTGTTATAGATGTACGGTCGGGCCTGGACCTTACATCTCCATATACGGTCACAGACAGGCCGCGCATGCCCCCTCAGGTCCGAAGGCCTGCAGGAGATGGACGGTCGGTGGGGTTCTGCTGGGAGGGATGTACGGTCTGGGACTGACCGCAGGACAGACATGCTGTTAGGATTCGGCCGCACATTCCAAGGAAATGATCAAAGATAGAAACATATAAATGGTCAAATACTAGCCGCCTGTCTTGGACGTGCGGTCTATCTTGTGTCTGCACAAGTCCAGACAGATCGTTGCCCCTTAGCCTTGCCCGACTCCGGCGAGGTTTCTAGGGTTAGACTAAAACATGGAATTCGCATGATATAAAGCATGAAATTTCAGGCTTTTACTACCAACAGAAAGAGCACGAAAAACTCTACAAGATGCATGAATCAATTTTATGTTTACAGTCTGAAATTACTACTTAATCGAAAGGGAACGGCTATACCCCTAGATGTGACATGCTTCTACTAAAACTAGAAATTCTCGCAGAACACTTGATAAAATTTAAGGCTTTCTACATCAATGAAAAGTTGACACGATGATGCTTCCAACCATATATTATTTGTAGGGTTTGGCTTGCTATCACCTACCTGAATCGGATGAAGAAAGAAGGAGAAGGAAAACCTGAGGTGCTTGTACACGCAGCCCCTAATCACCGGAGATCTCCCTCGATCCAACTCCTCTGCAGCCGCCACTGGTTCTAAATGATTCTAGGGTTAGAGAGCTTCATTTTTATAGGTCGCACGCCTTCTAGAGGTTTCTATGCGCGGAGTATTCGTCCACGCAAGTTGGGTTAATGTGAACGTCACTGTAATTGTTGACGCGATCCAATCTCCGCCGATTGCATCTCCTAGGGTTAGGGTTTCAGGAAAATAAGAGAGGGGAAAATGATCCTCTCATCCTGGCCTTTCATTTGCCACTGGTTTGGGCTCATTTGATGGAGTATTGGGCTCGAATTTAGCGTTACAAGGTATGGTTAACTAAGTGTTTATTTTGGGCTTAATCCACTAATTCGACTAATTTACAGATTTTATCTGGGTTGGTCACAGAAGACAAGTTTTTTAAACGTGTTATCCTCTACAAGAATATAATTTTTTTGGATTTTTATAAAATGGTCAAAATTTAGCTTATTCTATTTATTAAAGAATTTCTAATTAATTTCTTGAAAAATCGGGATATTACACCATCCCCCACTTAAGGAATTTGGTCCTCCGAATTCAATGCACTTAATAATAAAAAGGGGGAGTGAGACAGCTCACCTAGAATAAGTCAGGGTACTGTCTCCGCATAGTATCTTCTGACTCCCAAGTAGCTTCTTCAGTTCCACGCCGACTCCACTGCACTTTAACCATCGGTATGGAACGATTCCTGAGTTGTTGTTGCTTCCGATCCAAAATCTTGATCAGTCTTTCTTCATAAGTCAGATCTTCCTTCAATTCGAAGTCCATATGCTGAATAATGTGAGTGGGATCATACACATATTTCCGTAACATAGACACATGGAAAATATTATGTACTCCAGATAACTGAGGTGGTAGTACCAAACGGTAAGCAACCTCCCCCACTCTTTCCAGAATCTCGAATGGACCAATGTATCTTGGACTCAGTTTGCCCTGAATACCAAACCTTCGAATTCCTCTCATAGGAGAAACCTTTAAAAACACATGCTTACCAACCTGAAATTCTAAAGCTCTCCTCCTGGTGTCGGTATAACTCTTCTGTCTTGATTGTGCTACTTGCAACCGATCTCTGATAATACGGATGTTCTTGGATGATTCAGAAATGAGATCTGGTCCAAGCCATTGCTTCTCACCTACCTCGTCCCAACATAACGGGGATCGACAGCTTCTACCATACAAAGCTTCAAATGGAGCCATCTGAATGCTGGTCTGGTAACTGTTGTTGTAGGCGAATTCAACCAATGCCAAGTGATCACTCCAACTACCTCCAAAGTCAATCATGTAGGCTCTAAGCATATCTTCCACTATCTGATTGGTCCTTTCAGTCTGTCCGTCTGTTTGTGGATGGAAAGCAGTACTGAAATTCAGACGAGTTCTCAAGGACTCTTGCAATCCTCTCCAAAAATGAGAAGTGAACCTGGGGTCTCTATCAGACACAATGCTGACTGGTATACCATGTAGTCTTACCACTTCCTTCATATACAAAGCAGCCAAGACATCAACTGTCCATTTAGGCTTAATAGATAAGAAATGAGCAGATTTTGTCAATCTGTCAACAATCACCCATATTGCATCAAATCCACTACGAGTCCTAGGTAGACCCATAATGAAATCCATGCCAATGCTCTCCCACTTCCATTGGGGTATATCAAGGGGTTTCAATTTCCCTACTAGTCTGAAATGCTCAGCCTTGACTTGCTGACAAACCAAACATCTACTTACGAAGTCCGTAACTTCCCTTTTCATATTCGGCCACCAAAAAGATCTTTTCAAATCCTTAAACATCTTATTACTTCCAGGATGAATGGTGTATCTAGATCTATGATCTTCCTCGAGGATCTTACTCTTTACATCAGCTACATGAGGTACACAAGTTCTTCCCTGAAATAACAATCTTCCATCATCAGCCATCATGAAGTCAGGTCTGTTACTCAAGCTTCCCTTGATCTGTACCAACTCAGGGTCATCATATTGCAGAGGCTTGATTTCCATCAATAATTCGGGCTTAAGTTGAATCTGAGCAATCATAACCCGATCCTTGTCAACATTAAGATCTAAACTAGCTAACTTCTCCAACAATTTCCATTCTTGTAACATGAGGCTTGACAACTTAGCTATAGGCTTGCGGCTTAAGGCATCTGCCACAACATTGCCTTTTCCAGGATGATACTCAATGGAGAAATCGAAGTCCTTCAGATACTCCAGCCATCTTCACTGTCTCATATTGAGTTCCTTCTGAGAAAACAAGTATTTCAAACTCTTATGATCTGAAAACACCGTAAATGCCTCCCCATACAAGTAGTGCCTCCATATCTTCAAGGAGAACACCACTGCTACTAGCTCCAAATCATGAACAGGATAATTCTCTTCATGCTTCCTCAACTACCTAGAAGAATAGGCTATCACTTTCCCGTGCTGCATGAGTACACACCCTAAACCAATACCTAAAGCATCAGTATATACAACAAAATCTCTTTCTCTAGAAGGTAAAGCCAAAACAGGTGCAGTAGTCAAACATTCCTTAAAGGTCTGAAAGCTTCGCTCGCAATCTTCTGACCAATCAAATTTCATCTCCTTGCGGGTTAATTTTGTTAGAGGTACCGCAATCTTGGAGAAATCTTGAATAAACCTCTGGTAGTAACCTGCTAAGCCTAGGAAACTCCTCACTTCAGTCACATTAGTAGGCTTATCCCAATTCTTTACTGCCTCTACCTTCGAAGGATCAACAGAAACACCTTCTTTTGTGATGATATGCCCTAGAAAGGACACCTCTTACAGCTAGAAATCACACTAACTAAACTTGGCATATAACTGATGATCTCTCAATAGTTGCAATGCCATCCTCAAATGTTCAGCATGCTCCTCCTCACTCTTAGAATAAATCAAGATGTCATCAATGAACACCATGACCCATTGATCAAGATAGGACCAAAACACATCGTTCATCAGCTGCGTGAAAGTTGCAGGTGCATTCGTTAGCCCCAAAGGCATTACTACAAATTTGAAATGCCCATACTTACTGTGGAAGGCTGTTTTATAGATATCCTCTTCCATAATTCGTAACTGATGATATCCAGATCGAAGGTCGATCTTAGAAAAATACTGAGCTCCTGCTATCTGATCAAATAACTCATCAATCCTTGGCAATGGATATTTGTTCTTGATAGTCAATTGGTTCAATTGTCGATAATCAATGCACAACCTCATCGAACCATCCTTCTTCCGGACGAATAATATAGGGGCTCCCCACGGGGAAGTACTTGGACGAATGAACCCTTTCTCAAGCAATCCCATCAACTGCTGCTTTAGTTCTCTTAGCTCCACAGGAGACATACGATAAGGAGCTTTGGAAATAGGAGTCACACCAGCAATTAGATCAACAGAAAAGATAACTTCCCTTTCAGGAGGAAGTCCTGGCAGTTTCTTAAGAAAGACATCTGGAAAATCTCGGACGACAGAAAAGTCCTCAATCTCAATATTCTGCTCAGGGGTCACAAAAACAAAGGCTAGAAAAGCCTTACATCCTCTCCTCATCAGGTTATCAGCTCGAAGAGCCGAAATAAGTGGAACAGACTTATGGTGTCTAATTCCTATAAAAGAAAGTCCAGTGAAAGACACAGAACTAGATCTGCATTGAACATTGGCCTCATACTTAGCCAACCAATTTGCTCCTAGGATTACATCATAATCCTTCATGTCCATACAAACTAAATCAGCTGGCAGGTTTTTTTCATTGATCATGACCTTACTGGAAGGATAGGAATACTTAATTACTGATCCAGAACCAATAGGGGTCAAAATCTCTAACGGAGAATTCATCAAAACTGGCTTCACAGCTAAAGACTTCGTAAATCTCTGAGAAATAAAAGAATGAGTGGCACCAGTATCAAAAAGAACAAAAACTGATTTATCATCTATAATAAGAGTACCTTCGACGAGTCCACCCTCCTCGGCGGATCCTGCCTCATCTTCTTGTAGAGCCTGGAGCTTGCCTTGTTGCTTCTTGATTCCTTGCGAGTTCACCGGGGTAGCTTGCTCAGATAAAAGAGGACACTCGGGAATACGGTGGTCCCTACTGGCACAACATAAACAGGCGCCCAGCTTGCGCCAACACTCCTCCATCTTGTGACCTGGACGGTCACAATACTTGCATACGCCCTTGAATCGAATAATAGGGCCATGCTTATTGTCTTCAATCTTCGGCATCTTGCCCTTCCATGAACCAGAACCGCTAATGGGCCTCTTCCCGCCATGACCGGGCTTGATACTCCCAGAACCGGTATGGTGTTGTTCTTTCTTAACATTCTTTCCACGAATTCTCTCCGTCATTTCTAAAGTATCTTCCAATACTTGAGCCTTTCTCACCATCTCGGAATAAGTTTGAATTTCCATCGGTGCCAACTGGTTGATATACTATAACTTCAGCCCATTAAGAAAGCGCTTAGCCTTCATCTTCTTGGTAGATATCAAGTGAGTAGCATAACAAGATAACCGAGAGAACTAAGCTTCATATTCAGCTACGGATAGATTTCGTTGCTTCAAAGCAGCAAACTTAGCCGCCTTCTTCTCTTGCACTCTATCAGAAAAATATTTACCATTGAAGAATTCCTCGAACTCTTCCCATGTGACTTGTCTATCACCAAGGGTAGCCTTCACTACGTCCCACCATGTCCTCGCATCACGTTCAAGTTGAAAGGTCGACAAGAGGACACATTCTTGATTGCTGCATTGCATCACTTCAAAAATTCTCCCTATCTCTTCAAGCCAGTGCTCGGCTTCATCAGCGTCAGTCGAGCCACCAAATCACGGGGGATTCATCCCACGAAAGTTCCGTTAGAGGTCGCCAGTGCCATGGTTTGCAGCTCCTCCTTGGGCCACTTGTTGCAAGGCCTGAGTAAGTCCTTGAACTATACGCTGCAAGTTCCTCCATTCTGCGGGTTCTCCTGCCATTGCAAAAGCCTACACGTGGAATAGGTTATGTTAGGTTCAATTAAGAATGGATAATCGTGCAATTAGATCATTAACTCAACCCCAGTCTTCTACCCAATCTCACCAGGTTGGGTCTTTAGACCTACAACAAGGCTATAGGTTCTATGATATCACTTAGGATCCTAGAACTTAGAGAACCTAGGACTATAAAAAAAACCTGGCTCTGATACCACCAAACTGTCACGCCCCGACGCGGAATATCGGGACTGTCAGTAGAAAATGCTAGTAATGATAACATGCTAAGCTAAGAATTAACATAACGTCACGAATAGAAATAACTCCAAATTTATTACAATAACCATCAAACCGACTTAAACATAATCAAGCATAACCTCTACTTGACTCCGTTACAATAACTAACACAAGCTCTAAGGCATAACTAGATGTAAAACAACTATAACAATCTCAACATCTATCAACTGATACACTCCAAGTCATCACTCTGGGTCATTCCCATCCATCTGTGAATATTCACCTGAGCTGTTTGGAAAGGGAGAAACAACTATATGAGCGAACGCTCAGTAGGTAACAACAGGCAAGTGTAAGTAATTAACCAATTAATTACATGTTTATATGAAACGAAAAGAAAAGAAAAGACGATCGGTTGAAACGACATAAAGAAAGTGCTAAAGAACGAAATGGAATAACAATATGGCAAGATGATATAACTACAAGAATTGCAAGTTTGTGAACAATATAAATAACAGGAAATTGTAGGAAATTGGCCAACAAGCTAGAATACAACCAAGTAGAACATGATTCAAGTAAGAGATTAAGAGATCGTTGTCATAGACATCACGCTAGTCATGCACTCGGTGCAATGCCTCACCATGTCATTACAAACTCCCATGGGCACAAGTACTTTTCGGGCGCTCTCCCCAAGACCAGACCGAGCCCCTATGATACGTTCGCATTGATTTATTGGATCCAAGATCCCAAGTTCTGTCTAGACTTTAATCAAGTTAAAATGGCCAATTACAATCAAGTACAAATTTACCTCGGAACATCCCAAGGCTAAGTTGAAGAGATACTGTCCAGAATTTCTGTCCAGGAGTTCAACTTATCAAGAACCATCATGTTCTTGGATTCAAACCTGTGAAACACGGAGAAAACTAGTCTCTGGATGATATACGGTCACTAATGGACCGCTCAAGCACTTGTGCGGTTGACTCAGGGCCGCACTTAACAGGAACTGGGTTGGGTCGAACGGCTGATTAAAGGCCGCTCTTCAGCATGAACGGTAAGCATTGGGCCGCACAAGGCCAGAAGTTCAGGAAATTAAAGACAGGATATACGGTCCTGATAGGGCCGCTCATTAATTGAACGGTCCATTAAGGGCCGCCTGATAAGCTGTACGGTCCATTACTAGCCGCACAACATAGGGCCTAACAGTAAATCTAGAAATTCACCCAAGTGGGCTCCCGGGCTGCCATAGGCAGGGTGGAACTGCACCAAAGTCCAGCCCACTGTCTGCTGGTCGGCCTAGGGTCTACTGGGATGATCAAATCAGGAATTGGCTGAAGATGGATCAAGGATAATCGGCCAAAACTAATTGGCATTAGCTAGGGATGAACGGTTGCCACAGGGCCGTTCAGGGAGATATGCGGTCCACTAATGGCCGCGCATGTCTCTGTTAGTCCAATTCGGACTATGACTCATATCACATCAGTTCGATTGAGTCCAAGTTCAATTCTAGGGGATAATAATGGTTCAAGATTAACGGTTCAGGTATAAGGTTATAACAAGTATAAACCTAATAGCCATTTCAATTATAAATGATTCACAATTAAGATTGACATTTATTGGAAAGATGAATCACGATCAAGCTCAAATTAAATAAATTAGCAAGAATTATTTACTGTCATGAATTACAGTTTATTAGGTGTGTTGCTAACATGCCATTGACCACTAAAATAACATGATGTAATGACAATTAATCTATTCAGTTATAGATGTGCGGTCGGGCCTGGACCTTACATATCCATATACGGTCACCGACAGGCCACGCATGCCCCCTCAGGTCCCAAGGCCTGCAGGAGATGGACGGTCGGTGGGGTGAGAAACGTATAAACGGTCAAATACTGGCTGCTTGTCTTGGACGTGCGGTCTATCGTGTGTCCGCACAAGTCCAGACAGATCGTTTCCCCTTAGCCTTGCCTGACTCTGGCGAGGTTTCTAGGATTTGACTAAAACATGGAATTTGCATGATATAAAGCATGAAATTTGGGACTTTTACTACCAACAGAAAGAGCACGAAAAACTCTACAAGATGCATGAATCAATTTTATGTTTACAACCTGAAATTACTACTTAATCGAAAGGGAATAGCTATAACCCTAGATGTGACATGCTTCTACTAAAACAAAAAATTCTCGCAGAACACTTGATAAAATTTAGGGCTTTCTACATCAATGAAAAGCTGACACGATGATGCTTCCAACCATATATTATTTGTAGGGTTTGGCTTGCTATCACCTACTTGAATCGGATGAAGAAAGAAGGAGAAGGAAAACCCGAGGCGCTTGTACATGCAACCCCTAATCGCCGGAGATCTCCCTCGATACAACTCCTCTGCAGCCGCCACTAGTTCTAAACGATTCTAGGATTAGAGAGCTTCATTTTTATAGGTCACACGCCTTCTAGAGGTTTCTATGCACGGAGTATTCGTCCACGCAAGTTGGGTTAATGTGAACGCCGCTGCAATTGTTGACGCGATCCAATCTCTGCCGATTGCTTCTCCGAGGGTTAGGGTTTCGGGAAAATAAGAGAGGGGAAAATGATCCTCTCATCTTGACCTTTCATTTGCCACTGGTTTGGGCTCATTTGATGGAGTATTGAGCTCGAATTTAGCGTTATAAGGTATGGTTAACTAAGTGTTTATTTTGGGCTTAATCCACTAATTCGACCTATTTACAAATTTTATCTGGGTTGGTTACAGAAGATAAGTTTATTAAACGTGTTATCCTCTACAATAATATAATTTTTTTGGATTTTTATAAAATGGTCAAAATTTACCTTATTCTATTTATTAAGGAATTTCTAATTAATTTCTTGAAAAATCGGGGTATTACATTGCATCATGTTCTTTTGACTTAATCTCATATACTAATGCTGATTATGCTGGATGAAAACTTGATAGAAAAAGTACAAGTGGCTACTGCCAATACTTGGGTGGATGCTTAGTTTCGTGGGCTTCCAAGAAGCATCACTCTGTTGCACTTTCCACTACAGAAGCTGAATACTTTGCTGCAGGTAGCTGTGGAACCCAGGTACTATGGATAAAACACCAACTCCAGGACTACAAAGTAGATCTTGGATGCACACCCATCATGTGCGATAATACCAGTGCTATTAACTTAACCAAGAATCCCATTCAGCATTCCTGCACCCAACACATTGAGATAAGGCATCACTTCCTCTGGGATGAGGTAAGCAAGAAAAACTTCGAATTTCACTTTGTTGAATCTGAGAAACAAATTGTTGATATTCTTACTAAACCTCTGAGCAATGATAGTTTTTCAACTTTAAGAAGAGAACTGGGTCTGTGTAGACCTCCCACTTGATTACATTTGCATGTTCTTGCTCATCTAAGTCCAAAGGTTCACTAGTTTACTATAGTCAGGGGGAGTCCATCATGCATGTTTAATTGGCTGCATTGTTCATAAACTGTAGGATGTTTCATCCCATTGCATGACCTTATGGTATATTAAATAATGTTGGGAGAAGGGTAGATTATGTCTGTCTGAAAACCCACACTATACGTGAGGTGATCCAAGGATCTAAAGTTCTCCGTCTGGTACTATGGATCTTAGTCATACTCCATTGTATGCTTGTAAATGTCTAGCTTACATACTGAGTGCATTGCATCTTAGTGTCCATGTGTTGAGGGGGAGATGGTTGTCTTTCCTTGAGACAGGTTCATAACAAGTCTGCTGCATTAGAACCTTTTTCATCTATCTGACTCCAGTACGTTGATGCACTGCCCTGTATGCGTCGACGCCATAGTTCAAATTTACCCAATCGTTGCGCTCTGTGAGTCCATTCTGCGTCGACGCCCTGCAAAAGACAGGTTGACGCCATCCTTTAGTTGTTCAAACTTCTCACAGCCTTCTCATTTCCTTTGTTCTACACTTCTGTAGGTATTGCATTCATGATTCTTATGGCCGCTGCTCATTCATGTCCTTTTCAATTCAATCTCTACAGTTGCTGAGGGGGAGTGTGTCCTAAGTCAATTATCTACTCTTCACTTCCTTGTGGAATGTCTTAAAGGGAGATTCCCTTCTAAGACTATTTTTATTGACTAACCTCTCTAACAGCACTCTCCTGCATGATATTTTATCATGGCTGTTCAAATATAATGAGGCATAAGGTCAACAACTTTATGTTCTGAAAACTAGTAACTTAGAGGAGAGACTCCATAGGCTTACTTCTGATGATGCTTTTCATGATTTAAATCCTAATGCTCCATGGTATGCTTATGCATTTTCAGTGACAACTTTGGTTGATGTACCTCTATTGAGCATTGTGATCAAACAACCACATCTAGTGAGACTTGTTCAAAGCACTCATTGCAGATCAATGGTCAGGATGTGCTGAGTAACCGAATGCACTTCACCTGAGACGTGAGGTGGTTCGCGTCAAAAGGCAATGTCTTGATTAACTCTAATCTGATAAGAAGTTCTTTTCATCAAAAAGAAAAAAAGAAAAGGGCTAGAAGAGCTTAACAGAGCAATGGCTCATGCTCATTGAGAAACAATCACCCTTCACCAATGAAGTGGTAGTGGGATAGGCATGAAGTGACAAGCTATCCCTAATCAAAATGAGGCATGATAAGTTAATTGTACTGAGTAACTGGGGCATTTGCATCTAACAAATGTGATTCCCCAAGTAAAAAGGTGTATGTTTTTCTTGACTGTCAGCTGGGCCTATGTAAAAATCAGAAGTGCAAGTTCAGAAAAGTTCTCACCATTCCAGCTTGTTTGACTTCAATACTCATGACAGTTAATCCTGAAGAATCACTGGGTCTCATAAGTTAAACTGAATGGGTTCACTCCGGACTTCAGTTCCATTATATGCATCAGCTTTAGTAATTCTATTTTGAGTACTCCTCCAACTGCTCAAATTCCTGACAAAAGTTCTTGACTTTAATCCACCCATTCTTACTCTCTATCATGACATGCTTATGTGCTGGGAGATATCTGTTTTGAGGGTTGCTCCAGTCATTTTCTTGAATATGTCTTAGTCCTGAATCCCTCTTCTGAGTTTTTCTCCTCGTCTCATATTCTTCACTGCTCTTTCTCACTACACCTCTTGTTTTTGTTGATGACAAAGGGGGAGAGAAAGTTAGTATGTCAAAGGGGGAGAGAAAGTTTTGCTGGTATGTTGTCATGTATCCATTGCATATCATGTGGCTTTGTTTAAATTTGCACAAGTTCATGTGTACATTGCATATCATGTGGTTATGCTCAAATTTGCATAAGTTGTCTACCCAAATTTGTTGTCAAAACTATGAGCACAATGACTCATAGTTGCCATCATCAAAAAGGGAGAGAATGTTGTATAAATGATGTTTTGATGATGTCACACCATAAGTCATTGGCCAATTAATTTAGAATCTCATGCAACATCTTCTAATTGGCTAGGTATGAAGAAGACCAACAAATCTTGAAGGCTGCATCGACCTTTCAACCAAGTTGCTCCGACCTCAAGTCCAGCTGCTCTGACCTCAGGTCTTCACAGGCAGAAGAAAGCCCTAGCAAAAGGGAGAGAATGTTGTATAAATGATGTTTTGATGATGTCACACCATAAGTCATTGGCCAATTAATTTAGAATCTCATGCAACATCTTCTAATTGGCTAGGTATGAAGAAGACCAACAGAGCTTGAAGGCTGCATCGACCTTTCAACCAAGCTGCTCTGACCTCAAGTCTAGCTACTCTGACCTATGGTCTTCACGGGTAGAAGAAATCCCTAGCAGCTCAATGATGCTCCGACCTCAGGTCATTGGCCGCATCGACCTCACGATGTTGATGCTCCGACCTCTTCAAGCTTCCAAGGCAAAAGTGTCAACCCTAAGTGTCGACTCCTTTTCGCAGACCTTCTATCGTGCCATGCTGCTTCAACCTCACCTACTAAGTGCATCGAAGCAGGGGGTTTCCAGAAGCCGTTGCAAACGGCCTTCACACAGGATGCTTTGACGCACCTGTGAAGATGCATCTACCCCATGGAGATCCAGCTCGCCACCAACTCAAGAAACTGTGAAAGTGCATCGATCCAATGGCAGTGCTGCATGGACGCATCATTGGTGTTATCTATGATCGTGGCCGTGAGCAAAGGGTGCCTCGACACAGTGGGCTTGCTGCATCGACGCACCAGAAGGTTGTCTAGTATAAAACTATTTTTTCTCTGCTATAGTTCTAAGGACATCCAGAGGTCAAAAAGGTCCGACGTAAACCTCTGATAACTTGTTTTTTGAGGGCTGAAAGAGACTCATAGGAGCTCCCAAACTTATCATCATTAGTGTCCAAAGGAACACTTTACTTCAGATATCTATCAGTACAATACCTTGGAATAGTCCCTCTCTGCCAGTCATGTCCCCTGTGCCAGCCAGCTAGGATTTTGTCTGAAAGGAGAAATATCGATGGACAAAGGATGTCCTTTCTACTAATAGAAATTAAGGTTCTACAATCTTCCTTCGTCAAACCACCTTTTGGTTATTTTAGCTACTCAAATTGCAAGAGATATGGAGGAAAATCTGCCGCCTCTTGAGGCCTATATATTGGGCGCCCCTCCTCCAAATGAAGTTGCTGCCTCTACTGCTGGA
Organism: Amorphophallus konjac; assembly: GCA_022559845.1. Classification (NCBI taxonomy): domain Eukaryota; kingdom Viridiplantae; phylum Streptophyta; class Magnoliopsida; order Alismatales; family Araceae; genus Amorphophallus; species Amorphophallus konjac. Next base: position 147,475,125 of record CM040124.1, read on the forward strand.
GTTGCCTTTTGTGCTAGCAAAGCCCGAGAGAGCCCTGGATGTGGGAGCCAAAGAGAGAAGAGAAAGAGAGAGAGCGCCAGACCTGAAATTCTAGAAAAAGATCTGAGAGGTAGAGGAGAAAAGAAAGCAGCCAGTCATCTCCTTCAGCCATGCCATTCTTCTGCCTTTGATCTAATTCGAAGCCTTGATGGGTTCTTCACTCTGCTGAAGTCGATTTTCATGTTTCTTTCGAATTGTTTTTTTTATCTTCAAAACGTTCTTGTGTGTGGAGTGTTGTCACCGTGTAGCTACAGTTGCAGCGTGTGTGTGTCTGGTTTCTTGATCTGTTTAATTTTCTTCTTGTAGGATCTCTGTCCCATGTGCTTTGAGGACTTGTCCTCGTGTGTGTGTGTGTATTGGGGCTAGTCCCCGTGTTCAGCTGGTCTTCAGCGTGTGTATGTGTGTGTGTTTATTTTGGCTAAAAATGGGAAGCCTCACCATGTTGGTGAGGGGTGGACGTAGTTGTATCAGGGTGGAGCCGAACCACCTTAAAAAATATTATGTTGTGGTTTGCTCTCCATATCTTCTATCCCCTCTTCACAGGTGGCTTGTTGTGTCTAAGAGTTTCTCTAATCTTTTAGCTCTGTTAATCTGCCGTTTGTCCTCGTATGTGATCACTACTGTGTTATCTTCTATAGTTTGTTTATAGAAGTTGAAAATCTGGTATAGGATCTATTCACCCCCCCCTCTAGATCCTCTCTTACCGTCCAACAAGTTGTACTTTTTCAGACATATCCCTTACCATATTTGGGCCTAGAAGTTGCCTTTCCCCAACTTCTTCCTAGCATTTTGGCGAGCGACAACTCCTTCCATATAATGTCTCAAAGGGTGCCATTTGAATACTTGTCTGGTAACTGTTGTTATATGCAAACTTGACCAAGGGTAGATGATCATGCCAGCTTCCACTAAAATCAATAACACAAGTCCGTAGCATGTCTTCTACAACTTGATTTGTTCTCTCGGTCTGACCATCCATTTTAGGATGAAAAGCTGTGCTGAAATTGAGTCTCGACCGCAACGAATGTTGTAGACCCTTCCAAAAATGAGAAGTGAAGCGCAGGTATCGGTCAGACATGGTCGAAACGGGAACTTCATGTAGTCTGACGACTTCTTTGATATACAAGGCGGCTAGAACATCAACCGACCATCGGCTCTTTATTGGCAAGAAGTGAGCCGACTTGGTCAATCAATCTATGATGACCCATATTGCATCATGTCTGCCTTTAGATTTAGACAAACCCATGATAAAATTCATGCCAATATCTTCCCACTTCCACTTGGGAATGTCTAGATGATGTAACTTACCAGCGGACTTTTGGTGTTCCGCCTTGACTTGTTGGCATGTGAGACAACGAGAAACAAAGTCCGCTACCTCCCTTTTCTTGTTGGGCCCACCAAAAGGTTCGCTTGAAATCCTGGTACATCTTGGTACCTCCAGGATGAATTGTATACCTTGATCGGTGAGCTTCTTCTAAAATTTTCTTCTTTAATTTCGGACAGTCCGGTACACATGTCCTTTCTCGAAATAGTAATCGTCCATCAGATGTTATCTTGAAATCAGGGTTGCTCCTCTAACTTGCCTTTAACTTCCACCAGTACCGGGTCATTGTCTTGAAGTTCCTTGATCTCGTAGGGTAAATCTGGTTGTATCCTCATGTGTGATAGAGTAATACACCCTTTCTCCTTGTCCGTGCTTATATCAAGCTTGGAAAATTATTCCAACATCTTCCATTCTTGGATCATACAGTTGGCCAATAACGCTCTCAGCTTTCGACTAAGGGCATCAGCTACGGATTTGCCCTTGCCAGTATGATATTGTATTGTGAAGTCGAAGTCATTGAGATACTCCAGCCAACGCCTTTATCTCATGCTCAATTCCTTTTGGGAGAATAAGTACTTGAGACTCTTTTGATCGGAGTACACGGTGAATTATTCTCCATAGAGATAGTGTCTCCAGATCTTTAAAGCAAATACTACCGCGGCCAGCTCTTAGTCGTGCACCGGGTAGTTCCCCTTGTGCTTCTTCAATTGCCGAGAAGAGTAAGCAATGACCTTCCCTTGTTGCATTAACACACATCCGAGGCAAATACCGGATGCATCGGTATATACCACGAATTTCTCTCCTTCTATTGGTAGTGCTAAGACCGGGGCAGTCGTCAAATGATCTTTCAATGCTTGAAAGCTTCGTTCACAATCTTCATTCCACTCATAAGGAATATCCTTGCGTGTCAGCCTAGTAAGAGGGACAACAATCTTGGAGAAGTCCTTGATGAATTGTCGATAATATCCGGAAAGACCTAAGAAACTCCGGATCTCAATTGCATTGGTCGGCCTTTCCCAATTCTTCACAGCCTCAACCTTTGATGGATCCACAGATATGCCATTCTTCAAAATCACATGCCCTAAGAAAGATACTTCCTCGAGCCAGAAATCACACTTGCTAAGTTTGGCATAGAGTTGATTCTTCCTTAATATTTGTAATGCAGTCCTTAAATTGTCTTTGTGATCTTCCTCGGTTGATGCAGGACGAAAAGGGACTCGATGCCAATTTGATGCGACGACTCGACTAATTTGACAACGTGACCAGCTACGATGCGAACACTCGGCACCAAAGAGCTCCAGAAGAGGAGAATGTGTCCTCAACAAGAAAGGCAAGCTCACGATCGTCCCACGTGAGAGAAACATGCGGATCTGCACGGTTGAGAAATCGGCAGTGAGTCAAGGGTATTCGGCTCTTTTCACATGCTCGGATCGAGTCAAGAAACGAGTCACACGCTCTCTCTCACAGCGGTGATCAAATAATTTATCAAGCTAGAATCCTATCACTCAAGCAGCGGCATTCAAACATATACGAATTAAGCAAATGTCAAACAAGAGGAGCGAGAACGTACCTCCACGCTCCGGGCGTGGGGAAGACTATCACGGCCAAGAATCGTAATTCTCGGTACAGTAATTACTAATAATTACATAAGTGAATTTATGGCCCACTTCACGCAGGGAGGTAAAGGGATACAGCAGCAAACCAGGAGTGCCGATCTTGACTTGACGGGCGGCAAGCCGGAGGGGCTCTCGGGCGGAAATGGTTTGCCGGTCCGGATATTTTAGGTTCTGCCCTACTGGACAGCAAGCACATTCGGCACGTGGTACGGCTGCTTCTGATCACCCTCTGGCTGAGGCTGTTGGCTGGGACGTTGGTGGGAGGTCCCTTTTTGATCCTTGAAGTTGGCGGCAGCTGAATCGCAGCCGTCATATTTTTAGAGGATTTAACCGAGGGCTGCTTATGCTGGCCTGTCACGGGACAGATCTGCGCAACCCGACGAAAATAATCACCACGCCCAGATCCGGTGTCGGATCGGGACGAGACTAGCGCCGTTGGAAAGTAGATTGCAAGGGATTCAACATATATGAATTTTACATCCATCCAACGGTCGGAGTTGAAATGACTAACTATGTAGCACTGTAACTTTTTTGGATAGGATTATAAAATTGTCAGAACAGATTGGGATCTGCCTGAGAATGACTTTTGACCGAGGGGGAAATGGTGGATTTGAATGATGAATTAATTTGGGTGAAAGAGAGGGATGTGGGGGACGTGCATAAATTTTTTAATAATTTTATGAGATGGCTAAGCGGGTGGAAAAAATAGAAGAACATGGTACTATCCCGTAGATCTGCAAACAGGCAGATTCCGCGGGTGGAAAGAAATCACTGGGAGGAGGGGCAAACGGGATCTGATCGAAGTAAAAATTGAATTGGGGATTGGGGAAGACGAGATGAACCAACCGTGAAGAAATCAGCTAGACCCAATAGGTGGATCTGGAGTTATACATCGTCTTAAACCTTCTATCCAGTAACTCGGAATCCTGGACAGTAGGCCGAAAAAATGATCGTGGTGGCGCGAACGGGGGCGGCGGCGGCGGTGGTTGGAAGTCGCATCTAGTAGAGGTAATAAACCTAGGAATCACACCAAGGGCAAGGCTTCACACCTCGAAATCAAGCAACCATCATAGCTGCAAGGGGAGGAGAGAGGGGCGCCCATGGCCTTCTTTGGAGAAATTCATATTTTTCTTCATTCTTGGTCCAAGTCCACCATGGACCATGGACCAGCCCCTATGGGCCCTAACAGCTAAGTGGCCAAATGAGAGAGAGGGTGGGGGCCCTCCATGTCACGCCCCGAATCGATAGCAGGGGAACGTGCCGTTTGCTTGGAACGTGGCAGTTAAACAGTCGTGTCAATCATAACATAGTCAAGACAAGATATAATTGGACAAAATAATAATTCATTTCAAATAAAAGTTGACTACAATTTGGACCCAATAAAAGAAAGACTCAATAAATAAAAATTACAATAGACTTATGACTAGACAAATCATAACGTAGACACAAGATAACCGGACTCGAGTGTTCATATAGGTTTGCCGGAGTTCTCTTCACTCTAGCCCTTGCCCATCATGTTCGGTCTCGTCGTCACTAAGGTCGTTACCTGAAAAACATTGAAAAACACTGGGTGAGCAAACGCTCAGTAGGACTTAATATCTTAACCTCCAAGCTAGCTTTAAGTAATTACAATTTGACGTGCACATGCAGGTCATGCAAGAGTGTACGAGAATCGAGAACTATAATGGCACGAGCTAATAAATCGGAGATAACTCAAAACTATAAAGAAGAGTAAACAAGACGATAGATGCTTTCAAGAGATATGATGACAATAGATAGACGAGAGAGTATATCAAGGACATTGATGACAAGATAACAAGTACTTTTAAAAGGTAATTCAAGAGCGTTCATGAGGAGACAATAACAATCACTCCACTATAGCATTCACTTTCACTAGAGCTTTTGTAACTAGCACTTTATAGGATTGGCCATTGTAATAAAGAGTTTAAAATACTTGAGTATGTCAATCACTATGGAAATGTCGTAGACCAATTTTGCTATCTTTGGTGCAATGCCAACACCCGATCATTCATGATACCGGTACATGTTTGGACTTTGCCTCACCCATGGGATTAGATCAGGACCCCGTATTTTATACACCAGCATTGAAATGTCAATATGTTGGGACCCATAGCCCCTTCGGTATCTAGACCAATTCCACTTTAAAGTTAATGGCCAAGAATTCTAAGGGTCAAGCATGTAGGAACATTAGGGTAGAATCTGGGAATAAGGAGTTCAAGGTTGGAACTTTAGATAGGATAACATAAGAGATAAACCATACGAGAGAATCTAGGGTAATTGGCGTCCACTTGGCTGCCACCAAATATAGAAATAGCACCCATTGTAGGGTCGCTAATTCCTATGAATGGTGCGGTGAAATGAAATAACGGCTGTTAACGCAGTCGCCCATTAAAGAATTAGCGACACCACTCAGGTCGCAGGATCAGTAAAACAACGACGACTGTATGGCCGGTAATTCAATTAGCGCCCAGACGACTGTCGCTATTTCAACAAAAGGTAGAATTTCCCATAAAGGCCACCACAGCACCTTATGAGTGCTAGACCACCATGTTTCTACAGAGTGACATGGCTAAAAGGTGTTCCAAGGTTTTTGAGGTACAACCAACTCGGCCGCCTTGAGGGAATCCAAGGCTAGCGGAGATTTACGGAGGTCTCAATGAAGAAAGTACCAGTCCAAAGGAAGGAATATCTCGTGGAGGGTCCAATCTTCACCAAGAGTTAGTGTGTAATCGATAGAAACCAAAACAGAGACCGCATCTACGGATGCGAGGTGAGAGTGTCAATAAACCAACGATGTGGACTTGAAAATCGGTAAAAACTGTGATACAGGAATCTACGCGTGAAGAGAGGTCGCTATTTACAGAAATAGCGGCTCCCCGAAAGGTCGCTCAATCAATATTTTTATCAGAATTTCAGGAAAATACCAAGAATTAGCGACCCTATGAGCGAGCGCACATTCTTGAAAATATCATAATTTGACAAAATTTAATTAGAATGAGCGACCGTATGCGACGTCGCTCAATCCACAATTAACGTCACCACTATGTCGTAAATTTATAATTTTTCTTATGTTCTTTATTTATTAATTCTTTTACAAAATAGCGCCTTCGTCCAAGGGCGTTCATTATTTAAATAGCGACTATACAAGTGTCGCCCATTATTTGTCTGATGCTACGCATTGGGCAGGTACAATCACAGACACATGATATTTCCAGTTCATCAAAATAGGAAAGTGAAGACATGATCAGGTAGAGGAAATTATCCAGAATCTAAATATATGTTCATGCATTAATTTTATCATCAGGTTTCATAGATATTTAATTTCTAACATGCTGTAATTATTATTTATGTAAAAAGAATTAGCGACAGTAATACTATCGCGGATTAATTAGCGCCCATTCACATGGGCGTTTAATCTTGAAATAACGGCCAGGATATGGTCGCTATTTCCCTTTCATGCAGAAATGTAAAAACTCAAGCTATAAACGAAAGAATCACATAGCAGGAGATTCATGGAGAAAACTACATGCTCTATTTAGTCTAGCATAATATTTATCTAGAATTTTGCTTGGGAGATTGCCTACCGTTTGAATGTGCTTAACGGACGAAGACATAAGTAGCAGAGGAAGAAGAAGAAGCCTTGTTTCTTCAACAACAATAGCAGCTACAGCATGTTCAAAAGCGGCAGCAGAGGAAGGAGATGACTGTAGTAGCAGCAGCCCTCAAATGAAGAAGAAAGAAGAGGAAGACGCACCATTGCCGCCCTAGTTCGATCAATAGGTAAAGAGAAGGCACTATCTTCTCTCCGATCACGTTGATGCAGCAGACCCAGTAGCATGATGCTTTTGCCGTTCGCAGGGTCCCGTGTATTTTTAGAGATTTAATCCCTTTTCCTAATGGGAATTAAGATTCCATACGTAGAATCCTAATAGGTTTAGAGTTTCCTTCGTGAATCTCTTCCCTGCCAAATCCACAGCAGCCTCTGTGGTTTAAATCCTTAAACCCAATCTTCCCATGCATGCTTCGACATGGCATGTGTTTAGAATAAACCTATTACTTATCGTATACAAAAAGGCCTTTAATGTAAGCCCATGCATCCTTCAATCGTGCTAGGGATTTGGCACTTCTAAAAGGCCCATTTATTATATGCCCTTGCTTCTTTGTTAAAGCCCATTATCTTAGGTTCGGGCCTAATAGAACTTAACATGGATCTTATGGGTTTAGGGTTAAGCCTTAGGCCCACTAATTATATACATAAGCTTCAACTCAATTATTTAATAGAACGATATATATATATATATGGTTTTTATTTCTTATAATTTTATTTATCTATCTTATTGCATTTTGGCATTCTCTCGGGTATCAGAGTCGGGTTCGATCCTCTGACTCTTCACTCAATTATTTATCTATGGCTTTTTTGGGTTTTGACTTTATGGTTGGGTGTTTACTCCTTTTGAAGGAATTATTCATAGCATTCTTTTTAATATTTATGCCCAATATCTATTTAGGCTATTTCCATCATCAAAATTTTATTTTCCATATTTGGTTTATGACTAATATTAATATTTATTCTTTATAAAAAAAATTCGGGGTGCTACACCCTCCCCCACTTAAAAGAATTTGGTCCCCAAATTCACATGATTTCTTTCCATAATAGTGGGGTAAAATCACCATATCCAAAACATGTATTCATTCTAACTACTAAGAGTACCATATCCGATTCATGCAATTATGGATGAGATAGGTTTATAGAGTTGCATTCTTACGGCGCTTCTTCCTTTAAGAGTGGACAACGAGCAATTTTATGATCTGCGCTTCCGCAACGGATGCACTTCCCGAGTTTATACCAACACTCGTCCGGATTGTGCCTCCCTTTCTTGCAATGCTTGCACTTCTCCTTGGCCAGAACAATTTGTCGTTCATCATTTCGGGGTTTCTTGTCCTTACGGGAACTGTTACCTCCATTGAATCTCTGCTTGCCGTTCACGGGTTCCTTGTTCTTGGATCCATTCACTAACTCCTTCTTGGTGACTTTCCCTTTGATTCGTTCCATCATATCCATAGCATCTTCTAATAATTGTGCCTTCCTAACCATCTCCGTGTGAGTTTAAATTTCTAGCGGCGCTAATTGAGGAATAAGCTCCACCTTCAAGCCATTCATGAATCTTCTCGCTCTCATTTTCTCCGTGTAGACTAAGTGTGGTGCATACCAAGCTAATCTAGAAAACTTTACTTCGTAATCTGCTATCGATAAACTACGTTATTTTAATGCCGCAAACTCTATAGCCTTCTTCTCGCGAATTCTCTCCGAGAAATATTTCTCGTTAAAGTGTTCTAAGAACTCGTCCCATGTAACTTGCTCGTTAGTCAAGATCGCTTCAACGGATCCCCACCATACCCGAGCATCCTTCTCTAGTTGATAAGTTCCAATAGTACCTTCTCTTGGTCGGTACATTACATAACCTTGAAGGTCCTCTCAATTTCTTGCACCCAATCTTCAGCCTCATCCGGGTCGGTTGACCCATTAAACTTAGGGGGGTTCATTTTTTGGAACATCCGATGCAAATCCCCGGCTCCATGTTGTGCTCCACCTTGTGCAACTTGTTGCAAGGCTTGTGTTAATCCTTGTACGGTGCATTGCATCTCTCTCCATTGAGCTCGCTCGGCGGCCATTTTAGCCTACAACACTAGCTTTTAAGTAAAGATTTCTCATATTGTGATATTAATCTAACGTAGATGGAACATATTTTATTAGTTAGCCCATAGCTCTACCCAAATCTCACGGGATTCCTATGGGATAACTGACAAGGATAACTCTATCTATAACTTGGACTTAATGACCTAGGAATTTAGAAAGCCTAGGCTCTGATACCACCTTCTGTCATGTCCCGAACCGATAGCAGCGAAACGTGTCGTTTGCTCGGAATGTGACAGTTAAACAGTCGTATCAATAAGAACATAGTCAAGACAAGATATAATTGGATAAAATAATATTTCATTTCAAATAGAAGTTGATTACAATTTGGACCCAATAAAAGAAAGACTCAATAAACGAAAAGTACAAGAGAGTTATGGCTAGACAAATCATAACAAGACTCGGGTATTCATCTAGGTTTTCCGGCGTTCTCTTGTCACGCCCTGAGATTATGCAGCAGAAACAATCGGGAACGTATACAGTCGGCTAGTACGCCGTGAGCAAGCAATATAATCAGAGCGCAAGACAATCACACTAACGTAATTGCACAAGTAAATTTTTCCAAACTTCACTTTATTTCACAATAATATCAAAGTACATACGATCTTTGACTCTCTTTACTAGACTCAATAAAATAAAGATTACATCATGACTCGACTAAACACTTGACAACTAAGGCTTCTCTCGTTCATATGTCCTTCAATCACTCTCGGACCCATTACTTGTATAATCTGAATCCGATTCACTTGTACTTCCTGAAACATTGAGAAAGTAGGTAATGAGCACACTTGCCTAGTAGGCATCTTCGTATCAACATGAAGACAATTTAAGTCATTAGCATTTTAGGTCTAGAGAATAAGATAAATCATGCAAATATGACAAAAACACGTATATAACTAAGTAATAAGATACGATCAAGCACGAGATACGTGAATATGATTTATCAATCAAGAAAATAAATTTGGCCTTTTCATGAACAAGAATATAACAAGAATGTACTAGAAAGTCATGTAACAAGCAAGAAAGTACTATTCACTTAGTAGCAAGTACTTCGTGAATTTACGTGGATCTTTACTCATGTCCCGTGGATTTTCACTTATTTATAAAGAAAGTACTCCCAGCTCAATGCGACGCCAGTAGCATCATACCCCATCATTTACAGTATGTTTCTGACAATCAGTCGAGGGGACTAGCATAGAGCCCTTGAACACAATCAGTGCTCGAATTACATCTTCAAGTATAAATCAAGCTACTTCCATGATTATAACAATAATGTGGCCAATAATGTACAAGTTCAACAATAATTCCATGATAAGGTAACCAAGGCAAGAATGCTTCAATTAAGAACAAGATATTTCAAGGATGACTTAAATGGTCATCATGCTACAGAAGAAATTTGGCAGCAAAATGGTACATTCATTACATTCCATACTTTTAATATTGACTTACTTAACGTAGGTTGAGACTCCAGAAATTCCTGAGATCATCTAGGAACTCTAGAAAACCAACCCCAAAGGTCAAACCTTGGGTTAGACAAAATCAGGAACTAAGCGGTCTATTACTGGACTGTTTATCACGCCTGATGATCTATTCATGGACCGTTTCATATAATAAAGTCATCGATGCAGTAAAACCATCTGGAGCTTTAGCGGTCTAGTGGATGGCCGTTTAGTATCCCTTAGCGGTCTAGTGAAGGGCCGCTTACGAAAATTAGACGGTCGTCCAGAAGGTCGCTAATGTCTAGAATACAAAAAACACCAGTAAGTGCTTTTCTAGACAATGGATTTTAACGGTACAACCAGCTCGATGTCCTAGTGGGAATCCCAGGCTCACGGAGTCTTACAGAAGCGTTGAAACAAGATCTCCTAGTCCGTTGGAAAGAATATCCAATGGACAGGCTATCAAGTCCAAGATTGTGTACTTAATGTGCAAAGGTGTAACTAATGACAACATACCGGGATATGTGCCATGTACTTAAGAAAATAACTCTTAGAAGAAGTATACCATGGTAAAATAGCAATTAAACCATGTCTAGTCCATAAATCATATAAATTCAAGTTAATTACAAAAGTATATGATTTAGTAATGAAAATAACATAATTATAAAATAGTTCTAAGTGCACAAGGAATCATGAAATCTATTAGAACGCTCTGTTAACATAACAAGATATATGATAATAGCACTTGAAATAGGAATAAAACTTACTTAACTAGGCTTATCATACATTAATTAGGGCCATTCTGCATTAAGTTTCAGGTTAACTTAAATACAGAAATCAAAAACTCAAACGGTCTAGTGGAGGACCATTTCACTTGGCCAAAAGGTCTATCGTACGACCGCTAGGGTTTCTGGTGGTCTACAGGAAGACCGTTTCTTCCTGTGTTACAGAAAACTTAATAAAAATATTATTCTAAGACATATGATGCCTGGAAATCAACATGTATAAACTCCTACAGCATGATAAAATGAGTATAGACCAAAAATATGTGTGGGTTTATGTAATAAACAAGAAAATTCTCCTTTTAACTTCAATTAGGGCTAAGAATTATGCATCAGGAGTATACAAGATGCATAGTGTTAGTATTGGTGTGCTACAGGCCAATTTCGGGTCGGGTAGGCCCAATAGTTGTACGATCTTGTTTATCATTAATAAAGTAGTTTTTGAGCGTAAATATGTGATTGTATATTACTTTACGATGTCCCTAGGATATGTGGTAGTAAAGTCAACTCGAGATGGGATCTCGATCATGAGACTGACTTTACATGGACACATACCTTAAACTGTTCCTGGTTGGAGGGTAATCACTCGGGGACTTTGATTACATATTAAACCAGTACACAAGATGTGTACGGGACCAGTCTCATGGTCACTGGTGCGGGACACCAACACATATGTGTAGGTGTATGTCCTTGGAGGATGCACACTGAACTGATCCGCTATTGGATCTTTAGATGGTTGATTATACCTAATGTCAACTGAAGATCCAATTGTCTAAGTAGCATCGTTGGTCCTTTGACCTGAGACATTGATTGCATCTTACACGAGGACTGGGATGGTTTAATTACTTGGCTAAGTGACTTTAACCATAAGTCATGAATTGCCGAGTCATTAACCATTTCAGGATACGTGTGAAGATCATCAATGGTCAAGAGGGGATCGCTCACTGTCGGGTATATATCAAACAATTAATGGGTCATGACACTGACGCTCCATTAAATCCCAAGCCAGGGTCGTGTGAGTTCATTTAGAAAGGACGTCATACACTTTAAGGATGTCATGGTCAAATGGCACGATCATGGGGTTTGACAGAAATCATACCCTCGATCGAACTAAACTCATAGAAGGAGCGAGGGATTATAGCGATGTGGCAACTGTAGACTTACAGGTACCAGATAGGCTGGTTTAAACCTGGCGTCCTCTAGGATCACGCGGATTTACTTGACCCAACGTGATCAAAGGTTCGGAACAAATTAAACTGTTATTCGGCTCTAGTAGAAGCGAAGAATAAGTTTAATTTACTTCTAATTGGGAATTAGAAGTTAATGGGCCTTAAACTAGAGTGACTATGAACCTAGAGGATCACATACAATGGATTCTTGGGTGACGGATTATTAATGTACAAATGTATATATTAATTCCCTTGAATTCCTTTTGGAAAGGAGTACAAAAAGAGGCTTAATATATATGTATAATAATAGAAAGGTCATATATACGATTTTGGTCCTTATGGGCTCTTTTGAAAAGGTCCTAAATCTATATATATGATCGTTACGAGAACTCTCTCCCCTCTGGGCTTAATCAAGCACTAACAGTAAGGGAAGAGAGATTTCTCTCCCCCCTTCCTCCCTCTTGCTCTCTCTCTCTCTAGAAGCCCTTTCTCTCTCTAGAAGGGGAAGGCTTGGGAAAGATCGTGCCGGGAGGATACCGTCGCTGCGCGAGGATCCGTGTGGATCTATTCTAGAGGCCATACTTCTGTGCGGCTCGGTGTTCGTGAGATTCTACATCGATCATTGCGGACAGCGTCGTTCCGCACACGGTGAAATCTGCAACCCGTAGTTAGGGGTTGGGTATTTAATGCATCGATTAGAGCACAGATCTAGGATTCTATCAAGCCAGGTTCGGGTAAATAAATTTTTGTTATCCGTTGCGTTGCCCGAATAGTGCTGTGTGGAACCTTACAGTGGTATCAGAGCTAGGTTGATGCTCTGGTCGGTGTATTAGCTCCGTATAGAACCATGTTTTAGGAGAATTTAAATCATTAATGTTTATTAGAAGAAGAGGCTGATGGGCATCTTTGTTCTTCTAGGATGCTGGGCATCTCTATAGTAAACTTTTTAAACAAAAAAAAATTAATCCGTTGGGCGCAGTGCGCCTGCCCGCGTGCGCTGCCCTCGCGGGGCACGCGGGCGTCCCGCGTGGTGGGCGCCTGCGTGCGGTGCCGCCAGGCGGCGTAGCGCCGCGCTCGAGCGCCCGCCTGGCAGGCGCCCGCCCAGGCGTCCCACGTGTGCGGCAGTGCCCGAGGGTGCGGACGGATTAATTTTTTTATTTGAAAAAAAATGATTTATTAATTTAATTGTGCTAGTATATATATATATATATATATATATATATATATATATAATCTAAACTATTATCTCAAATATTAATTATGTTAGCTCAATAGAAAATTCAAATGTTAAATTTTATTTAACTTTTGAATTTAATGAGGTAAGATAATTATTATTTGCCATGAGATAAAAAGGTTAATAATTGAAGATAATTCTATGAAATTCAATTTTTAAATTTTTAATTATTAGATAATTAGTAAATTGAGAATTTGAATTTCATTGAAGTTATTTGTATAAAATTCAAATATTTGAATTTTTAATTATTAGATAATTATTAAATTCAAATTTTAAATTTTAAAAAAATGATAATTGAGGACAATTATATTATTTAAATTTACTTTCAAATAAAATTATTAGATAATTAGTTGGAATTTAAATTTAAATGATTGTCACATTTAAATTATAATTTTAAATTTGATTATTAGATAATTAAATTTAAATTTAAATAATTATCTCAATTATCTGACTTATTTGAATCAGATTCAAATATGCATGGCCCTGTTATAAATGATAGTTCTTTACGTGATTTGCTTAATTTACCTTGCATTGCCTTGCTTGTATGTTTAATTTTAGTTAATCCATATTCGATTTTTTAAATTAAACAAAGTTAGCCTATTTTTGTTTGCACATCCCATTTTTCAATCCAAAAGTAAGGATTATTTTCAGAAATAACCCTTGATTGATTTTACATGAATGGGTTGGCAAGTGATCATGGACTTAGTTAATGTAATTAATTGGGGTCTGCGAACCTCGTTTCTCTCTCTGTTAAAATTCGTATGTCCTTCTATCTCCCTTTAAAGTTGTACTCACCCTAAGGGCTGCTGGAATTTTATTGACATGTAATTTATATTTTTTCAGCCTGCATGCCGTGTAAAAGTTGTAATTAATGTGGCATCAGAGTTTGAAAGCGCGGAGCACACCTGACAAAGACGATCCAGCTGCTTCGGAAGCGGACCGGATGTCTTAGTTACATTAGGAATAAAGTCCACGATCACTTGTGATTTAATTTGTGCATTGGATGTATTTATTTTGTGCAAACTACTAGGTACGGTAAATATATTGGATATATTTATATTACCACTTAGGGTGAGATCAAGATAAAATGAAATTCCCTCGCGATTGAATTTTAGATCTAGCAAGCGTGGCTCTAGGAGTCGTCGTGGCCCTCCATCATTATGGGGTGGATGAATGTCTTCATCTCATGGATTTGTTGTGCTTTCCTCAAGGTCCATGGGCTTGGGGGCGGGATGCAACTCCAAGGCTAGGCCTCAGTGGAGTGAGGAATTGAACCTGACCTTGTTGTGCTTTCCACAATGGTCAGATCATGAACTCATTGCTATAACGTAATGGTGGTTAGATCTAACCGAGAGTATCCCTTGTTGTGCTTTCCACAAGGGGATGATTTCTCGGGGGCCGAATATCGGATATTGCATTAGATGCTAGTGCCTGTTGACTGCCCTTGAGATGGTGTATGGCTTGTTGTGCTTTCCACAAGGTCGTACCTCAGTCTCATTGGGATTTCGACCCACTAGGATGATCTCGTTGATCTCCCGTTCTATATACTGAGGGTTATGTAGTTCGATCGAAAAATAGTAGGACTAACTAAGATAGAAAATCACGTCTGAGTTAGAATTTGAACATATGCTAAGTTATCTTTTATTTCTTATCCAGATTACAATGTCGTCGTCCAACCCCCTCCGTGGCATCTTGGATGCCAACAGATTGACTGGACCAAACTACTCGAATTGACTGCGTAATCTACGCATAGTCCTCACCGCCGAAAAAATAGCCTACGTGTTGGACACGGTTCATTCTGAGCCAACTCCCGATGCCGACGAGGGCGAGTTGATGACTTATGCCAAATGGTCAGAAGAGTCTTCCCTTGCCCAATGTTACATGCTGGCCTCTATGGCTCCCGAGCTACAGAGGCAATTCGAAAAGATTCATTGTAGAAGCATACTTCTTAACCTACGCCAGCTCTTCGGAGAGCAGGGCAGGATTGAGAGATATGATATCTCCAAAAGGCTTTTTAGGACATGGATGTCGGCGGGTGCTTCAATACAGGCTCATGTACTGAAAATGATGGAGTGGGTAGAGAGACTCAATGCATCAGTGTTCAAGTTGAATCTTGAACTGTGCATTGATCTTATACTCCAGTCATTGCCCAATTCCTTTTCTTCCTTCATCATAAACTTTAACATTAATAGAATTGATGCAACTCTCCCGGAGCTGCTTAACATGTTAAAGAGTGCTGAAGGAACTATGCAGAAAGATAAACCATCTTCTTCTGTAATGATTGTTGGTTGAGCCAACAAAAAAGGAAGGCCACCCAGATATCCACCAAAGGTGACAAAGGGAAGGGAAAGAAGAAGGCCATGGGTAAGCAACTCACCAAAGTTGACAAAGGGAAGGGCATGAAGAATGAAAAAGAAGACAAGTGTTTTCGATGCGGGGAAACAGGGCATTGGAAAAGGAATTGCAAAGTAATTCTAAATGAAGGTATTTTTTTCATAGAACTTAATTTGTCATATATGGAATCCACATCATGGGTATTGGATACAGGATGCGCATCTCATATCTGCAACTCTAGGCAGGTGCTGGCAAATAGAAGGCTGATGGGCAAAAAGGAGATTGAACTGAGGATGTGCAATAGAGCTTTAGTTGCTGCCAAAGCTATCTGGACTGCACGTCTCAGTTTACCTTCAGGAGTCATTCTGGAGTTGAATGACTGTTATTATGTCTCTAATATTATTAAGAACATTATTTCAATCTCTGGCTTGTATAACGCTGGATATGCATTGACTTTTAACAGCACTGGGTGCTCTATAATGAATAATGGTTTGATCATAGCCAATGGTTCATTAGTCAATGGTCTTTATGTATTACATACATGTTCTAATGTTATGCAGGTTTCCAATGCTAATGAAGTGAATTCTGCATATCTATGGCATTGCAGGCTTGGTCATGTAGGTGAGAAAAGAGTCTCACCTACACTCAAATGGGTATTTGAATTCATTCGAATATAAGCCATTTGATACTTGTGAGTCGTGTCTCATGGAGAAGATGACCAAGGCTCCCTTTAGTGGACATGGTGAGAGAGCTGCTGACCTTCTTGAGCTCATACACTCGGATGTGTATGGAGCCATGTCCATGGAAGCAAAAGGGGGTCACCTCTATTTCATTTCTTTTATTGATGACTTCTCGAGATATGGCTATGTGTATTTAATGAGACATAAATCACAAGCCTTTGAGAAGTTTAAGGAATACAAGAATGAAGTAGAGAAATAGACTAGCAAAAGTATTAAGGCTCTTCAATCGGATCGAGGAGGTGAATACCTTAGCCATGAATTCACTTCTTATCTTAAAGACAATGGAATTATTTCTCAGTGGACTCCACCGTATACACCACAGCATAATGGTGTACCCGAAAGGAGAAACAGGACCTTGTTAGACATGGTCTGATCCATGATTTCTATGTCAGGACTACCCTTGTCTCTTTGGGGCTATGCCTTAGAGATTGCAGCCTATTTACTGAATAGGATCTCATGTAAATCTGTTCCTTCTATACCATATGAGATATGGAAGGGCAGGAAACCAAATTTTAATCACATTAAAATTTGGGGGTGTCCTACCTATGTAAAGAGGAACGATAGTGATAAACATGAGTCTAGAACTGATAAGTGTAGATTTGTGGGATATCCAAAGGAGATATTTGGATATTATTTCTATCACCCTTTTGAGCAAAGGGTCTTAGTGGCTAAAAGAGTTGTATTTTTAGAAAGAGAATATCTTCTCCAGAAAGACAGTGGGAGCCAGATAGAATTGGACGAGATCCAAGAACCACAATCTAAAGACTCATTAGATGAGACTGTATCGATTGATCCTATTCAAAGTGAAATATAGACACTATGGAGATCTGGTAGACTACCAAGAGACCTGAGAGATATGTTGGACATGTCTCAAAGAGGTCCTCTAAGGTATGCATCGATGACGATGAAGATCCTCAATCCTACCAAGAGGCGATCCGTAGTGCAGACTCCGAGAAATGGCAAGAGGCAATGGATTCAGAGATCCAGTCCATGTACACCAACAAAGTTTGGAACTTGGTTGATGTACCCGAAGGGAAAGTCCCTATCTACTGTAAGTGGATTTTCAAAAGGAAGATCGGCGCAAATAGACAGATTGACACATACAAGGCCAGATTAGTGGCAAAAGGGTATTGTCAAAGACAAGGTATTGACTATGACAAGATATTTTCACCTGTGGCCATGGTTAAGTCAATCAGAATCCTCCTTGCCATTGCTGCATACCTGGATTATGAGATTTGGTAAATGGATGTGAAGACAACTTTTCTGAATGGAAATCTATCAGAAGAGGTGTACATGGTACAACATGAAGGATTTATTTCCATGCTTCATCCTAATAAGGTATGCAAACATCAGAGGTTCATTTATAGATTGAAATAGGCATCTCGGAGCTGGAACTTAAGATTTGATGAGGCTGTCAAATCTTTCAACTTCATTCGAAATGAAGATGAACCCTGTATTTACAAGAAGGTCAGTGGGAGCTCTGTGACCTTCTTGGTCCTATATGTTGATGACATCTTACTCATTGGGAATGATGTAGGGATGTTGACATCAACTATGTCTTGGTTGTCCAAGACCTTCTCCATGAAGGATTTGGGAGAAGCATCTTATGTGCTGGGCATAAGGATCTATCGAGATAGATCTAAAAGGATGCTAGGATTATCCCAATCCATGTACATAGATACTATCCTCAAAAGGTTTAGGATGGAAAATTCCAAGAGATGTCTCATTCCTATGAGACATGGAATTTGCCTATCTAAGGGGATGAGCTCTAAAACATCTGAGGAGGTGGCACACATGATTAAAGTACCCTATGCTTCGGCCATAGGGTCAATCATGTATGCAATGCTATGTACACGGCCTGATGTTACCAATGCTTTGAGAATGGTCAGTGAATATCAGTCAAATCCAGGCGAAGAGCACTGGAAGGCAGTGAAGGGCATCCTTAAATACTTGCAAAGGGCTAAGGATCTTTTTCTATTTTATAGAGGAGAGGACCTACAGCTTAGAGCTTACACAAAGTCTAGTTTCCAATCAGATCCAGATGACTACAAATCCATGTCTGGGTTTGTATTCATGTTGAATGGAGGGGCAGTCCGTTGGAGAAGCTCCAAACAAGATACGACTGTAGACTCGATGACGGAGATAGAATATATTGTTACAGCTAAAGCTGCTAAGGAAGCCGTCTGGATGAAGAAATTCATCTTGGAACTCGGCGTAGTTCGCGAGATATCAGCTCCCATCCCATTATTTTGTGATAATAATGGGGCCATCATCCAGGCGAAGGAATCGAGATCTCACCAAAGGTCGAAGCATATTCTCAGACGCTTCCACCTTATTCGAGAGATTGTTGATCGTGGAGATGTGGCGGTAGAGCGTGTACCGTCAGAAGATAACATAGCAGATCCACTGACTAAGCCTTTGACACAGACTATATTTAAGCGCCATCGGAATAAGGTGGGCCTCAAAGTTGTGGGCAATTGGCTGTAGATCAAGTGGGAGATTGTTAGTATTGTTGTGCCCCTGTGTGGTTTTGATGATGGCTGACACACCGTGAGCAACACTGAGGTGTGCTAATTAATATTGGTGACTGATTGACTGCTTGAATATCTGATTGTTTGCTTGAATAGCTAATTCATGAATATGGCTAGATTGGGTTAACATAGTGGCTAATTGTTCATGCAGTGCGTGGACGTAGTGGATCAGCGGGGTTGACGCCATGTTGCTTTGTCTCCTTTGTGTTGCTCATTAAGTCTCCAAGTCTGCACACTACCTTTGTGGTCCAAGTCTATACCGCCTCATTTCTACCTACGTTCCAAGTCAAAGTCTGCACATTGTCTTCGAACCAAATGTCTGCACAGTGGCCTTCACACTTGAAGTCCATACATTCGATGTGCAGAGTTGAAGTCCATACACAGTTGTCTGATGCATATTGATTGAAGTCTGTACATTGGGTTTTCACATGAAGTATGTACAGCCGTTCACTGTTGTAGTCCATGCACTGGACTGTTAGGTCATGTCTACACTGGGTCTCAGTATACACACTTATTCATTGTGCTGCTTCACGCACAAAGTCTGTACATCGCCTTCAATCTTCAAGTCTATACACTGGCTTATTCTTCAAGTCTGTACAGCCGTTTTGGATTGTATTTCAAGTCTAGACTTTGCACTGTTACATTCATCGTCTTCGTGTGGTGTTCTGTCTTCGTGTTGATTTTACTTCGTGCACTCTTCTCTAAGTTCAAGCCCGTGTCTGTGCTGTCTCCATGTCGTCCTCAGTTCGAGTTGGTTCTTTGTTATTTCCGTCTTCGTGTTGTTCTTTCTAGACCTCGTGTCTTTCTTGTGTTGAAACCACACTTCATGTTGGTTTCTATTTTTTTGTCTTCGTGTTGTGGTCAGCTCGTGTCGGTCTCTTCGTAGTGTTTGTTTTGTTACAGTGACACTTAGTGTCGTTCTCGTTTTACCTCGTGCTGTTTTCATCTGACCTCGTGTCATGCCCTCCTTATCTCGTACTGTAGTAATCCTGTGTTCTCGTGTCATTTACTGTAGCTACTCGAGTCATATTCCTGCTTTCTTTGTTTTATCACGTGTCGTTTCACCTCATGTCGTTCTATCTGCTATTTGTTATGTCGAGTTACTTTTTACTTTGTGTCGTTTTCTCTGAAGTGTTAAGCGTTATTAGTATGCATCTCATGTTGTCCTCAGTGCAGTGCACCTCTTGCTATTTCTATACACCTCGTGCAGTTTTAGGTTCTGGTGCCCTGAGTTTTAATCGTGTTAATTCCTTGCAGGAGAAGAAGAAGATGGTCCGAGGAAATATTCCCGAGTGACTGTCAGCACGTGATCCGAGGCTGAAATAAAGCCTGCTGAGAGACTGCCACGTGGTCCGAATACTTAGGGCTGGAAATGTGGAGGTCACACGTCGGGGGTGATACTGCTGCTGCTGCTATATATATGGGTCTTCATCCTTTGAAGAAGTATCGAAGGAGAAAGCCGGAGGAGTAGAAAGCCCTTCGATCCAGAAAAAGAAGAAAAGAAAGAAAAGAAGAGAGCAGAGAAGAGAGTGAGAGTGAGAGCAGAGAAAGAAAAAGAGAGAGAGATAGTGCTCGTGTGAAGAGAGAAGAAAGAGTGAAGAAGAAGAAGTGAAGCAGAGAGTGAAAAAGGAAGAGAGCAGGGGAGAAAGAAAGAGAGATAGAAAGAGAGAGAGAGAGTTCGTGGAGAAGAAGGACGAAGCTACTGAAGATCTGTCTACTGGACCGTGGATCAAATCCAGGCCAATCAGCTCCGTTGAGAGCCACATCTATGTTTTCATCTTTTACAGCCTTCTGATTGCTGTGTCATTTTCGTTTATTGTTTTTCCTTTGTTTTTCTGATTATCTTTGTTCTTCCGATCGCCCTGTTGGGGATCGGGTTCCTCATGTTGGTTCAGGAGAAGGGAGATCTGATCTCCAGGTTGCAAGTGACAGGTTGTCACTTGTGGGTTCCCTCTGGTTAGAGGAAGGGAGGCTAGTCCTCCGGTTCTGGGCTTGTGGTTGCAAGTCCAGGTGTCCCTCCTGGTCTGGAGGAAGAGAGGTCTTCGACCTCTAATTTCTAAGTGGCTGGGAGTCACTTGGGTGTCCCTCCGGTTGGGAGGAAGAGGGGAGGCTGTTCCCCTAGTCAAGCTGTGTGGCAACAACTGTTTGCAGACTGAGTCTGCTTGGTTCTAGCGTTTGCTAGTGAAGCCTCACTCCGGTTGGGAGTGAGGGGTGGATGTAGGTCTGGAGGACCGAACCACCTAAAAATCTATTGAGCAGTGGTTTGCTTTGTGTGTTTGCTTCCGCTAGATGCCTGGATAGGCGCGCTCCATCTGCTTGCTCATAAGTTTAATTGAATTAGTTTTATTCTGTGATTGCGTCTAGCATCTGAGTTTTTATTTGGGCATTATTCGTAACAGGATACATTCACCCCCCTCTGTATCCGGGCCTAGCACCCTAACAAGTATTGGTGTGCTACAGGCCAATTTCAGGTCGGATAGGTGCAATAGTTGTACGATCTTGTTCATCATTAATAAAGTGGTATTGGAGTGTAAATATGTGATTGTATATTACTTTACGATGTCCCTATGATATGTTGTTGTAAAGTCAACTCAAGATGGGATCTCGATCATGAGACTGACTTTACATGGACACATACCTTAAACTGTTCCTGGTTGGAGGGTAATCACTCGGGGACTTTGATTACCTATTAAACAAGTACACATGATGTGTACGGGACCAGTCTCATGGTCACTGGTGCGGGGCACTAACACATATGTGTAGGTGTATATCCTTGGAGGATGCACACTGAACTGATCCGCTATTGGATCTTCAGATGGTTGATTATACCTAATGTCAACTGAAGATCCAAGTGTCTTAGTAGCATCATTTATCCTTTGACCTGAGACATTGATTGCATCTTACACGAGGACTGGGATGATTTAATTACTTGGCTAAGTGACTTTAACCATAAGTCATGAATTGCCGAGTCATTAACTATTTCAGGATACGTGTGAAGATCATCAATGGTCATGTAGCAACCCTGGTAAAATAAAAGGAAGATTTCAAGAAAAATTAAGTAAGTAAATGATAAGAACCAAAGTGAATTAAAAAATAAGTCAAATGTAAATAACGCCTCTCAACAAGGCGCGATTTAAATAAGTAACGCCTTCACACGAGGCGTTAATTTAAAAAGAGACGCCTAGACCTAAGGGCGTCAAATTTCTAAAGGATCGAAGAGTGTAAAAGGAAAGAATAAAGAAACGCCCTCTTCTTGGGCGCGAATTACAAAAGAAACGGTACAGGTCAAGACGTCAATTAAAATGCACGCCCTAACCTAAGGCGTTAATTGCATTTGTGTTCCGTTCGAACCAGGAGACAATCCAGGGTACGTTTTAGGATTGGTACGTGTTCGATTGATTATGGTAAGGACTCTATCAAGGAAACTAGAGTTCTAATCAAATTCTAACCCTAAGGGATTCCTGAAACCCTATAAATACCCCTTTCAGTCGAACCTATTAGCTATTTTGGTCAAAGGCGTTCTGTTGCTGTCTCGTGCGTGAAGAACAGGGTTGTTCTTCTTCCTCTGCCTTCAGTCAGAGAATATGAAGATTTTTAATCATTCTTCATCTTCTTCTATAGGTTGCCTGCAGCAAGTAGAAACTCTCTCATCTATTACTCACCCTCACTGCACCCCTGTGTACTGCTGCTATTGATTGTGTTCGGGGGTTGCTGTTTTCATAAGCTTCAGGAGGCTCTGTTTTGAACAGTGTATCGTTCTCTCTTCAACTTTCTTCACGTAATTACACCCAGATCATCATCAGGTAGGTTTTCTCAAGAACTGTAGCCCAAACTAGCATAAAATGTATGATAATATCATCTGTTAATTCATGCATATAGTGTTACTACGTTTTCGAAGTTTTCTGTGAAACTTTGGAAAGAGGCGACCCTCTCTAGGGCGCTAATTCAAGTTCTGACGACTGACAGAAGAGTCGTCAATTCCACATAATTAATAAATACCCATGTTTAAAGTTTAATATCTATGAAACCATGAATTTGATGTAATGCATGATCATATATATCGAATCCTGATATTTTTCTTGTCCTGACCATGTAATTGTTTCCTGAAAATTATTATCTTAGAAATTACCACTGTTCATGATAAAACCTGGAAAAGAATGAATTAACGACCCCCAGTAGGTCGTCTTTTATGAAAGTAACGCCCCACACAAGGGCGCTATTTTTAATTAAAGACTTAGAACAAGTCGTTATTTCCCTGAGATTACCAGAAGCTATTAAAATTCTAAAAAAAAAATATATAATGACACCGTGCAAGTCGTTTCTTGGTGAAATAACGCCCCTGGCTAAGGCGCATTTTTATCAAAAATACAGAATTAAGAAAATTTCAGCAAAATAGAAATTTATAATGGACGACTGTTCCTGAAGTCGTCAAATTGAAAATAAACGACCCCGTGCAGGGCGTTAATTTATTAAGTAGTGACTTATGTTAAGTCGCTAATTTCCTGTGTAATTATTTTATACTGTTTTCTGTGAACCGAGAGTTTTATGTATATATAAATAAAAGTATCTGGCACTATATTTCCATTCCGTGAATATAGTCCCATGTTTTACGATGTTTTATCGATTACCCCTTAACTCTCGGTGACATACAAGCCCTCCATTGGACATTCCGTTCCTTTGGACTGGCAAGTTAGTCATTGGGACCTCCGTAAGTCTCCTCGTAGCCTTGGATTCCCTCAAGGCCGACCGAGCAGGTTGTACCATAAAAAACCTATTGCACTATTTTGCCATGTCACTCTATAGAAACATGGTATACCGGCCCTCATGATATGCTATGTGGATATCATGAGAATATTCTTAATGGGATGTGGAAATCATGCCATTATTATGATGTTCTTGTGGACCTCAATTCTATATCGAAGGACATGACCATCTATATATGGACACTTAATTGCCACGGTACCCAATTAGGGAACCAACTCCACCCAGTTTTATCGATACTCATGTTTATATCATTATTATCGTCCTTATACATCAAGTTCAATTTTGAACTCTAATCTATCTTGAATATCCACAAGCTTTTTCTTGAAATTCCATATTGGCTATACTATAAAGTGGATGTCTAGATCTATCTTTAATGCTGTGCATTTAAGGGCCTGATCTGGTCCTGGGAGGAGCACCCAAAAGTACTAGTGCCCATGGGAGTTGTAATGATCACGGTGTCTAGCATTGCACCGAAGTACTTTCTCTTTTGATCTTTGACATTCCACACTCTCTCTTTCTTGCGTGCGTGACTCGACTTGCGTGACTTTACTAGCGTGGCCCGACACGGGCAAAGTACTTGCGTGAAATAGCCAATAATCTATAAAGTCTCTCATGAATATTTCTTGTTTAAGACTCGCTTGGAAGTTTTGCACGACGTGTTATTCTATTGTTAGTTTTATTTCACTTGCTCAGTTATTTCTACGTGCAAATTGCATTTACATGTGAAAAATTGTAATTACTTAAACCCATTGCTAGTTCTTGAGATATAATTTCCTACTGAGCGTTCGCTCACTCAGTGTTTCCCTACTTTTCAGGTAAGTCTGACGACGAGACTTAATCGGACAGAGAAGGTCAAGAGTGAAAGAGATTAGAGCTTCTCAAAGCGTCAACTAGTCTTGTCTTTTCTATATTTTCTTGAGTCAATTTTGTACTTTTCTTTTTATTAAGTTTAGCATTTTCAAGGGATTGTAATAGAAATACTTTTGTGAAGGAATTAAAGGATTGGGTTATTTTTACTCTTGCGCATCTCTGATTTGGTGTCGAATACACTAATACTCTGATTGACATGATCGATATAAACTCGTCACGCGTCTCTGGGTATCTTCCGCGCTCGGGGCGTGACAGGTCAAGAGGGGATCGCTCACTGTCGAGTATATATCAGACAGTTAATGGGTCATGACATTGACGCTCCATTAAATCCCTGGCCAGGGTCGTGTGAGTTCGTTTAGAACGGACGTCATACACTTTAAGGAGGTCATGGTCAAATGGCACGATCATGGGATTTGATAGAAACCATACCCTCGATCGAACAAGACTCATAAAAGGAGCGAGGGATTATAGCGATGCGGCAACTGTAGACTTACAGGTACCAGACAGACTGGTTTAAACCCGGCGTCCTCTAGGATCACGCGGATTTTCTTGACCCAACGTGATCAAAGGTTCAGAATAAATTAAACTGTTATTCGGCTCTAGTAGAAGTGAAGAATAAGTTTAATTTACTTGTAATTGGGAATTAAAAGTTAATGGGCCTTAAACTAGAGTAACTATGGGCCTAGAGGATCACATACAAAGGATTCTTAGGTGACGGATTATTATTGTACAAATGTATATATTAATTCCCTTGAATTTCTTTTGGAAAGGAGTATAAAAAGGGAGTTAATACATATGTATAATAATAGAAAGGTCATATATACAATTTTGGTCCTTATGGGCTCTTTTGAAAAGGTCCTAAATCTATATATATGATCCTTACGAGAACTCTCTCCCCCCTGGGCTTAATCAAGCACTAACAGCAAGGGAAGAGAGATTTCTCTCCCCCCCTTCCTCCCTCTTGCTCTTTCTCTCTAGAAGCCCTTTCTCCCTCTAGAAGGGGAAGGCTTGGGGAAGATCGTGCCGGGAGGATACCGTCGCTACACGAGGATCCGTGTGGATCTGTTCTAGAGGCTGTACTTCTGTGCGGCTTGGTGTTCGTGAGATTATGCATCGGGCATTGCGAACAGTGCCGTTCCCCGCAAGGTGAAATCTGCATCCCGTAGTTAGGGGTTGGGTATTTAATGCATCGATTAGAGCACAGATCTAGGATTCCATCAAGCCAGGTTCGGGTAAATAAGTTTTTGTTATCCGCTGCGTTGCCCGAACAGTGTTGTGTGGAACCTTACACATAGTCCCTAATAAATCATAATATTCTCGGTGTACAGTGCATGAAATCATCTAAAATCAGAGGGCTTTTATCCCTGACGTCATGTTTAAGCCATTCATGAGATAACCTACCTTTTTCCTGGGCTTTAGACTTTGAATTTAAGGCTGGAAGTTAACCCTAATTCTCTACTCGTCCTGAACCGAATCAGCAACTTCACACCCTTGTATCTCCTGATTCCCTTGACCTAAGGACGTGAAATTTTGAGGGTAGAAAGAAGATATAAAGGGTAACAAAAAGTTCAAAAGTTACTAGTTCTAAATACCTCGTTTAGGGCTTCTATTCCCCTGATCTTCACTCGGTCGTTGCACAGATTCCTAGGTTATTGGTGTAGGATCAACAACTTTGGAAGCATCTAACTCCTTGTAGACTTGATCTCCTATAACGAAATTCTGAGGGGAGTTAGACCTGAGTATGGTGAATAAAAGATTCTAAAGAACCTACCTGAAATAAAACCTCCTTACCTTAGTTCCACGTGAGCCAAATGTAAGGGTCGCGTAGGGTGGTTCTGGGGTCTATTTATAGGTTTTAGCTAGGTTTCATGGATTTGAACGAACTTAGAGTCCTAATTAGGTCTTCAATTCGATCCTCAAGCCTTCTAGACTTATCTAATTAGTAGATAGCATCTATCCTAGGCGATTTGGATGCCCAAGATCCAAGCTTTTCACGTTCTTATCCTTTTACGGAATCTGCAGAGCCTAACGGTCTAATGCTAGACCATTTTCCACTGCTATGCGGTCTCGCAATAGACCGTTTTCTAACCTGGGCGTCGAATTTGAACAGCTTCAAACTCTTCCCCCTATTATCCATTTATTTATCCTATTTATCCACTTAAATTCTGAATTTCTAAAAATTAAGCTTCTAGAATATGGGCCAACTCTTTTGGGCTTGGGTTTTAAGTCCTTTAGGTTCAATTAAATGGGCCTAATCTATTTATTAGTAGAAGGCATTTACTTAATGAGACTTAATTAATAGTAATTCGTTTAATAGCTCATTTAAATGTTTAATAATTCTATTTAAATCTAAAAAAATTCTAGAAAATTTTTAGGCGTTACAGCCTCCCCCACTTAACAGAATTTGGTCCCCAAATTCAATACATGGATTTATGGAGAGTGTACTTATATTCAAATAACTTTGGAAATCTTTTGCGCATGGTTTCTTCAGTTTGCCATGTTGCCTCATGTGGCCATGACTTTGTCCATTGGATCTTGACCATAGGAATGGTTTTATTCCGAAGTTGATGTACTTCTCATTCAATGATCTTGACTGGCTTTTGCTCGTATGCCAAGTCCTTTTTAATCTCTAGGTTGTCGTAAGTGATGACATGGAATGGATCAGGTACATGCTTCTTGAGCATTAAGACGTGAAATACATCATGAACCCTCGCTAATTGAGGGGGTAAAACTATTCGATATGCGACTTCACCAATCCTTTCGAGAATCTCAAAGGGGCCAATGAATCTTGGAGTAAGTTTGCCTTTAATATCGAATCTTTGAATACCTCGACCTGGAGAAACTTTGAGGAATACGTGATCTCCCACTTGAAATTCCAGGTCGCGCCTTCGATTATCAGCATATGATTTTTGCCTGTCTTGTGCCATCTGAAGTCTTTCCCGAATAAGCTTTATCTTCTCGGTAGTATCCCTAATGATATCGGGACCAAGAAATTGCTTTTCCCCTACTTCATTCCAGCAAATAGACGATCGACATCTTCTACCATACAGAGTCTCGAATGGTGCCATTTGAATGCTAGCCTGATAGCTATTGTTATAGGCAAATTCTACTAGAGATAAATGATCATGCCAACTTCTCCAAAGTCAATAGCACAAGCTCTAAGCATATCTTCCACCACTTGATTTATCCTTTCAATTTGACCATCAGTTTGTGGATGGAACGCGGTGCTAAAATTAAGTCGGGTCCCTAATGAATGTTGAAGACCTTTCCAGAATTGTGATGTGAATCGAGGATCTCGGTCTGATATAATGGTGATAGGGACACATGTTGTTTGACAATTTCTCTCATGTATAATGCTGCTAGTACATCCACAGACCATCAACTCTTGATTGGTAGAAAATGTACAGATTTAGTCAATCGGTTTATGATCACCCATATATCATCATGTCCACCTCTGGTCTTAGGTAAAGTGATGAAAAATCCATCCCTATACTTTTCCATTTCCACTCGAGAATATTCAAGGGGTGTAATTTCCCAGTAGGTCTTAAATGTTCTACTTTTACTTGCTGACAAGTGAGACATCGGGACATAAAATATGCTACTTCTCTTTTTATATTGGTCCACCAAAAGTTTCTTTTCAAATCTTAATACATCTTGGTAGTACCAGGGTGAATAGCATACTTTGATTTGTGAGCTTCTTCCATGATCAATTTCTTAGTATCATCATGATTTGGTACACAAATTCGATTCTTAAATAATAGTCTTTCATCATTTGAGATAGAAAATTTCGGTCTCTGATCAATATTACTCTTAATTTCCATCAATGTGGGGTCATTTTCTAGCAATTGGACAGCATCCTTGATCAATGTAGGTTGAAACCTTATGTTGGCAATCATACCTCCTTCTCCTTCTCTATATATATCAAGATTTAAATGAGAAAAATCTTCAATAAGAAAAGTTATACCTTTCCTGAGGCTTGCTAGAGTTGCCATTGGTTTCTTGCTAAGAATGTCGGCTATAGCATTTACTTTTCCCGGATGATATTGGATAGTAAAGTCGAAGTCCTTGAGATACTCTAACCATCTGCGTTGTCGCATGTTTAACTCCTTCTGGGTGAAGAGGTATTTCAGACTTTTATGATATGAGAATATGATGAATTTCTCCCTATAAAGGTAGTGTCGCCAAATCTTCATCGCGAATATAACCGTACCTAGTTCCAGATCATGCACAGGGTAATTTTCTTCGTGACGCTTCAACTGTCTTGAAGAATAGCAAATGACCTTTCCATTTTGCATAAGAACGTATCCTAGGCCAATACTAGATGCATCCGTATAGACTTCAAAGTCACCACCTTCTGTCGGTAGCATTAATATAGGTGCAGTGGTAAGGTGTTCTTTAAGAGTTTGAAAACTCTCTTCGTAATTTGAAAACTCTCTTCATAATCCTTCGACCATAAAAAAAGATTCTCCTTTCTTGTGAGTCTAGTCAAAGGAACGACGATCTTTGAGAAATCTTTGATAAATCTATTGTAATAACCAGCCAGACCTAGAAAACTCCTGACTTCAGACACGGTCGTCGGCCAGCTCCAGTTCTTAACAGCCTCTATTTTAGAAGGGTCAACAGAGATACCTTCCTTTGAAATAATATGGCCAAGGAAAGAGACCTCCTTTAGCCAGAATTCACACTTACTAAGCTTTGCATAAAGTTTGTGCTCTCTTAGTGTCTGCAAGGCTATTCTTAAGTGCTCTTCATGTTCCTCCTTTATTTTAGAGTATATAAGAATATCATCAATGAAGACGACTACAAACTGGTCAAGATAAGGCCTGAAGACATTATTCATGAGTTGCATAAATGTTGTTGGGGCATTGGTTAACCCGAACGGCATTACCACGAATTCATAGTGGCCATATCTACTCCGAAAAGAAGTTTTATGTATGTCTTCATCTTTGATCCTGAGCTGATGATAACTTGACTTGAGGTCTATCTTGGAGAAATATTCTGCTCCCGAAATCTGATCAAAGAGTTCATCTATACGCGGCAACGGATATTTATTCTTAATTGTGAGTTGATTCAGTCACCGAGAGTCGATACATAGCCTCAGGGATCCATCCTTCTTCTTGACGAATAGAACTAGCGCACCCCAAGAGGATGTGCTAGGTCGAATGAAACCCTTGTCTAATAACTCCTGAAGTTATTTCTTCAATTCCTTAAGTTCTATGGGGGACATCCTGTAGGGAGCTATTGAAACAGGTGCTGCTCCGGGAATGAGTTTAATGAAGAAGTTTACTTCCCTTTCGGGCGGTAAACTGGGCAAATCTGACGGAAATACATCGGGAAACTCATTCACAATGGGAATGTCTTCTAAGATGACTCCCTTGGACTCGGTAATGATTACGGAAGCAAAAAAAGCTTCACATCCTTGCAAAATAAATTTGCAAGCATGAAGAGATGAAATAAGGGTAGGATGCTTCCTATATTTGATACCAACGAAGGAAAACCTTGGAAGACCTGGTTTCCAAAAAGAGATAATCCGATTGTGACAACTTATATAGGCGTCGTGGTCTACAAGTCAATCTACACCTAAAATAGCATCGTAGCCCTCCATGTCAAGGCATATGAGATTTGCAGGAAGGTTGTGACCTTCTACCATTATCTCACTATCAGGATAGTAATTTGTAAGTTTTGTTCCAGGACCTAAGGGTGTAGTAATAGCAAGGTTCGAAGGCAGAGGAACTGATGAAATTGGCAAGATTTTTACGAAAGCAGTTGATATAAAGGAATGAGAAGCACCAGTATCAAATAGTACGAATGCAGGATGGGAATAGATTTGGATAGTACCTTCCATCAGCCCATCATTCTTGGATGCTTCCTCATCTTCCATAATAGCATTAAGACGAGTCTGTCGCTTACGTCCACCACCGGAAGATTGTTCCTTCATAAGAGGGCAATCCGACATGCGGTGCTCCCGACTGCCACATCGTAAACAAGTGCCGAGACGCTTCCAGCACTCTTCGATTGAGTGGCCGAACTCTCGCAAAATGTGCAAGCCGCCATGACTTGCTTTTCCTCTTCTTTGACCTTCTTGTTCTTGTGGTAGCCCTACCACTCCCGTTCCGGGATCTCTTCTTGTTGTCATAGGATTTGTAAGGTTCCGTGATACTAAACTTTCCCTTCTTTTCATGCCGATCAGACCTTCGGCTTGGCTCCTCTCCCTTGCCCTTTAATTTTTCAACCTTCTCTAAGGTCCTTTCGCATAGATGTACCCGTTGGACCATCTCCGCATATGTACGGATATTCTGAGTTCCAAGTTGTTGAATAAAGTCGGGTCTTAATCCATCCATAAATCGGTTAGCTTTTAATAAGTCGGTACTAACCAGATGAGGAGCATAAGGCGCCAGCCCAGAAAATTGGAATTCATACTCCGCTACTGTCATCATGCCTTGACGTAACGCAGTAAATTTCATAGCTTTTCTCTCTTTAACATGTTCGAAGAAGTACTTTGCTTGGAAGAGTGTAAGGAACCCCTCCCAAGTGTGTGGTGCATCTTGAGGCGGTGCCGGAACAGACTTCCACCATGTACGGGCATCTTTATTGAGTTGGAACGTGACAAGATGAACCTTTTCTTGGTCGGCACATTGCATGACCTCGAATATATGGTTCATTTCATCGATCCAATTTTCAGCCTCATTAGGATTAGAAGATCCTGAGAATCGTGGAGGATTTAAGCTCCGAAAATTACGGTGTAGGTCTCCAGCTCTTGCCCCTGCGCCAGCTTGGGCCATATTCTGTAATGCTTGGGTGAGACCTGCAACGGTCTGCTGCATACCGTTCCAGTCAACACGATGATCCATCGTAAGAATGAGGTACCTAAGAAGAGTAATGAATTTTGTTAATTCTAATGGAATGAGTGAGGTTAATCTTAGAAATAATTCTAATTACTATCTCATCCCAAGTTCTACCCAATTCCGATCACAGGTTGGGAGTTTCTTTTCTAGTTTCATAGGTCTGGGTCCTTAAACCTTGGACTTAGCCTATGACATGATTTTTCCCCTAGGACTTCTAATCATATGCTCTGATACCACTCTAACTGTCACGTCCCGAGATTATGCAGCGGAAACAATCGAGAACGTATACAGTCGGCTAGTATGCCTCGAGCAAGTAATATAATCAAAGCGCAAGACAATCACACTAACGTAATTACATAAGTAAATCTTTCCAAACTTCACTTTATTTCACAATAACATCAAAGTACATAAGATCTTTGACTCTCTTTACTAGACTCAATAAAATAAAGATTACATCATGACTCGACTAAACACTTGACAACTAAGGCTTCTCTCGTTCATATGTCCTTCAATCACTCTCGGACCCATTACTTGTATAATCTGAATCTGATTCACTTGTACTTCCTGAAACATTGAGAAAGTAGGTAATGAGCACACTTGCCTAGTAGGTATCTTCGTATCAACATAAAGGCAATTTATGTGATTAGCATTTTAGCTCTAGAGAATAAGATAAATCATGCAGATACGACGAAAACACGTATATAACCAAGTAACAAGATACGATCAAGTACGAGATATGATAATATGATTTATCAATCAAGAAAATAAATTTGGCCTTTTCATGAACAAGAATGTACTAGAAAGTCATGTAACAAGCAAGAAAGTACTCTTCACTTAGTAGCAAGTACTTCATGAATTTACGTGGATCTTTACTCATGTCCCGTAGATTTTTACTTATTTATAAAGAAAGTACTCCCAGCGTAATGCAACACCAGTAACATCATATCCCATGGTTTATAGTATGTTTCCGACAATTAATCGAGGGAACTAACATATAGCCCTTGAACACAATGAGTGCTCGAACTGCATCTTCAAGTATAAATCAAGCTACTTCCAGGATTATAACAATAATGTGGCCAATAATGTACAAGTTCAACAATAATTCCATGATAAGGTAACCAAGGTAATAATGCTTCAATTAAGAACAAGATATTTCAAGGATGACTTAAATGGTCATCATGCTACAGAAGAAATTTGGCAGCAAAACGGTACATTCATTACGTTCCATACTTTTAATATTGACTTACTTAACGTAGGTTGAGAATCCAGAAAATCCTAAGATCATCTAGGAACTATAGAAAACCAACCCCAAAGGGCAAACCTTGGGTTAGACTAAATCAGGAACTAAGCGGTCTATTACTGGACCGTTTATCACGCCTGGCGGTCTATTCTTGGACCGTTTCATAGAATAAAGTCATCGATGCAGTAAAACCATCTGGAGCTTTAGCGGTCTAGCGGATAGCCGTTTGGTATCCCTTAGCGGTCTAGTGAAGGGCCGCTTATGGAAATCAGACGGTCGTCTAGAGGGCCGTTAATGTCCAGAATACACAAAACACTGGTAAGTGCTTTTCTAGATAACGGGTTTTAACGATACAACCAGCTAGGCATCCTAGTGGGAATCCCAGGCTCGCGGAGTCTTATGGAGGCCTTGAAACAAGATCTCCTAGTCTGTTGGAAGGAATATCCAATGGACAGGTTATCAAGTCCAAGATTGTGTACTTAATGTACAAAGGTGTAACTAATGACAACATACCAAGATATGTGCCATGTACTTAAGAAAATAACTCCTAGAAGAGAGATACCATGGTAAAACAGCAATTAAACCATGTCTAGTCCATAAATCATATAAATTCAAGTTAATTACAAAAGTATATGATTTGGTCATGAAAATAACAAGTGTAAAATAGTTCTAAGTGCATAAGGAATCATGAAATCTATTAGAACGCTCTGTTAACATAACTAGATATATGATAATAGCACTTGAAATAGGAATAAAACTTACTTAACTAGGCTTATCATACATTAATTAGGGCCATTCTGCATTAAGTTTAGGGTTAACTTAAATACAAAAATCAGAAACTCAAATGGTCTAGTGGAGGACTGTTTCACTGGGCCAAACGGTCTATCGTACGACCGCTAGGGTTTCTGGCGGTCTACAGGAAGACCATTTTTTCCTGTGTTACAGAAAACTTAATAAAAATATTATTCTAAGACAAATCATGCCTGAAAATCAACATGTATAAACTCCTACAACATGATAGAATGAGTAAAGACCAACAATATGTGTGGGTTTGTGTAATAAACAAGAAAATTCTCATTTTAACTTCAATTTGGGCTAAGAATTGTGCATGAGGAGTATACTAGATGTATAGTCCCTAATAAATCATAAAATTCTCGGTGTACAGTGCATGAAATCAACTGAAACCAGAGGGCTTTTATCCCTGACGTCATGTTTAAGCCATTCATGAGATAACCTACCTTTGTCCTGGGCTTTAGACTTTGAATTTAAGGCTGGAAGTTAACCCTAATTCTATGCTCATCCTGAACCGAATCTGCAACTTCACACCCTTGTATCTCCTAATTCCCTTGACCTAATGATGTGAAATTTTGAAGTTAGATAGAAGATATAAAGGGTAACAAAAAATTCTAACGGTACTAGTTCTAAATACTTCGTTTATGTCTTCTATTCCCCTGATCTTCACTGGGCCATTGCACAGATTCCTGGGTTATTGGTGTAGGATTAGCAACTTTGGAAGCCTCTAACTCCTTGTAGACTTGATCTCCTAGAACAAAATTCTGAGGGGAGTTACACCTGAGTATTGTGAATAAAAGATTCTAAAGAACCTACCTGAAATAAAACCTCCTTACCTTAGTTCCACGCGAGCCAAATGTAAGGGTCGCGCAGGGTGGTTCTAGGGTCTAATTATAGGTTTTAGCTTGGTTTCATAGATTTGAACGAACTTAGAGTCCTAATTAGGCCTTCAATTTGATCCTCAAGTCTTCTAGACTTATCTAATTAGTAGATAGCATCGATCCTAGGCGATTTGGACGCCTAATTTCCAAGCTTTTCACGTTCTCTTCCTTTCACGGAATCTGCAGAGCCTAGCGGTCTAATGCTAGAACGTTTTCCACTGCTATGCGGTCTCGCGATAGACCGTTTTCT
The DNA here is from genome assembly GCA_022559845.1 of Amorphophallus konjac. Classification (NCBI taxonomy): domain Eukaryota; kingdom Viridiplantae; phylum Streptophyta; class Magnoliopsida; order Alismatales; family Araceae; genus Amorphophallus; species Amorphophallus konjac. Next base: position 147,509,688 of record CM040124.1, read on the forward strand.
AACATGGGCGCCAAATTTTAACAGTTTAAAAGTCTTCCCCCTATTATCCATTTATTTATCCTATTTATCCACTTAAATTCTAGATTTCCAAAAATTAAGCTTCTATAATATGGGCCAACTCTTTTGGGCTTGGGTTTTAAGTCCTTTGGGTTCAATTAAATGGGCCTAATCTATTTATTAGTAGAAGGCCTTTACTTAATGAGACTTAATTAATAGTAATTTGTTTAATGGCTCATTTAAATGTTTAATAATTCTATTTAAATCTAGAAAATTCTTGGGCGTTACATCTCTTCACTCTAGCCCTTGCCCATCATGTTCGGTCTCGTCGTCACTAAGGTCGTTACCTGAAAAATATTGGAAAACATTGGGTGAGCGAACGCTTAGTGGGACTTAATATCTCAAGCTCCAAGATACCTTTAAGTAATTACAATTTGACGTGCACTTGCCAGTCATGCAAGAGTGTATGATAATCAAGAATTATAATTGCACGAGCTAATAAATTGGAGATAACTTAAAACTATAAAGAAGAGTAAACAAGATGATAGATGCTTTCAAGAGATATGAAGACAATAGATAGATGAGAGAGTATATCAAGGACATTTATGACAAGATAACAAGTACTTTCAAAAGGTAATTCAAGAGCATTCAAGATGAGACAATAACAATCACTCCACTATAGCATTCACTTTCACTAGAGTTTTTGTAACTATCACTTTATAGGATTGGCCATTGTAATAAAGAGTTCAAAACACTTGAGTATGTCAATCACTATGGAAATGTCATAGACCAATTTTGCTATCTTTGGTGCAATGCCAACACCCGATTATTCATGATACCAGTACACGTTTGGACTTTGCCTCGACCATGGGATTAGATCAGGACCCCGTATTTTATGCACTAGCATTGAAATGTCAATATGTCGAGACCCATAGCCCCTTCTATATCTTGACCAATTCCACTTTAAAGTTAATGGCCAAGAGTTCCAAGGGTCAAGCTTGTAGGAACATTAGTGTAGAATCAGGGAATAAGGAGTTCAAGGTTGGAACTTTAGACTGGATAACATAAGAGATAAACCATACGAGAGAATATGGGGTAATTGGTGTCCACTTGGCTGCCAGCAAATACAGAAATAGCACCCACTGCCGGGTCGCTAATTCCTATGAATGGTGCGGTTCAATGAAATAACGCATGTTAGCGCAGTCGCCCATTAAAGAATTGGCAACACCACTCAGGTCGCAGGATTAGTAAAACAATGACGATTGTATGGCCGCTAATTCAATTAGCGCCCAGACGACTATCGCTATTTCAACATAAGGCAGAATTTCCCATAAAGGCACCTTATGAGGGCTAGACCACCATGTTTCTGCAGACTGACATGGGTAAAAGGTGTTCCAAGGTTTTTGAGGTACAACCAACTTGGCCGCCTTGAGAGAATCCAAGGCTAGCGAAGATTTACGGAGGTCTCAATGAAAAAAGTACCAGTCCAAAGGAAGGAATATCCCATGGAGGTTCCAATCTTCACCAAGAGTTAGTGTGTAATCGATAGAAACTAAAATAGAGACCCCATCTACGGATGCGAGATGAGAGCGTCAATAAACCTGCGATGTGGGCTAGAAAACCAAAAAAATCTGTGATATAGGAATATGCGCCTGAAGAGAGGTTGCTATTTATAGAAATAGCAGCTCCCCGAAAGGTCGCTCAATCAATATTTTTATCAGAATTTCAGGAAAATACCCAGAATTAGCGACCCTATGAGTGGGCGCACATTCTTGGAAATCTTACAATTTAACAAAATTTAATTAGAATGAGCGACCGTATGCGACGTCGCTCAATCCACAATTAATGTCCACCATTATGTCATAAATTTATCATTTTTCTTATATTCTATATTTATTAATTCTTTTACAAAATAGCGCCTTCGTCCAAGGGCGTTCATTATTTTAATAGCGACTATACAAGTGTCACCCATTATTTGTCTGATGCTGCGCATTGGGCAAGTACAATCACAGACACATGATATTTCCAATTCATCAAAATAGGAAAGTGAAGACATGATCATGTATAGGAAATTATCAGGAATCTAAATATATGTTCATGCATTAATTTTATCATCAAGTTTCATAGATATTTAATTTCTAACATGTTGTAATTATTATTTATGTAAAAAGAATTAGCGATAGTAATACTATCGTGGAATAATTAGCGCCCGTTCACATGGGCGTTTAATCTTGAAATAACGGCCAGGATATGGTCGCTATTTCCCTTTCATGCAGAAACATAAAAACTCAAGCTATAAACGAAAGAATCACGTAACAGGAGATTCATGGAGATGATATAGATCTAGAGGGGGGTGAATAGATCTACCCCAACTTTAAAGCAAGATTAAGTAGATAAGTGCGGAATTAAAAATTGCTTAATTAGAACAGTCAATTTAGACACAGAATCACTAGAGCCACTGAATTAACAGAAGATGTTTTCGAATGTTGTGTGGGAGCTATCAATAGAGAGAATGAGTGAATTCAATTAGACAAGTAAAACTCAACAGCAACAGAACTAAATTCCAGATAAATGAAATGTGAAGAGGTACTTGGCGGAGGTTGAACTCAATGAGTGTCCTCACATAAGATAAACCACTTTTCAGATAAGCCCGTCTTATCCTTCGAGCAGTACCTTTTGATATACCTTCTTCACACTCTTAAATACTCAATATATCAATCTAAAGAAACACGATAATAGCCAGATGAATATATGCAACAATCACAAACCATCAAGCATAGACACCCAATTTTTAGGTGGTTCGATCTCCAGCAGAGATCTACGTCCACCCCACACTTAAACCAAGTGTGGCTTCACTGCTGATTCACAGCTTCCAATCCGCTGATCCACAGCTTCGGGGAAAACTTCCCAACACACACTGAGCCTTACAGCTTAAGCTATTAGAGGAATCCTCCTCTACCGCTGGGGATTTCAGTTTACCCACCGCTGATTCACAGCTTGCTATAACAAGAGTTCGAAATGAAAAATAGAAGCAACAGAAAAATAGAAAATAGTAAAACGATCTATAGCTCTTACAAGGAGTAGATCAGCTTTGGTACTGTACCAAGAAGCCGGAAACAATGACTTGTAGAAACTCAGACTCACACCCTTCAAACGACTCTATGTCCTTCTCTCAAATCTCTCTAAAAACTCTCTCTGGATCTTGCTAGAAGTTCCTCTTGACTTGGCTGCTGCTGTTCTCACTTTTTGTTCTCTCTTTTTCAGTGTGTTTTTGAGATTGGACGATCTGCCCCCTTTTATAATGCAGCAGATGATGAGCGTGTGGAAACCACGTTTCTCGCCCAAAAGTTTGTTCAGATCTGAGCATGGGATGGCCACGTGGAAGCATCTCGATTGAGCTACTTTCCAAGTGTCATGAACATCATTTAGCCTTTTGCCTTAAATCACGTGCCTTTTATCCTGGTACTTTAGTTGCACGTGACTTAAAGTTCGCAGGTAGTTGGGACACGCGTCAGGTGTTTGATCATGAGTCTCACCTGTCATTGTAACGAACAAAGTATCAGTCACGTGTTATGGACTTAGACAATTCACATGTCTATAGGCATAGATGCAAGAGTGAAGAACTAGCATGGACTATATCATGCAACTAGCACAGACCTGACATACACATGCATCGACCTTAAGTGTGCGTGAGACACTACCTGAGCGAGCACTCGCACCGACCTGAGTATGCAAACATAAGGAGTGCATCGACTTCTATATGCATGAGACACAACGTGCACCGACCCTTTGCATGCGTATAGTAAAAATATGCACCGACCTATATATGTGTAAAGCAAAATGTGCATAGACCTTAGGTAGAGTAAAAACTGAGAATGCATCGACCTTTTATGCTCAATGCAGATGTTGCACCGACTTTGTATGCACATGGTAACTTGCGTCGACTTCACTAAGTGAAAACGGCAACTAGCACCGACCAGAGGTGTGAGTAAAGCACTACTTGCACCGACCTTAGTTAGTGCAAGACAAACGCCTGCACTGACCTTATATGATCACAGCGAAACCTGCACCGACCTTATATGGTCACAACAAAACCTGCACTGACTTATATGGTCACAGCAAAACCTGCACCGACTTATATGCGTTTCTTACAAAAATATGCACCGACTATATGCAATCACCAAAACAATATGCACCGACCTTAGATGCGCATAACACAGTCTGCACTGACCTTATGCGTACTTCTACAAAACATGCACCGATCTTGTATAGTGTCATACAAGACGTGCACTGACCTTAAGTGCAGAATAACAAAGTGCGCAAAAGTGTTCTATGAAAAGGTCTGACATATTAGAAATTCATCAAAATACACAATATTACCATGGTCAAGATAAAGTCACCAAAGTCAACTCTTCAGTCAACCAAGCCAACTCTACTATTGCCAATCATTCAAAACACAATCAACACACAGCAGTTTCCATACTGCTGAACAACTCTAGAGGAGACCCAACATTCTCCCCCTTTTTGATGATGGCAACACCCAAAATTATGATGTATTTTGATGAGACAAGTTTAATCCAATATAAGATGTATTTAACATGAAGCAAGGTCAAACAATGCACCAGACAAACACACATAGTGGAATGCAGACAATGATTAAAGTTCTAATCACCTCCTTTGCCATAACCAAGCCAAATATGCCCAGTTCTCCCCCTGAACTTGCCAAGTGTCTCTACCCTCTGAAGAAACTCTCCCCCAAAATTTTCCTAACACTAGACACTCTTCCCAAACACATCTACCCCCTGAAGATGGTCTCCCCCTTTAACAAGATTATCCTGAAATACAACTCCCCCTTAATCAAAATACCACGAAGTCCTTTTTCGCTCCCCCTTTGCCATCAGTAAACAAAGAGTAAGGAATACTGTGGAAGAGAAGAAGGGTAACCAGAGGAGGAAGGAAACATAGTAACACCCTATGCAATGGTTCAATAGATAAGCAGATTATAGGGAAAGTCTTCAGACATGAGAATCACAATTATGCATTCTTGACAAATGTCTGGTTTAATAGTGATAAGAAGGTAGAGTAGATTCACTGAATCGCTTAGATAAGGTTGCAGTACCCGTTCATAGCAATTAACCTAAGTCACATAATCATGATAGACTTGGTCAAAACTGTATCCTACTAATTTCAGAACCAATGAATATTTATGGGAGTGACTAGGATATGTATTGAGGTTAAACAACTTGACACTTAGTAAAATAGGAATTGCAAGGGATACAACAAACCTTTTTCAACTTTTGATTTTTTAAACCCAAGCTTGTTGAACATAGAGGTATCCTCTATGCCTTTGACATTAAGGGTACACGTGGGTTAGACGCCAGTACCCCCAGTTACTAAGCACAGACTACCATATCTATCTCTGATCAAAAACAGCAGTCATGTTTACACCTTTTTGCATAAGGGTATACGTTTATTGGATGCCAGTACCCCCAGCTATTTAGTGAAACCAATTCTACAGATTTGATCATGTGAACAGAGTTAACATGAAGCACTTCATGACATGAGTTTGTATCCATTTCACTGATGGAGTTCTCAGTTTCTCTGTGCAGTTCAATTATTGCTCTGCTAATAGATTTTTCATTTCTTTTAAGAATGCTTTTCATTTTGCTGCCCTTTTAATTGTTCAAAGTGACTTGTTTAAAAATAATACACTATCTGAGTTTCTCAACCTAGATTTCACTAAGTCTTTCATTTTCAGATACTGTAAAGATCTTATCCGTCACAACATGAGAAAGAGGTTGAGAGCTATAACCAATTTTCTATCACCTTATCTTCTGAGTACAATCTTTAAACTCTACAGTTTATTAAGATTAAACCATCAGTTTATTCATGAAGAAAACATGATTCTTATAGTAGAAGACATATTGTAAGACCCGTTCTTTAATAGATCTTTACCGGTATTAATATAGAATTTAATCCATGAATTTAGGCAATTTTAAAAAATTTAATAGGCTTTTTCTAGCATTTTATCCCATTTAGTTAAAGCTTTTAAGAAATTCATTGGGCATTTACATAATTAGGCTTCTTTGGGGGTTTAAAATGCAATTAGAGGTTAAAAATCAATATATATATATATATATATATATTATACCAATTTTTTTAACTCACCGTCGACCCTCTCTCTCCCCATTTCTCTCTTCTCTCTCTCACCCTCTCTCTCTCTCTCTCTCACGCGAAGCTCTCTCCCCCTCCTTGGTGGCTCGGTCTGATCGGTGTTGGGTTCGGTGCAAGTATTCAGAGGGGGGGTGAATGAATATAGCCTATAAAAATTTCGCCCAATTAAAATCTAAAGCAATCAGAGATGCGGAATTAAAAAACTATTGCAGATATATATAGAGCGAACCTAAGCAAGTCTAAACAGTAGACTGAATCAATTCAACAGAGCTTGTGCCTTAAAGCATTCAGACAGAAAACCCAATTGAGGCGCCCTTTACATTCATCTAGTGAAATCAGATAAAAGAGATCAACCCACAGTCAAACATATAGTGTGCGCAGCAAATAGATGAACACTTATAGAACATCAAACCAAAGCGCCCCTAAGCATTCATCTAGCGCCAACCACACAAGAATTCAAACCACTACACAATGGGTTTTAGGTGGTTCGGTCCAGCAGACCTACATCCACCCCACACTCAAACCCGAGTATGAATTATTGCTGCGCAACACAGCTTGCGTCCGCTGGGCAACACAGCTTAGCCTACAACCGCTGGGCCTCACAGCTTGCCGTCCAGTGGAATCCACCACTGCATCCGCTGGGGATTACAGCTTACCCATCCAGTGGAAACCTCCACTGCCCGCTGAGCAACACAGCTTGCTGTCCAGAGGAGTCCTCCTCTGCAAACCGCTGACTAACAGCTTGAAGGAAAGTGTAAAAAGGAAAACGAAAGACAAGATAACAGCAGTCGGAAAGCTGTAAACGTAAAGCACAATGTGGCTCTTAAAGAGCTGACTGGCCTGGATTTGATCCACGGTCCAGTGAAGACAGATCTTCAAACAACCTCTCTCAGTCTCTTCTTCTCACGATCTCTTTCTTTCTTTTTCTCTCTCTGCACTTCTCTTCTTCTTTCGCTAATCTCTCACTCTCTGCTCTTCTCTTCTCTCTCTTTTCTTTCCTCTCTTGTGCTGGATCGACATCTTCTTTTCACTCTACCTTTTTCTTTCTCTCTGCCTCTCTTCTTCTTCTTCTCTCTTTCTTCTCTTCTTTTCTTTTTCTGGATCGAAGGGCTTTTCTGCTCTCCAGGCTTCTTCTTCGATCAGCCTCCATCTGAAGACGAAGGCTCCATTATATACCAGCAGCAGCCAGGGCGCGTGTGGCTTCCACAGTTCCCGCCCTAAGAATTCGGACCACGTGGCAGCATCCAACAGGCTGTCAGTACACGTGTCCTCATCTGGACACTGTTCTTATCCTCGGATCACGTGCCCAGCACCAGTACGCTCAGCAACTGGAGTTAGATGGCATCAACCCACTTGCTCCAAGGAGTTGACGCAGCCTTCAGCGATCTTCAACCTATGAAACTCAAGTCTGCTGCGTTGACTCCATCAGCTTGCTGCGTTGACGCATCAGCATCGGCAGTCCAGTGATCAATGTATTTGGCGGATAGACATGCTGTGTTGACGCTGCTAGGCTAAAGCGTTGACGCAGTGGTGTGTTTCTGCAACTAATAATTCGGCTTGTTTGCATGCTGCGTGGACGCTAAGAACTCCAGCGTTAACCTTCTAAACTGTCTCCGAGCTAGATCCCTATCAGGCTCAATGGCTGCGTCGACGCTGTCTAGCAGTGGCGTTGACGCATTGAAGACAGCCAGAGATAAGTCGCCCCTTTCTTGAACTGCTGCGTCGACGCTGCCAGTTGGTGGCGTTGACGCACGAACATGTACATTTGTATATTGGTGTCTCTTAAGCCGCTGCGTCGATGCTTCCAACCCGTGGCGTTGACGCATTGATGCGTTCCAGTGAGCAACCAGCCTAGCCTTTCTTAACCGTTGCGTCGACGCTGCTCCACTGCTGCGTTGACGCATTGGAATATTTCTGACAAGGCCTCTGCTTCTTGAGTGGATGAGTTGACGCAGCCTTTGCGTAGAGTTGACGCTGTAAAGAGTATCCGTGGATGCATCTTCACTGGTGCGTGGACGCCTTAAGCTCTAGCGTCGACCCTGTTCCCTTCAGCAACAAGAATGAAGTCATAAGGTCTAAGTATGTACATTGTATTGTATATACTTCGAAAGAAACAGTCCAATGTATATACTTCAAGAACTCTAGACAACGGACGTTGTACAGACTTCAGATGCTTTGAACGCTTGAGCGATGTATAGACTCTGAATCGATAAGGCAGGCTGTACAGACTATAAGAAGGTTGAAGCACTGTGTAGACTTGATGAAGATTTAGGCCGTTATACAGACATGGGGTTCAGCTGAGGATGTATGGACTTTGACGAAGTGAAGCAGTGTACATACTTTGAATCACAGGGACTTGTGAACAGCCAATGTGTAGACTCTTCAATCGACAGGCTTTGAAGCACAAAGGCAATGTATAGACTCAGTGATGTATAGACTTGCCAAGCGAAAGGGCTGTACATACTTTGACTTCAACAGAGACGCTGCATGAGACGCTGAAGTCTGTATAGACTTACCTAGTTCAGGCCGCTAACAACGAGTGTATAGACTTAGGTGTTCTGTTCAAGACAAAACCAATGTACAGACTTCAAGACTAATGTATGCAATGTATGGACTTCAAATAACATTGACGATGTACATACTTAGCCTAAGACAATGTGAAGACATGACAACCGACAGGCCATGTGTAGACTTTACGAACAACATGCACCAGAGTGTATAGACTATATGAATTGACTCTGCATGAGACACTTAGATGGACAGTGTTTAGACTAATGCATGAAGCAAAGCAAGAGCTTTTTCAAAACAATTCCAATGCGTCAACGCATTGAGTCCACTGCGTCGACGCACCAGTTGACACATTTTATAGGCCAGCTCTGGGACAGGCCAGTGAGTTGACGCAATGATGCCATGCGTCAACACATCATGCAATACTCATGCAAACTCATGCATTCAATGCTGTATATCAGACACAGTCCTATGCAATCATATCAGCAGCCATATTCAAAACACAATATCATAATGCACTGACTGTGTTGCAATCATCAAAACAAATCAGCATGCTATCATCAAAACACAATGCACATGCTTGTGCCTAAGAGGCACAACAATCGGGTCGCAGACGGAGGCGTGGGTGGCATCATCGAGAAGCTCGTGATGCGTGGAGTGCGGTGACGTCAACATCGAGATGAATCGCGGCGCATGGAGACGGGTGGGCGTGAAAGAGCGGCGTGGCTACCTTGGCTTGCATGCGCCCGTAGCAGGCATTTTCGGTGCGATCAAGGTAGGGGGATGGATACCCGAGCTCGCTAGGATTGTTTTCCCCATCCTACCCCTCGTCTTTATGTCTTCCATAGCCTGCCTATCGTCATTTATGTTTTCGAAGCATGAACATCGTTCCTTATGTTTTCAATCCATTCTGGCTATCGTCTTTATGTTTTCTGGTCTTGGAATGATTGCATGATGGTTGTGGGTTGCGGAATGGCAGGTTGAAATAGATTTTCCCATCGATTGGATCGACCGGAAGGGTTTCCCACGGGTTTTACCCCATTTTCAAAATCACGGTAATGGCACGGTCCTAACATTGACCGCTTTGAAATGAACGGCCCTCTTCCCGACCGTTTAAACCCTTAGCACAGTCCTTAGTGCGACCGTTTAGAGTCTAGGACTGCTGACCCTCAACTGCTTAATCCCTTTAAACAGTAAGGCGGCGTAGGTAGCACGGCTTAATACGGTCCGTTAAATTTCATGGCACGGCCCAGACCCGTCCGTTCAGTCCATTGAACGGCTAGTCGCGGGACCGTCCAAGTGACCGTTTAGTCCATTGAGCAGCCAATCATTGAACCGTTCAGATCATTGAACGGTCCAGAATTGGACCGCGTGCATCCTGAAACCCGGAAAGGGGGTAGCATTGAACGGCTTCATGATGACCGTTTAGCCCCATTGAGCGGCCAGTCATACGACCGCGTACGACTGGGACGGCTGGTTCTTGACCGTTTAATTCTTGCAGACTTCAATTGTTAACATGTCAATTAGTTATGCTTTTAATATTGCATATTTGCCATATTTAAGTTATTTTGGCATGTTTTTAGATCCCAATAGAATTAGTTCTCTTTTCTTGTAATGGAACCAATAGTTGTAGCCCGACGACCTCTAGTGTCAGCCCACCTAGGAGAGGTGGCGGGGTAGTCCCGGTTTACGATTTTTGAGCTAGTTTCGTGGGTCCCTGCTTAACAGTAGCATCTTACTGGGGGAAAATTAGCTAGAGGCCTGGCTCTAGGCACAAGCCGGTGTGTGCACACGTGGTCAGAGGTTTGGACGGACACTGACGAGTGTTACTCTGACTAGTTCTTGTTTCTGGTACTGTTACGTGTCTCACTTGTCGCGATCCAGACTTGTGTAGATACTTGAGACGCAGTGTAAGCCGTCAGTGGACGCATCTGGTTTCTCTTTCTGGTGGTCCTTCTTTCTCCTGTCATTTGGAAATTTTGAGTTTATTCTATTGGTAGATTTCGAGTACTCACGTTTAAATTCAATGGGCATTATAGTTAGCTATTGCTAAACTGTTTAGATAGTTTTACAGCTTTACTAAATTATTGTTTAATTCTGCAAACGCAGGCTTTAATTGCTTTCCTTTGTTTAGTGGCGAGGTAGGGATCCGCGTGACCCCTATTGAGTCTTGTTGGGAGACTCATCCTTACTTTTTCAGGTGAGCAGTCTTAGCCGTCTTCCAGAGCTTCTCGTGTAACACACTTTTATGAGCTTTAATATGCATGACTATGTATTTATCACACTTAATATCAATTTCAGATTAAAATGTTTAAATGACTGATTTAATTAAATTTTGATTCTATTTTGCAGGCACAAAAGAAGTTCACAACAAAAAGAATCAAATAAAAAGATAAATGGGCCAAAATCCATTCACACATCTAAAAGGCCATACCAACCAAGCCCAATTTGAGTTCAAATAAAACAAAAGAAAAAAAAAGAAGAGAAAACAAAAAGAAAAGACAAACAATTGTTTATATATATGATATATGATATATATATATATATAATATATATATATGATAAATGATATATATATATATAGTTATATATGGTATATATATATGATATATATATATATATATATTTGATATGTATATATATGATATATATTTGATATGTATATATATGATGTATATATAGGGAAGCTTTTCACGTTGGGGAAGCTTTTCACTTAATACATGCATGACACTTGCATGGCACAAGCTCCACGTGAATGTTTCAGCATGCATGACGAATGTCGGCCGGAGATGCTTCACGCGAAGGCTTCAACGCATGCAAAGGACGAGGCATGCAAGCAAGGCCAAGGCGGTTCGGGCGTAGCATGGCCAAACATGCCAGCAAATGATGGCAGGGGGGCGAGTGCAGCTTCAACGATCGGCGGAGGACTTCAATGCGAATGTGGGCGGCCGATGCGGCTATCTCACGGGAAGGACAGCAATACACGCGGCCAAAGTGGGCGGAGGAGAAAATGGAAAGAGAGAAGTGGCTGCCGACGTTGGCCAAAGGGAGAGAAAGAAGAAAAAGAAGAGAGAGAGGAATAAAATGAAGGATAAAAATTATAAAAAAATAGAAATGTGTGCACCACATGTTTGCACATAATTCTAAGTCAAAATAAGCATCTAGACTTGTTCACATGAGGGAATAGAGTTAGGTTTGGCCCTATAAAAAGGGCTCCTATTGTGAAGGAGAGAGAGTTCTTCTTGGCCTTGGTAGAGTTACGTGAGAAGAGTTGGAGAGTGTGGTTTGGGAGCTTTTAGTGCAATCTTTGTGGGTTTTTCTTGTTATATTATTCTGTTCTTAGTGTTCTTAAGAGTTTAGTCTTTTATCAGCTCCTTTACATGTTGTTCTGTACCCCATTTCAATTTATGGTCTTCACAAAACTTGTTCATTATTCTGTGTTCCACATTTTCTCGTTTTACCTCCTCCTCGAATTCTTCTCTGTTTTCAAGTTATGACATATTTTTCTAACTTCTATCCTAACATGTTACTGTTCATCCCAGGTGATAGTCTCCACCGTTCTTCCGTTTTGAAGCCCTTACAATCCTCTTTTCATTTTGAATTGTTCATGAAAGTTTTTCTCATCTTGCAGATATAACTTTTCTTCTTCTACTACTTTCTCCAATTCGTCTTCATTTTTAAGTTACAATTAATTTTCCACTGTTCTGTTTTCTACCCAGTCACTATTCACCCACACCCATAGATGTCGATTTTTCACATTTTTCACCTTCGTCCTCTAGTTTTCTATCTCTGCACTCTTCATGAAAGTTCTTCCTAACTCGTAGATCTTCAACTTTGTCTTCTCTCACTTCTTCAAATTCTCTCCGGTTTTAAAGATATTTCATTTCTTAACTTACCCTATTTTCAGTATACTTTTCCTTGCGTAGCTCTTCCATCCACCTCCTTTTCTTTATATCCTTCACACACCCCAAGGCGGTTGTTCTCTCTCGGTCCTCTCCCGGTGGCGTTCTACCAAAGCGGGGTAACGATCAAAAGCTTGGCACGGAGATGGCGGCGCCATTCTTCATCTCGTCTTGATTTATTTCTAGTTTTCCCTTAATATTATTCATGTTATATTTTTAGTTTTTATAAGATGTTGTAATCTTCGTTAGTAATAAGAATGGATTTTGTGCAATTATTTTCCTCATTCCATCTCTTTCCAAATTCTATACTCAATCTTCTCATATTCTTTAGTTAGATTTATTTTTAGTTAATTCATGCAATTCATTTTTCCCTAGTTTAAATTCACTCAAAAATTCACTTTTCAAAACATAAGATTTTTTTTCCAACTTACTTAAAAATGAAATCTTTCTTCCCCGTGGATCGACCCGTATTCACCACTTTACTTTAATTTCAATATTTTTTTAGTGAGTGAGTTCGGTAAATTTTTAAATTGTGACACGGTATTTTTAAACGACATTTGTCGGAGCGCATCAATTTTTGGCGCCGTTGCCGGGGAGGAAATAATTTTTAATTGTTGGATATTGTTGTGTTTGATTTGTATATTTGTATATTAATTTTTTTATTTTTACTTTTACAGGAAAAAGAAAAATATTCAGAAAATCAAAGACATTAGAAATTCGGACCTGAAATTCAAGGGAAATAATATATCACAGAAAGCCAAAAAGCATCGCTAAAGGTCTACAAACGTAAGAATTCTAGAATTCTGGAAAATCTTGGAAAATCGAGCGTCGCTAAAGGTCAGTAAACGTAGGTATAAGTCCTATTTTCCTAATTTCTAAAAAAATCTTCAAAAAAATCTGAAAAATTTTAGAAAAATCTAAAAAAATCAGAAATCAAGAAAACTTCAAAAATATGATTTTAGACCTTATTCTGCAGTAGCTTTGCATGCTGTTTATTATTTTTAGTTCATAATTTCTTTTATTCATATCTTGTTAAAAAAATTGGGAAAAATTCTGAAAAAATTAAAAAATCAAAAAAAAATTATGCTAGTTAGATAGGTTCATTAACTAAAAAAGAAGAAGAAACAATACTTGTACCAAAAAAAAATCTCATTCCAAGATTAGAAACCGTACACATCATGTTCTAGGTCATGCATCATGTAGGTTGCATTAATTTTATTCCATATTTATGTTTTAGAAAATAATTGTTCATGCATTTGCATATTAAACCCCTTGTTTGAACCTATTTGTTGCATCCCATTCTTCAAAACACTCTAAGGGCACTACCCCTAAACAAGATAAGGTGGGGATTTCATCACCCTTCCTTAACCCACAAATCATAATTTTCTTCATCTTTGCATCACCTAAGTCATAAATAAAATTCAGTAGACGTTGGCCCTACGATCACATTGTGATTCTTGTGTTATTTGGGTTTACCCTCTTATGAAAATCGGTGCCTAAGGCAAGACGGTCGGATGGCAAACGCCTTAAGCGGGCTAGTGGTTTGACATAATTATGTCCCTACGAAAGTAGGGGGAACCTCCCACTACCCCACCCCTTACCTGGCCGGTGGAAATATTGAGGGTGAAGTTAAGTTTCACTTTAATCATTTTGTGAAACCCCATCTGTAGGTCTAGGATACATCTAGGTCATTAGGGTAATTTTTGTGACAACTTGTTTGTGTTTGCATAAAAATAAAACAAAAAAAAATAAATATAGGAAAAACATCATTCCCTTCCCTCTCTTCATCTTAGTTGTGTCAAAATAAAAAATAAAAACAAACAAACAAAGAAAATCATCATAAAAAAAAAATCTCTGTCTCATTTTGTCCTAGTTTATGCAAGGTAGGAGATCCCTACACCCACCTTTGTTAGGACCCATATGAGAGATTGAGAGGTTAGAGCATTCTAGAACTCACCATCAACCTAACCTCATGATCGATCACAACCAAAATCAGCAACAAATTCAACAAATTGCTCCCAAGCAAATGAAGGAATATTTCTTGCCAAATCAATACCAGCCTTCATTTTATACCCAAACACCTCAAAATCAAGCAGCCCATTATGAAATAAAATCAAGTACCATTCAAATGTTGTCATCTTTCTATGGCAATACCAATGAGGATCCCTACAGACATCTTGATGAGTTCCTCCAAATTTACTCAACTGTTAAAATCTAAAACTTTTCTGATGATGCTCTCAGGCTGACTCTGTTCCCATTCTCTCTTAAAGAAAAAGCCAAATATGGTTAGGAGCCTTGGGTAGATCAATTGACACTTGGGCAGAAATGTAAAAAGAATTTTTGAAAAAATTCTATCCCATAGGGCAAACCAATACCATGAAGAGAGCTATAACTGGATTCACACAAAATCCTGGGAAATAAATCCATGAGGCATGAGATAGGTTGAAAGATTTGTTAAGAAAATACCCACATCATGGTCTGTCAAGATGGAAAATAGTTCAAGCATTCTATGAGGGATTGACTGATAGTTACCGTCAAATGGTGGATGCGTCATGTGGGGGGGCTTTTATGAGTAAGAGCGAAGATGAGGCATATGATTTATTTGAAATGCTCAGTGAAAATTCAATTAGTCATGCCTCGCTCTCATCCTATGAGAGAACGATTGGGCCGACTAAGAAGGGTGGGCTTTATGAAGTGAAGAGCCAAGTTGAGTGTGAGAATAGGATGGATATCAATGCCTTGACTCAGAAATTGAACAAAATAGAATTGTTGGCACAGAAGATAGAGAATGTTGATCTCGTAGCTCAAAAGCTAGATCAATTGCTATCTAGGCAGGAACCTTCTTCTTTAGGTCCTCGACCTCAACCATTCTCAGCTCCCAATCATGAAGAGATCTGTGCTCTTTGCTCTAGCCCCGATCATGTGGTAACTAATTGCCCCATTGCATCCCAGCTTCCCCCATTCATCCAAGAATAAATCTTCACTGCTCAAGGTGTCACTAAGCCTCCTTATGATCCTTATTCCAACACCTACAATCCAGGCTGGAGAAACCACCCGAATTTTTCTTGGAAATCTTAGTAAGGTCCATCTACCCAATCTAATCCCTCTTTTCAAAAATAACCCTTTCATGCTCCAATTCAATCTCACCAACATTATCAATCTCCTTTTCACCAAACTCAACACCCAGCTCACCAAACTCATCATAATTTTTCTCAATCCAATGCACCTTTTACACAACAATCTCAACACCCATCACATTATTCTCAGGCCCCGTATCAGCAAGCTCAACTTTCTCAGGGCCAATACCATCAATATCCTTCTAACCGATTCAATCAAGTTCTCTTCCAACCCCCTCCTCAACCTCCGCAGCCCAATTTTGATGAAAAATTCGACCAACTCCAACAACTCATTCTTTCTCAGCAACAATCCATTGCTAAGTTGGAATGTCAGATAGGGCAATTAGCAGCAAGTAATGTAAGGAGAGAGGTGGGTCAACTTCCTAGTCAGCCTATGGCTAACCCAAGGAACCAACCTCCTGGCTTCCCCCAAATAGTTCATATTCTTCCTCAACCAAACCAACCTCAGCCGCCTCCTCCTGCAGGTCCCCAATTTGAGAATGCTAAGGCAATCTCTTCTCTTAGGAGTAGTAAGGCTTTAGATAATCCTTATAGGACTAAGGAAGTTGGCAGTAGTTCGGGCCAAGAGGCCTAAGAGGAGAGTGCTGAGGAAGAGGAGTCCGTAATTGTTAAAGAATTGAAGAAGTCGGAGGGTGAAGAGAAGAAGTTGGATAAAGGGAAGGCGAAATTTGATGAAAGACCCCAAGAATATGTGCCTAAGGTCCCTTTTCCCGATGCTCTGAAGTCGAAGGCTCACAAGAAAATGCCGGTGCAACATGAAGAATTAGCGGAATTGTTTAAACAGGTGAATATCAATATTCCACTCTTGGACGTGATCAAGCATGTGCCGACATATGCAAAGTTTTTAAAAGAACTTTGTACTCCAAAGAGGGAGCCAAAGGCGGTAACTCAAAAGATCCGCTTATCCGAGGATGTGAGTGCTGTTTTGATGAATCATTTACCAAAGAAATTGAAGGACCCCAGAGCCCCGTTAATCTCATGTGATATAGGTGGAGTCACTTTTGATCGAGCATTGCTAGACTTAGGTGATAGTGTAAATCTTTTGCCCACCTTCATCTATGAGCAGTTTGATCTAGAGGAGTTAAAACCCACTTCAATAATCCTTCAATTGGCAGATAGATCGGTGAAAACTCCAAAGGGTCTGTTGGAGGATGTTATTGTCAAGGTGCATGAATGTTATTTCCCGGTAGATTTTCTCATTTTGGATATGGCCTCGACCCAGGATCTAAAGCACACACCCATCATTTTGGGACGTCCATTTTTAGCTACTGCAAAGACCAATATAAATTGTGCCACGGGAATGATGAATATATCATTTGGAGGAGAGAAGGTTGCTTTGAATGTTTTTAAGGCTTCTCAATACCCGGACCACGAAGAAGAATGCAATATCATTGATATCTTTGAGGAGGTGATTGATGAAAGACCGGGTGACGTTGAGGACACCCTAGAGGAGGGTAGCAAGCTTCAAGATTCTTATCCCGCTTCTACACTCTGGTCTAGGGTAGAGCCACTTCCTCCATTACAATTCGAACCTGCTCTTCCATCTCTGGCTCATCCGCCTACTCTTGAATTGAAATCTCTACCGAATTCTCTTAAGTACGCTTATCTAGGTCCTGACCAAACTCTGCCCATGATTATTGCTTCTGATCTCACTTCTACTCAAGAAGCTTAGCTCTTAGATGTCCTTAAAGAGCATAGGAGGGCAATTGGTTGGTCGGTGGCGGATCTCAAGGGGATTAGTCCAGATGTTTGTATGCACCACATTTACTTGGAGGACAATGTCAAGCCGAGCAGGGAGATGCAGCGCCGGTTGAATCCTAACATGAAAGAGGTGGTTAAGCAGGAGGTGGTGAAATGGTTGGATGTCGGGATTATATATCCCATCTCTGATAGCAAGTGGGTCAGCCCCACATAAGTTGTTCCAAAGAAATCCGGGCTGACCGTGATTCAAAATGAGAAGGGTGAAGAGGTGCCAATGAGACTACAAACGGGATGGAGAGTCTGTATTGACTATAGAAAATTGAATTCAATGACAAAGAAAGATCATTTCCCTCTCCCGTTTGTGGATCAGATTCTAGAAAAGTTGGCTGGGCAAAGATATTTTTACTTTTTGGATGGATACTCCGGGTACAATCAAGTTGCTGTCTACCCGGAAGATCAAGAGAAAACTACATTCATGTGTCCTTATGGCATGTTTGCTTTCAGGAGAATGCCGTTTGGGCTTTGCAATGCCCCTGTCACCTTTCAGCAGTGCATGATGACAATCGTTGCTGAAATGGTGGGAGAATTTTTGGAGATTTTCATGGATGACTTCTCAGTTTTTGGAGACTCATTTGATTGTTTCCTGGAGAATTTACAGAAAGTGTTGGCGTGATGCATTAAATCTAATCTGGTGCTTAGCTGGGAGAAAAGCCACTTCATGGTCAGAGAAGGTATTGTGCTAGGCCACATTATCTCAGAGAGAGGGATAGAAGTAGATAAGGCTAAGGTTGATCTGATTTCCAATCTTCCTCCCCCTTCGTCTGTCAAGCAAATCCGCTCTTTTCTTGGCCATGCGGATTTTTATAGAAGATTCATTCAGAACTTCTCTACCATTACTCGTCCGCTCACTAAGCTCCTGGCCAAGGACACTCCATTCCAACTGGATGACTCTTGTCTTGAGGTTTTCCATTCCCTGAATGCGACCTTGACCCAAGCTCTGATTCTTCAATCACCGTATTGGTCGCTGCTGTTCGACATCATGTGTGATGCCTCGGACTATGCCATATGAGTTGTTTTGGGGAAGAGGATTGATAGGAAACCTGTGGTGATCTATTATGCAAGTCGCACTCTCGCCGATGCTCAATTAAATTATACCACCACAGAGAAAGAACTTCTGGCTATTGTATTTGCCCTAAAGAAATTCCGTTCATATCTTTTGGGGGCCAAAGTCATTGTCTATTCTGATCACGCTGCTTTAAAATATTTGCTCACCAAGAAGGATGCTAAACCCCGTTTGATTCGATGGATTCTATTACTGCAAGAATTTGATTTGGAAATCAAAGGCAAGAAGGGGTTAGAGAATGTTGTGGCTGATCATTTTTCAAGAATAGTGATACCCAAGAGTGCTCCCATGACTGATTCTTTTCCCGATGAACAATTGTTATCCATATCTCACACCTCAACCCCCTGGTACGCTCACATTATCAACTTCTTGACAGTAGGACAGATCCCGGGTGGGTGGACTAAGCAGGAAAAGGATTACTTCTTTACTAAGGTCAAGCACTATTTTTGGGAGGATCCGGAACTATTTCATATGGGTCCTGATCAGATCATAAGAAGATGTGTCCCCGAAGATGAACAACAATCTGTCTTGAATTTTTGTCACAATCTAGCTTGTGGGGGACACTTTTTAGGGAAGAAGACTGCGGCTAAGGTGTTACAAAGTGGATTTTATTGGCCCACTTTATTTAAGAATGCTTATGAATTTTCAAAAATATGTTTGAGGTGTCAAGCTGTGGGCAATAATTCGAAGAGAGATATGATGCCGCTTAATCCCATTCTGGTTGTTGAAATCTTTGATGTTTGGGGAATAAACTTCATGAGACCATTTCCACCGTCCTTTGGGAATGAATACATCTTGGTGGCGGTCGATTATGTTTCAAAATGGATTGAAGCTGTAGCCACAGGAACCAATGATCATAAGGTGGTGATAAAATTTGTCAAGAAGAATATCTTCTCTAGATTTATATGTCCTAGGGCTATGATTAGTGATGGGGGGTCCCATTTCATGAACTTTCAATTTCAAACCTTGCTTCGCAAATATGGCATCACTCATAAGCTTGCTACCCCCTATCATCCCCAAACCAGTGGCTAGGTGGAGATTTCCAATAGGGAGATAAAGAACATCTTGCATAAAATAGTTAGGCCGGATAGGAAAGACTGGTCCGAGAGACTGGATGATGCACTTTGGGTCTATAGAACTGCATTCAAAACTCCTATTGGCATGTCTCCATTTCGTCTCATTTTGGGAAAAGCCTGCCACTTGCGTGTAGAGCTTGAACATAGCGCATATTGGGCCATTAAGCAAGTAAATTTTGATCTCACTCAAGTTGGGTCCCAAAGAGCTCTACAACTTAATGAATTGGAGGAACTGCGTAATGAGGCCTATGAAAATTCCAAGATTTACAAAGTCAAAACCAAAGCTTTCTATGATAAACATATTCATCGGAAAACTTTTCATGCTAATCAAAAGGTTTGGCTTTTCAATTAACGGCTACGCTTATTCCCTGATAAGTTGAAATCCAGATGGGATGGACCGTTCATTGTTGTTAAGGCATTTGACCATGGAGCCGTTCGAATTCTGAATGCACAAAATGGTCATATTTTTACTGTTAACGGTCAAAGGTTGAAACCATACTTAGAAAATGAGCTGTTATCACCAAAAGAATCCATAGCATTGTGTGATCAGGAATGATTTCCTTTTAAAACTTTCATGCGTCTGGCTGAAGACGTTAAACTTAGCGCTTCTGGGAGGTGACCCAAGATTTTTTTTATGATTTGATGTTTTGTTTTAGTGTGTTTATTTTTCAGTTGACAAGCCAAGAAGAGAAGGAGCTGTCGTCACATTGCCCCGACCATCAAGTTGTATCCTTCCATCCCAACCATATTCTCTGTTTACGTGTTCTCTGATCTTTCTATTGCATATGCCATTGAGGACAATGTCATTCAAGTTGGGGGGGGGAGAGAAAAAAAAATTGTTTCATGTGAATACAATCTGATTTGAGTCCTTGCTTAATATCATGCATTGTTATAAAAAAAGAAA
Organism: Amorphophallus konjac; assembly: GCA_022559845.1. Taxonomy (NCBI): domain Eukaryota; kingdom Viridiplantae; phylum Streptophyta; class Magnoliopsida; order Alismatales; family Araceae; genus Amorphophallus; species Amorphophallus konjac. The sequence goes on from CM040124.1 coordinate 147,530,210, forward strand.
AAAGAAGGATGAAATCCCAATTTAGAGTTTCTTGATTCATGCTTCTATTGAAAGTAATTCTGGAATAGAAATGACTGACTAAGGATGATGGAAAATTTATTTAATCTAGCCATGGAAAACTGATCTAAAAATCTCTTTAAATTTCATGTGCACTTTAGAAAATAAAAATCACGTTGCACGCTAATGAATTAAGTAGGACAAGCCTTCTGCTATTTTGGGTATATTGTCTGATATTCAGCACTTCTTGAAGAAGAAATCTTTTATAGACTTTCTACCAAGCTATCTATCAAAATTAGTGCAAAAGCACAATTGAAAAAAAAAATTGAGAAAAAGGCACCATAAAAAATGCCCCGAATCTGAGTAACCTGACCTACTTCACCTAAGACGTGTTAAGGTTCGCGTCAAAAGGAAAAGAGAACCTTGATCTGCGAAATTGGGCCTGCTTCTCCTAAGGCAAAAGTCGAGGTTCGTGTTAAGCAGTGAAGGGTAGTGCAGCATCATGTGTGTAGAAATAATAATAATAATAATAATAAAAGATCCTTAAGGGACGAAATAATAAGGCAGACAAAAAGTTAGTATTCTTAATGCTCTAATTAAGAAGTACAGGGTTAAAAGACACTTGTTCGTAATAGCAAATGGGGGACGTAATTATCTTCACTGTGGACTTAACATTTCACATGCACAAGTGCTATTGAATTTTGATTAGAATTCTTGATCATGTACCTTAATTTCCTACACAACGCTAATATGTGTTAATACATCCGAATTCCTAATCTTTAGTTGATTCTATGAAGGAAGAACTTGATATGAGATTATGGACTTTGTAAACTCTTGTTAGTCCTTAATTTTTAATTATTTGCATTACTAAGGGACTAGCAATGAGTAAGTTGGGGGGTGTGATAAGTGTGTAATTTTACATGTTAATTAATATTATAACACACTTTATGAGCTTTAATATGTATCACTATGCATTTATCACACTTAATATCAATTTCAGATCAAAATGTTTAAATGCCTGATTTAATTAAATTTTGATTCTATTTTACCGGCACAAAAGAAGTTCACAACAAAAAGAATAAAATAAAAAGACAAATGGGCCAAAATCCATTCACATATCTAAAAGCCCATACCAACCAAGCCCAATCTGAGTTCATATGAAAAAAAGAAAAAAAAAGAAGAGAAAACAAAAAGAAAAGACAAACAATTGTTTATATATATATGATATATGATATATATATATATTATACATATATGATAAATGATATATATATATAGTTATATATGGTATATATATATGAGAAGAATTAGAGGATATAGTAACGATGGAGACTATCACCTCATAACTTACAATCGGATAGTTTCTAACTTCTATCCTAATATGTTAATGTTCATCCGAGGCGATAGTCTCCATCGTTCTTCCGTTTTGAAGCCCTTCCAATCCTCTTTTCATTTTGAATTCTTCATGAAAGTTTTTCTCCTCTTGTAGATATAACTTTTCTTCTTCTACCACTTTCTCCAATTCGTCTTCATTTTTAAGTTACAATTAATTTTCCACTGTTCTATTTTCTACCCAGTCACTATTCACCCGTGCCCATAGATGTCGATTTTTCACATTTTCACCTTTTTCCTCTCATTTTCCATCTCTGTACTCTTCATGAAAATTCTTCCTAACCATCAGATCTTCAACTTTGTCTTCTGTCACTTCTTCCAATTCTCTCCGTTTTTAAAGATATTTCATTCTTTAACTCACCCTATTTCAGTATACTTTTCCTTGCGTAGCTCTTCCATCCACCTCCTTTTCTTTATATCCTTCACACACCCCAAGGCGGTTGTTCTCTCTCGGTCCTCTCCCGACGGCGTTTTACCAAAGCGGGGTGGTGATCAAAAGCTTGGCACGGAGACGGCGGCGCCATTCTTCATCTCGGTTTGATTTATTTCTAGTTTTCCCTTAATATTATTCATGTTATATTTTTAGTTTTTATAAGATGTTGTAATCTTCGTTAGTAATAAAAATAGATTTTGTGCAATTATTTTCCTCATTCCATCTCTTTCAAAATTCTATTCTCAACCTTCTCATATTCTTTAGTTAGATTTATTTTTAGTTAATTCATGCAATTCATTTTTCCCTAGTTTAAATTCACTCTAAAACTCACTTTTCAAAACATAAGATTTTTTTTCCAACTTACTTAAAAAAGAAATCTTTCATCCCCGTGGATCGACCCGTATTCACCACTTTGCTTGAATTTCAATATTTTTTTAGTGAGTGAGTTCGGTAAATTTTTAAATTGTGGCACAGCATTTTTAAACGACATTTGTCGGAGCGCATCAACGGCCGTACTTAGTGCCAGCAGTGGTCGCTCAGTAGATTGTCAGAAGTCTTTTGTCTTTTCTTGTACCTTTTGACCGGGGTATGCCCCGAGTAGTTGTATATTTTTGAATCTTGTACAGTTGTTGGACTTGTATATATATTGTGGATCTGGACTATTGTATATATTTATCACTCTGATATTTAAATTACTTCCGTTTATAGTTCAATTTGTTGCTATAATTAACAGTGTGTGCATGTAATTCCAATTCGTTATGCATCCCCTCGACAAAACCCTCCAACCCTTACGGGGCCTCATCAGCCTCTTGGGTGGCTTCCCCGAGTTCTTGGTATCGATTTATCGGTATCCGGATCTCCGGGTCGTTACAGTTGGTATCAGAGCGGTGTTGAGGTTATGTATAAGGAATCAAAATTACATTAGTCATGTGAGTCTACTACTGCTGGCTTAGGATGTTTTTCGTGATTACTAATGGATTTTCTGTTGTTATGTGTCTTCTAGATTAAAATGCCGCCAAGAAGAAGAGATCGTGTTCCAAGGGAGGAAAGTGGTACCTCTCCTCCTCCGTCTAATGTCCCAGCTCGAGTTCAAGCTGATCCTACTCCTGGAGATGATTTGCCGCCAGGTGGCCATGGCAGGGCATTAAAAGAATTTCTACTATTCCACCCACCGACCTATGAAGGGCAAGCAGATCCTGATGCAGCGAGAGTGTGGCTAGATGCAACTGAGCGTGTATTCAGTTCTATGGAGTGCACTGAAGAGGAGAAAGTGATGCTGGCCACTTTCCAATTACAAGGAGCAGCACTCGCGTGGTGGACCACGGAGTGGGAAGTTGCTTTCCGATCTCGTCCGCTTCGTCAAATAACTTGGAAGGAATTTGTCACATCTTTTGAGTGTACATACAGTCCAGCCTATCTCAGAGTGGACAAGATGTATCAATTCATGGAATTGGCTCAGGGTGACATGACAGTTCTGCAATACCGTAACAAGTTCTTGGAATTGGGTCGATATGTGCCTCATATCTTTGCCGATGAAAGTTTGAAGATCGAGCCAATTCTGCGTGGGTTGAAAGCATAATTGAGGTAGCCTTTGATTGCAACCCGAGTAGCAGAGATGGATGCGGCTTATCAAGCAGTAGCGGCATTATAATTGGATATGGCAAGATCCCGAGGGCATACCCAAGTTGACTTAGTTCAACCAGGTGTGCAGCATCAACAGGTCAGTCAGCCGACTGTGACAGGAGTCCCATCTTCTGCCCCTACTGTCAGTGGCACATCCTTTTTCAAGCCCAAGTTTAAGAAGACGTTCAAGAAGTTTAAGAAGCGGTATGACCAGCAAGCATCTTCTGGTACTGTGCAGCAAACAACACCTTCTTCCCAATGTCAGGGATCAGTGGCTAGTCAGCCGAGACCGTGTCTGAGGTGTGGTGGTTATCATCCAGGCAAGCCTTGTTCAATGCTGGTGATTTGTTTTCATTGTGATCAACAGGGGCATGTGGTTTGAGATTGTCCTCAAAGGCCGAAACTGGTTCAATTTTCTCAGTTCTCTCAACCACAGTCATCGCAGTTCAGACCTCCTCCACCACCTCAGTCACAGCAATATTATCCTCAAGCTTCAGTGTCCTCTTCCCAACAGTCTACTGCAGCAGGCAGGAAGCAAAAAGGGAAGGTTTCTCACATTACTCGCGCTGAAGCTGTGGCATCTCATCTTGTAGAAGGTACTATTATGATTTATGGCCATGCAGCTCGTGTTCTTTTTGATTCAAGTATTTCTCATTCATTTATTTCTAAAGACTTTATTGCCTATATTGAGGAGCTGACATCTGAGATCTATTGTGAGTTGCTTGTGGAATTACCTTCTGGGGATTTCATGTTCACTCCTCTTTGCCTAGAAAAGACTCCTATTGTGATTGGCAATCACCAATTGCCAGCTAGATTATATGCTTTGCAGCTGATGGATTATGATATTATTCTGGGCATGGATTGGTTAGAAGAGTATGGAGCCGTGGTTGATTGTAGATCGAAGAAAGTCTATTTTCAGCCACATGGGAAACCAGCATTCTACTTCCAAGGTATTCGATCCTGTTCCTCTCGCTTGATTATTTCTGCTATTCGAGCCTGTAGATTACTTAATGTAGGTTGCCAAGGATTCTTAGCTTCCGTGGTTGCTGTTGAGGCACCACAGTAGGACATCAATGATATTCCTGTGGTTTGTGAATTTCCTGATGAGTTACCAGGCTTACCTCCTTAGCGAGAAATAGAAATGGTGATTGAATTGATTCCAGGTACGGCACCTTTAGCAAAGGCACCTTACCGTATGGCTCCAGCTGAATTGAAAGAATTAAGAGCACAGTTGTTAGATTTGTTGGAAAAGGGCTATATCCGTCCAAGCTTTTCTCCATGGGGTGCTCCAGTGTTGTTTGTAAAAAAGAAAGATGGAAGCCTGAGGCTATGTATTGATTACAGGCAATTGAATCAGGTAACTATCAAGAACAAGTATCCCCTGCCCAGGATCGATGATTTGTTTGATCAACTTCAGTCAGCTACTATCTTTTCACGGATTGATCTTCGATCTGGGTATTTCCAATTGAGGATTCGGGAATCTGATGTGGAAAAGACTACTTTTAGCACGCGATATGGTCATTATGAGCTTTTGGTTTTGCCATTTGGGCTGACCAATGCTCTGGCAGCTTTTATGGACCTGATGCATCGTGTGTTTCATCCGTATCTAGGTCGGTTTGTAGTGATCTTTGTCGATGATATTCTAGTCTATTCTGCTTCTGAAGAAGAACATGTGCAGCATCTCAGGATTGTATTACAGACTCTGCAAGATCACGAACTTTATGCAAAGTTCAGCAAATGTGAGTTTTGGCTTCGGGAAGTGCATTTTCTCGGCCATGTGATTTCTTGTGATGGAGTTGTAGTTGATCCGGCAAAGATTGAAGCTATTCTTCAATGGCAGACACCAAGGACTGTGACAGAGATCAGAAGTTTTCTGGGTCTTGCTGGTTATTATCAAAGATTCATTCAAGATTTTGCACGGATTGCCGTGCCAATGACTCGTCTGACTCCTAAGGATGTGTCTTTTGTCTGGTCAGATCAGTGTGAGTAGAGCTTTAATGAATTGAAAAGGCTACTCACTACTTCTCCAGGATTGATTTTACCTTCTGGCTCGGGTGGATTCGTGGTATGCACAGATGCTTCTCGAGTTGGTCTGGGTGCAGTGCTTATGCAACATGGTAAAGTTATAGCTTATGCATCTTGACAATTGAAACAACATGAAGAGATTTATCCAACTCATGATTTGGATCTTGCAGCGGTGATCTTTGCATTAAAAATCTGGAGACACTACTTATATGGTGAGAAATTTGAGATCTTTACTGATCATCAAAGCTTGCAGTATGTGTTTTCCCAAAAAGATTTGAATCTTCGGTAGCGCAGATGGATGGAATATATGAAAGACTATGATTTCACTCTTTCCTATCAGCCAGGTAAAATGAATGTGGTGGCTGATGCTCTGAGCAGGAAAGTGTAAATCAGTCATTTGCTGGTTCGAGAATGGAAGTTGTGGGAATAGTTTCCTTACGAGACATTCAGTGTGGAAATTCCTTCTAATCCGATGGTAGCTGTATGTGCTAGTCTTGTGATGACTCCAGCTATTTATCAGCAGATCAAGGAAGCTCAGCAGGCCGATTCTGGTTTGTCTCTCATTATAATGATGCATGATATTGAGTTTGATGATGAGTTAGTGGTCAACTTCAGAGGGAGGCTGTATGTTCCAGCTGATGGTGTGTTGAGAAATGCCATTTTGCGTGAAGGCCATGGATCCCGTTATGCTATTCAGCCCGGTACTACAAAGATGTATCAAAATCTGAAAAGGCAGTTCTGGTGGCCAGGAATGAAAAAGGATGTAGCTGAGTTTGTGTCTAAATGTTTGACATGCCAATAGGTAAAAGCCGAGCATCAAAAACTTGGAGGAATGCTTCAACCTTTAGAAATTCTGATGTGGAAATGGGATCATGTCACGACAGATTTTGTTGTGGGTTTACCCCGGACTTCACAAGGCTTCGATGGAATCTGGCTGTTAGTTGATCGCTTAACTAAGACAGCGAGATTATTGCCAATTAAAGTTGCTTGGAGTGTTTAGAAATTGGCCGAACTTTATCTTGAAAAGATTGTGCCATTGCATGGAATTCCAATATCAATTGTGTTAGATCGTGACCCACGGTTTACTTCTGGCTTCTAGCGCAGTTTTTAAAAAGCGTTGGGCACAAAGTTAGCTTTCAGTTCAGCGTATCATCCTCAATCTGATGGTCAGTCAGAGAGGACTATTCAGACTTTAGAAGATATGCTGAGATCGTGTTTCCTAGATTGGAAGGGTTCGTGGAGTCAGCATTTGCCATTAATGGAATTTGCATATAATAATAGTTATCACTCCAACATTGGCATGGCACCGTATGAGGCTTTATATATATGGGCGTCCTTGTCGTACACCTTTGAACTGGCTTGAGGCTGGTGACAGATTGTTGACAGGACCTGATATGGTTCAGTAGTGTGCCGATGTGATTCGCTTGATCAGGCAGAAATTGTTGACATCTCAGAGTCGACAGAAAAGCTATGCAGATCAGCGCATGCGACCATTGCAATTTGAGCCTGGAGATATGGTGTTTGTAAAAATATCTCCGATGAAAGGCGTTATGAGATTTGGGAAGCGTGGAAAGCTCAGTCCCCGTTACATTGGTCCGTTTCCTATCTTGGAATGTGTAGGCCAAGTGGCTTATCGACTTCAGTTGCCAGCGGCGATGCAAGCAATCCATGATGTATTTCATGTTTCCCAGCTGAGAAAGTATGTTCTTGAAGCATCTCACGTGCTTGATGATTCAGTTTGGCCTGAAGTGACTGCAGATTTGTCTATGCTAGTGTACCCAATCCGAATTAAAGATCGTCGTGAGCAACGATTAAGAAATAAGGTAATCCCTCTGGTTAAAGTTGTATGGCTGCGTCACTCTGGTAATGAAGCGACTTGGGAACATGAGGATGAAATGCGTTAGCAGTTTCCTTTCTTAATCGAATAAGGTATAATTCCTTTCGGTTCTCTCCTTGTTCTTCCTTTTAAATTTCGAGGATGAAATTTCTATTAGGAGGGAGGGACTGTAAGACATGTTCTTTAACGGATCTTTACCGGTATTAATATAGAATGTAATCCACGAATTTAGGCAATTTTAAAGGATTTAATGGGCTTTTTCAAGCATTTTATCCCATTTAGTTAAAGCTTTTAAGAAATTCATTGGGCATTTACATAATTATGCTTCTTTGGGGGTTTAAAATGCAATTAGAGGTTAAAAATCAATATATATATATATATTATCACAATTTTTTTTAACTCATCGTCGACCCTCTCTCTCCCCATTTCTCTCTTCTCTCTCTCTCACCCTCTCTCTCTCTCTCTCTCTCTCTCTCTCTCTCTCTCTCTCTCTCTCTCTCTCTCTCTCTCACGCAAAGCTCTCTCCCCCTCCTTGGTGGCTCGGTCCGATCGGGTCGCGGACGGAGGCGTGGGTGGCATCATCTGGAAGCTTGTGACACATGGAGCGCGGTGATGTCAACATCGAGATGAACGGCGGCGCGTGGAGACGGGTGGGCGTGAAAGAGCGACGTGGCTACCTCAACTTGCATGCGCCCGTAGCAGGCATTTTTGGCGCGATCGAGGTAGGGGGATGGATACCCGAGCTCGCTAGGATTATTTTCCCCATCCTGCCCCTCGTCTTTATGTCTTCCACAGCCTGCCCATCGTCATTCATGTTTTCGAAGCATGAACATCGTTCCTTATGTTTTCAATCCATTCTGGCCATCGTCTTTATGTTTTCTGGGCTTGGAATGATTGCATGATGGTTGTGGGATGCGGAATGGCAGGTTAAAACAGATTTTCCCGTCGATTTGGATCGACCGGGAGGGTTTCCCATGGGTTTTACCACATTTTTGAAATCACAGTAATGGCACGGTCCTAACAATGACCGTTTTGAAATGAACGGCCCTCATCCCGACCGTTTAAACCCTTAGCACGGTCCTTAGTGCGACCGTTTAGAGTCTAGGACGGCAGACCCTCGACCGCTTAATCCCTTTAAACAGTAAGGCGGCGTAGGTAGCACGGCTTAATACGGTCCGTTCAATTTCATGGCACGGCCCAGACTGGTCTGTTCAGTCCATTGAACGGCTAGTCGCGGGACCGTCCAAGTGACCGTTTAGTCCATTGAGCGGCCAATCGTCGAACCGTTCAGATCATTGAACAGTCTAGAATTGGACTGCGTGTGTCATGAAACCCAGAAAGGGGGTAGCATTGAACAGCTTCATGATGACCGTTTAGCCCCATTGAGCGGCCAGTCGTATGACCGCGTACGACTGGGACGGCTGGTTCTTGACCGTTTAATACTTGCAGACTTCAATTGTTAACATGTCAATTAGTTATGCTTTTAATATTGCATATTCGCCATATTTAAGTTATTTTGGCATGTTTTTAGATCCCAATAGAATTAGTTCTCTTTCCTTATGATGAAACCACTAGTTGTAGCCCGACGACCTCTAGTGTCGGCCCACCTAGGAGAGGTAGCGGGGTAGTCCCGGTTTACGATTTTTAAGCTAGTTCCATGGGCCCCTGCTTAACAGTAGCGTCTTACTGGGGGGAAAACTAGCTAGAGGCTTGGCTCTAGGCACGAGCCGATGTGTTCACACGTGGTCAGAGGCTTGGACTGACACCAACGAGTGTTACTCTGACTAGTTCTTGTTTCTGGTACTGTTACATGTCTCACTTATCGCTATCCAGACTTGTGTAGATACTTGAGACGCAGTGTAAGCCATTAGTGGACGCATCTGATTTCTCTTTCAGGTGGTCCTTCTTTCTCCTGTCATTTGGAAATGTTGAGTTTATTCTATTGGTAGATTTCGAGTACTCACGTTTAAATTCAATGGGCATTATGTTAAACTGTTTAGATAGTTTTACAGCTTTACTGAATTGTTGTTTAATTCTGCCAATGCAGGCTTTAATTGCGTTCCTTTGTTTAGTGGCGAGGTAGGGATCCGCGTGACCTCTATTGAGTCTTGTTGGGAGACTCACCCTTACTTTTTCAGGTGAGCAGCCTCAGCCATCTTCCGGAGCTTCTCGTGCTTTTGACGGCCGTACTTAGTGCCAGCAGTGGTCGCTCAGTAGATTGTTAGTAGTCTTTTGCCTTTTCTTGTACCTTTTGACCAGGGTATGCCCCGAGTAGTTGTATATTTTTGAATCTTGTATAGTTGTTGGACTTGTATATATATTGTAGATCTGGACTATTGTATATATTTATCACTCTGATATTTAAATTGCTTCCGTTTATAGTTCAATTTGTTGCTATAATTAACATTGCGCGCATGTAATTCCAATTCGTTATGCATCCCCTCGACAAAACCCTCCAACCTTTACGGGGCGTCATCAACCTCTTGGGTGGCTTCCCCGAGTTCATGGTATCGGTTTACCGGTATCCGGATCTCCGGGTCGTTACACATATGATACATGATGCTTAAAGTAATGAACTGATTGCAAGACAGTCATCTATTCAGGATAAGGGAATGTATATTGAAGCACATAATCAGCTCTTGAGGGATATCAAGAAGTGGAAATGACACCAAATGATAGAAGTGGATCCTAGCAATGCCAATTGATACAATTGAATTCAAGAGACACCAAGTGATAAAAATTTCTATATATGAGGAGAGAATTTGAATGATAGGAGCTTTAAGTTTCAAAATACACTGATCACACACAGATAAGGATTTAACTGTTGGAACGATATGGTGGTGCACACCAAGATTCAGAGGGGGGTGAATGAATCCCCTTTTAAAAATTCTCGCAGAAATAGATAAAGCAAGCAGTCAATATTCTGTGGTCAAAGTTCATGCTCAATGTGCTCAGACCAAAGTGTGCTGACTACTAAATTAGCATTGACCTAAGATAGTTGAATGCACAGACGTTACATGTGCATAGATCTTTCATGTGCACAGACTATAAATAGTGGATAGCACGGACCTTATATGCACGATGCAAAGACTTGCACCGACCTTATATGGCCTTAGTCATAGACATGCATCGACCCTAGTGTGCACTAGCACCGACCTTGGTATGCACAAGATGCACTTAGCACCGACCTACTATGCTCAATGTTGACACTGCACCAACTATGTTTGTGCATTGACACAAACATGCACTGACTGTGTCCTTGTGCTAGTGAAGGCATTGCACCGACCTTGCTTGGGAAAACATTGCATCGACCTTGCTAAGACAAAGCATTGCACCGACCGTGCTTGTGCTGGGGAAGGCATTGCACTGACCTTGATAATGCCTTAGGCATATATATGCACCGACCCTAAACAGTGCAATGCATGGACTCTGCTAAGCACAGGACAAAAACCTACACCGACTCTAAACAGTGAAGTGACTTGTCAATGTGCAGACCAGATGTTGCACCAACCCTGGCATGTGCGTAGTAACAAAACTTGCACAGACCAATACAAGCCAGGTACAAAAATTGCACCGACCCTTGTATGCGTGCAGCAACATTCTTTGCACCGACCCATTCGAGCTAGGTGCAAAGATTGCACCGACCGAGTATATACTCAGACCTGAAACGTGCTCGGATCTTAATATATACTCAGACTTGAAACATGCTTGGACCTTTGGTGTGCGTGAGACGCAATATGAGATGCAGACGTAAATTAAGATGCACACTTGCACTGAGACACAGATGTGCATAAGATGCAACACAAGACACAAGCACTACAACCCTCATATGCGTAAGACGCAATATGAGACGCAATATAAGACACAATTAGCACTATGCAAACGAGACGCAAGCAGAACCGTGAATGCATGAGACAAATGCATGAGACGGATTCAAGTGTATATGAGACATGAATGTGCATGAGACGCAAACTTGTTTTAAGTATAGATCTGTATATTAATCTTAAATGCATTTTTATTGTATGAACAGTATCTGGTATGAACACATGAGCTCAAGCATGATGCAAACAACATGTGTGCAATAGAAATCATTTATACCATGAATAATTCAATCAAGCACAGAATTTATATGGTCCAAACATCTATGACAGCATACACATATGGCTTAGATTTTGACATCATCAAAACACAAAATGCTAACAATCTCCCCCTTTTTGATGATGGTAACACTACGAGTCATATGAGTCATCTTGACAAAGTAATAGGTCAAATGAACCAGATATTCAATTATTCATGAGATTATTCATGTCAGTGCAGTGAATGATTTCTACTGATGCAAACCCATTCTTCCCCAAAACTTATTCCAGACATGTATGCATGCATGAATACACAAACACTCTATATGACTCCACATGCATGAATACACAAACACACTCTATATGACTCCACATACTCCACATATTCTCCCCCTTTGACTTCATCAAAAAGGAGATCCTAAACTGGAGCAAGTTATTAAAGCATAAATACATACAAACCTTCGAAGTCAAGCAGACAAAGGCAAACAATGTTTCACACTATGCTCCCCCTATGGAAAGTGAATACAGGACCTGATGCTTAAAGATGTGGCAAACAATAGCAAAGCACATCCTCCCCCTTGGACAAAAGAGATAAAACGCCAGATAATTCTCCCCCTTTGAGAAATAATGAATGCAGTCTAGACACGTTTCAATGGAGGAAACAAAGCTTATAATAGGAAGGATCACATGGAAAGAACGAATCATCAAAACTTCTCCCCCTTTTGAACAAACAGATAATCTTCCTTATGAGAAATCAGAGGAAGTGAAATGAGATAAGGTCAGCAAACCACAAGAGCAAGCAAATTAAAGCAACGTTCAGACATTCAGAGTGGACAGTCATGCAGTAATTGAATTGGAAGTGGGTTATCAGAAATTCAGATTATATCAAGAAATGAGAGTTGAAACTGAGCAATGAATGAACAAAGACAGTAAGCAAGAGTGGAGCTTAGAAATTTTACTGGATTTCCAATGATAGACAAGACAAAAGAATTTTCAATGAGATACCAATTTCATAAATCCAAGTAAGAATGTTTCAGAGTCTTCCTTTATAGAGGCTTATGAATGAGTCTTTACTGAACAACATGGATTAAATTTGATATATATTGAGTTTGTCAATAAAAGACTCTACACATATCAGAAATCAAATTTTAATAACCATGAACCAGACTCTCATATTTATCTTGATTAACCTTCCTTCATCTTACTCAAATAATTTCAATGACTTCTTTCGGAATTACAATCATTAGTATTGAGATCAAACACCATGAAGGAAAACAGAAATAGTTCTTGAAGATTTGCAATATCTTTTCAATCAATTTCAGATTTTTCTTTTGCTAAAAAAAAATTCATAGGAAATCTTACCAGGTGTAATTAAGTTCAGTACACACCTTGTAACTAGAGGATACATGTTGTTTAGACGCCAGTATCCCTAAGCACTTGGTATGACTGACTATCATGCTTTATAAAACCAGAGATAGCATTCACACCTCATGACATACCTCAACCTATTTCATTGATAAGTGAGATATATTTCTCAGTATTCAAGCCTTTGCTCTGCCTAGATTATCAATGAATGATTTTAACAGAGATAATTATGGCACTTCATGACACAATCATCTAGACTTCATGGTCAATGGATATGGTTTCTCAGTAACCAATAATCATTGCTCTGATAATATTTACCCTTAGGAACATTTCAGATCAATCAAATGTTTAAAAATAATACTAATTTCATATATATCAACTAAACAAAGCCATGATATTGAATTTTTTCAGATTTAAGAAGATTTCACAAAATTCAACATGAAGCAGTTGGTTAAAGTTTATTAAAGTTGAATCTGATATTTTCAATATATTCATAGCCAAGCTCAATGAATATATTAAACTTAAACCAATCTGATCTTTTAGACATTCATAAACCTGTATAATGGAAAATTCCTTGTTAGAGTATTTCAGATTTATGATCAAGGTACACAAATTAAAATCTTCTTAATTTGAGAAGCAACCAGATTTATCAAGAAAGTCAGCAATAGGAACAATCACTAGGAGTGAATTAAGTTTCAGATATGCATCAGAGATGAAGACAGACTCCCCCTGTCTACATGCAGATATGACATGAGACATAAATTCCCCCTATCTATTTGCATAGAGCCACCTCTTTTTGGATTTTTCTATATGATGATATGCAATCAATCAGAATATGTGCACATGGATTGACTGGACCTTGAGTGCAACGCATGCAATGACAAATATGCAATCAACACATGCAAGCATATGCATTGACTCCCCCTGACTAAATGCATTAGATTATCATGAAGACCATATCGAGGAACAATCTGACCAACCAAGAATAATGAGAGTCAGAACTACAGCATTCAAGTGATTTCAATAATCATCATCTTAGAGAGGTTAAGGGACCATTCACCAAGTACTTGGTGGAGTTACAGATCATAGAATCCCTCACGCAAGGAATGGCGTTCCAGATTGGCGTAGCCAAACCTTCCGGCCACAACTTTTGATATACTTGGTCTAATGGTACGTATAACTCGATTAGATGAAGATACAAATGAAATCAAATGTTACTATATCAGAATTATTAGAAATGGAAATCGGCTCTCAAGCATGACAATGCATTTCAAACAAGAACAATCCTAGATGCATTTCAGGTCTTTGATGATGGTCTATCAATCACATGTGTATGCATATGAAAGATGTATGTTACATATGTTCAGTGAATGCATTATGACAAGTGTCAATCAAACAAGCATGCATCAAATACATCCAATTCAAATTTCAAACTACAAATGAGTGTGCAAATGAATATTTTATGAGTAACTGTGCAATTTTCAAATGCATATGTATGGATGCATGCAACACAAATCTGAAATATATCAACTAATCCAAAAATGCAACAATTATTCAGATAAAGCAAAATCAACTAAAAGTAATAACAATGAGAGGGGGTTTAACTGACCTCATGTGCCTTGATTCCCTTTTTATTTTCAAACTACAAGACACACCTGCTGACTGTTTTTCAGACAATTCAGCATGTGCAATGAGAGACATGAATACTCATAGTATGCAGATGATGACAGATATGCATTAACAGATTAAACAAGGTATGCAGCGATTTAAACACAATTATAAAAGTTCAAACAACCAAACCTGTGAGAACCAGAATGGGGTTTATCACACTCGGGTGCCTTGGCTTATTACCCCTTTATTCATCAGCTTCCAAGGCACTCCTGAAAAACATGAAGTTTCATTTTGCATATTGAGGTACCCAAGAGTTCTTGGGTCCTCCATGGTCAGTAGTACCTCTGAATGGTTCTCTCCACATTTTCTGAGTAAATAAATCATCAGATTTCATAAGAAAATAGTTAGATATATAATGTCCTAACTGACCACAATAATGACAATAGATAACAGAATTTTTGTTCTTATTATGCACATTAGCATGAGTATGAATTCTATGTGCATTACTGTAACCTGCCAACCAGCATTCAGAAGCCTTGTGACCAGGCTTGTTACAATTAAAACAAATGATGTGCTGGTTTACTGAACCATATTTGTTCTTATAAAGACCATGATGATTTGCAGAGAATTTAGCATGATATGACTGTGAGTTGTTCTTACCATTTACAAACCAGCATTGTGCATCAATATGTCCTACTTTACCACAATTAAAGCATTTGATTTTCTTTCTCTGGAGAACATGATTTCTAACATGAAATCTCTGTGCGGTAGCATCTAAGTCATCTAGTTCAAATAATTTGCAATCATGCATCAAATGACCTATCTTATTACAATAGAAGCATTGCACCTTCTTTTTCTGATCAAGATGAATTTTCTTATCATGAGTAGTTTTTTCACAATATTTTTTCTTTTTCTTTTGTTCAGACCTGTGCTAATGATTATTCTGAGATTTCTAAGGTGAGACAGACTTTGAGGTACTCGCACATTTTGAACTTTTCACAAAGATAATTGATTTCTTCTTTTGATTGGCTTTCTTATTAACAAGCACATACCCAAGTCCCTCTTTCTGAAAATTCACATTAGAGCCAAGTAATTTATTCAAATTATCATGTCCATCAACAAACTTAGACAAAGAAGCTTTCAAATCTTCAATCTCAGATTTCAAGGAAACTTCATTAGCTTCATACTTAGATAAATCTGATTCACATGAGATGACTTATTGCTGCAAAGCATCATTCAAATTTTTCAATGATTCAATTTCTTGTTGGAGCCTTATTTCATTATCTATTTCCTTCTCCTTTAACATTGATTTTCCTTTTTCAATTGCAAGCCATTTTTCAGACAAAATAGTGTTTAGAACCATCAATTTCTTATTCTGATTTTTTAATTCTTTATTTCCCTGTTTCAGTTTTTCTTCCCTCTTTTCAATTTCCTTCTTATTGAGCAACATTTCTTCATTTTCTTCTTTTAATGAATCAATCAAAGTTTCTTTTAAGCTCAAATCAAATTCCATGCTGTCACACAATTTTTTAAATGATGAACAATCTTCACATGATCCTTCTTTATTTTTCAATTCTGATTTTAGATTTTCATTTTCAGCCTTTAGATGAGTGATTTCAGCATTTTTCTCTTTTCTTAATTTTCTCTTTTCTGATTTAACTCTTTCATATTTATCCAATAGATGCTCATGCATGGCAACTAAATCATCATAGCTAATATCCTCGGTCTCAGAGTTTACCTGGGAGGATGATTCCTCGGACTGATCTCGATGATGATCTCTGATCATTAGACATATTTCTTCTTGCTTCACATGAACAGCAACAACTTTCTCCAGAATTTTCTTTCCAGAAGAGCACTCGCAAACAGATGGAAATAAATCAGTATTAACTACAGCTCTCAGAATATTAAGAGCCATAGCATTTTCTCTGTCCTTCAATCTATCGTCATTAGACCACTCGACCTGGTCATGAGGCAGTTTATGTGGGCCTTTTGATACAAGATTCCATAGATTAGAGTCAATGGAATCCATGTAAGTGCATAGGCCGCCTAGCCAAGTACTGAAATTCGAACCATCGAAAATAATAGGAGATCCCATTGAAATACAACCGAATAGATTCAGATCTAAGAACTGGAAAATAATATCTGAAAAATGCACCACACTAGAACAGTAAAGCATGAAATCAAATAAGCAGGATCCTCTGCAGATCGTTAGATCTAGAAGTCAGAGACTGCTCTGATACCAATTGTTGGAACGATATGGTGGTGCACACCAAGATTCAGAGGGGGGGTGAATGAATCCCCTTTTAAAAATTCTCGCAGAAATAGAACTTAAGCTAAATCTTGACAGATTACTAAACTATCACAGTTCAAGTGACTGTGAAAACACTAACACAATTTACTCAGATGATCGAAGTGATCAATCAATTAAGATTGAAACCCACTAGCAGTGTTTCTAAACATTCATCTATTGAGAGAAGAACCTCAACGAGACCTAATAGAGATGAAACATCTATTCACAATGTAATCTGAAAAGCTAGATGGATGCAATCTCGACGATCCTATGCATACATCTATCAGCAGATTGGAAGCACAACAATCACACAATGCACAAGGGATTTTTAGGTGGTTCGATCTCTAACCCGAGATCTACATCCACCCCACACTCCAACAAGAGTGTGGCTTCCGCTGATACACAGCTTAAACGGCTGGGCTTCACAGTTTGCCTACAACCGCTGATTCACAGCTTCAACCGCTGGGCATTACAGCCTAAGCCGTCTGTTGACTAACAGCTTGCGTTGGGCCTTACAGCTTATGCCACCGCTAACTAATAGCTTGTGCTGGGCCTTACAGCTTATGCCATCCGGTGATTCACAGCTTCTAACAGAGGTTTAAGAAAATAAAAAAGACAAAACTATGCTAGCGACAGAAAGCTAGAAATGAAAGCACAAAAGCTATAGCTCACTCGGAGCAAAGTGGTAAGGATCTGATCCAAGACCACTATCAGACTGTATGGTATCCAGACCAGGATCCCTCTTCTTCTTCCCTTTTCTTCACGAGCTGCTGCAATCTTGACTTCTTATAGCTTCACAATGACTCCCCATACAATACTCTATTTTTGCTCTAAAACCACTCCACTTGCTCTCACAGATCTCCCTCAGCTCCACGGTAGCTCTCCCTATCTTTTAACACTCTCTGCTCTCTCAGATCTTCTCTCTCAGCACAGCTTCCTCCGAGCCTCTTCGAAAACCTCCCAATTCTTTCTACAGTCTTCTCTCAATCTCTGTCTGTTCTTTTGAGCGAATCTGCCTTTATTTATAGGCTTTAGAGAGATGGGCGCGTGGGAACCACGTTTCCCGCCCAAAGATTTTGAAAAGAGATGCTCCTTTGATGCCCACGTGTCAAGAGGTTAAATCACCATGTCCACGTGTCTGAATCTCCGCTTCATACTTGACATGGGTCACGTGCCCAATCATATGATTTCTGGGATCACGAGCCCATCAAAAGAGTCGTGCCTCACTTAAAGCTCTTGTGCAGGAGATGTACTGAGCTTTATTGACTTAAATAAATCCCTTCAAATAATAGAGCAAACAGTCAACATTGTTTGGTCAAAGGCCATGCTTTATTTGTATTTATTAAATCCTGAAATGATAAAGCAAGCAGTCAATATTCTGTGGTCAAAGTTCATGCTCAATGTGCTCAGACCAAAGTGTGTTGACTGCTAAATTAGCATTGGCCTAAGATAGTTGAATGCACAGACCTTACATGTGCATAGATCTTTCATGTGCACAGACTATACATAGTGGATAGAACGAACCTTATATGCACGATGCAAAGACTTGCACCGACCTTATATGGCCTTAGTCATAGACATGCATCGACCCTAGTGTGCACAAGGTGCAACTAGCACCGACCTTGGTATGCACAAGATGCACATAGCACCGACCTACTATGCTCAATGCAGACACTGCACCGACTATGTTTGTGCATTGACACAAACATGCACCGACCGTGTCCTTGTGCTAGTGAAGGCATTGCACCGACCTTGCTTGGGAAAACATTGCACCGACCTTCCTAAGACAAAGCATTGCACCGACCGTGCTTGTGCAGGGGAAGGCATTGCACCGACCTTGAGAATGCCTTAGGCATATATATGCACCGACCGTAAACAGTGCAGTGCACGGACTCTGCTAAGCACAGGACAAAAACTTGCACCAACTCTAAATAGTGAAGTGACTTGTCAATGTGCAGACTAGATGTTGCACTGACCCTGGCATGTGCGTAGTAACAAAACTTGCACAGACCAATACAAGCCAGGTACAAATATTGCACCGACCCTTGTATGCGTGCATCAGCATTCTTTGCACCGACCCATTCAAGCTGGGTGCAAAGATTGCACCGACCGAGTATATACTCAGACCTGAAACGTGCTCGGACCTTAATATATACTCAGACTTGAAACATGCTCGGACCTTTGGTGTGCGTGAGATGCAATATGAGACGCAGACGTAAATTGAGACGCACACTTGCATTGAGACACAGATGTGGATAAGACGCAACATAAGACGCAAGCACCACAGCCCTCATATGCGTAACACGCAATATAAGACACAATTAGCACTATGCAAACGAGACGCAAGTAGAACCGTGAATGCATGATACAAATGCATGAGACGGATTCAAGTGTATATGAGACATGAATGTGCATGAGATGCAAACTTGTTTTAAGTATAGATCTATATGTTAATCTGAAATGTATTTTTATTGTATGAATAGTCTTTCGTATGAACACATGAGCTCAAGCATGATGCAAACAACATGTGTGCAATAGAAATCATTTATACCATGAATAATTCAATCAAGCACAGAATTTATATGGTCCAAACATCTATGACAACATACACATATGGCTTAGATTTTGACATCATCAAAACACAGAATGCTAACATTAACAGACTCCCCCTGACAAAACAATGCAGCATGGACATGCAATCTTATTCTAAACAAGGACTCCCCCTATCTATATGCATGTTTATTCAAGTCTCCAGACACAATTATCCACAATACACAAGACCCAATATTAAGAAATGCAATGCATGGACTCTCTTGATTCATCGTACCTGGTAGAGGATAGTCCTCTACACATGTTAGGGCTTTCAGATAGACAGAATCTGTCTTTCCACCACATATCATTTTATATACCTCTAAAATCAAGATGACTCAACTATGACAATGATAAAGCTATTAGCAAACAGACTTGCACCATTCTCAAGATAGATCAGAACATTTATTCAAGAACTTTAAAGATAGGCTGACACACAATCATTCTCAGAACTAATCCAAACATCAATACACGAGTGAAATCAGAATTAATCATCATGCTGAAATTTACATAAACCTAATTCTCTTCTTAAGAATTTCAATCTTTCATTTCCCAAAGGTTTAGTAAATATGTCAACAATCTATTTTTTAGTTTCAATAAAATTTAGTTCAATCTCATTCTTGCTTACTTCATCTCTAAGAAAATGGTGTTTAATTTCTATGTGCTTAGTCCTAGAGTGATGAACATGATTTTTAGTCAAACAAATAGCACTAGTATTATGACATAAAATTGGAATGCATCCTAATTTTATCTGATAATCACTGAGTTGGTGCTTGATCCAGAGTACCTGGGCTGCACAATTCCCTGCTGCGACATATTCTGCCTCAGTAGTGGATAGAGCAACAGTGTGTTGCTTCTTGGATGCCCAAGACACTAGACAACCACCTAAGAACTGGCAGTACCCACTAGTGCTTTTCCTATCAATCCGACACCCAGCATAATATGCATCAGTGTAAGCTAGTAGGTCTAGCTCACACCTAGCAGGATACCAAAGGCCTAGTTCTTGGGTGCCTGACAGATATCTAAAAATCCTCCTAACAGCACTAAGATGCGACTCTTTAGGACTAGCCTGAATCTAGCACATAAACACACAACAAATTATATATCAGGCCTAGATATAGTAAGGTAAAGAAGGGATCCGATCATACCTCTATACAGCTTGGTGTCAACCAATTTACCTTTTGGGTCATCATCAAGGCTAGTTGATGTACCCATTGGTGCTGTTATCTCCTTGAGATTTTCCAATTTAAACTTCTTCAGTAGATCCCTTATATACTTGGACTGAGTAATGAAGGTTCCTTCTTTGGTCTGTGTCACCTGTAATCCAAGAAATAATTTTAGCTCACCCATAGAGCTCATTTCAAACTCATGTGTCATTAAGTCAGAAAATTCTTTACACATTGTTGGGTTAGTTGAACCAAAAACTATATCATCCACATATATTTGAACAATGAGAATGTCTGGATGACATACCTTTATGAATAAGGTTTGGTCAATTTCACCTCTTGTGAACTCCTTGTCTGAGAGAAACTTACTGAGCCTGTCATACCAAGCTCTAGGAGTTTGTTTCAATCCATATAGAGCTTCATTCAACTTATATACATGATTAGGAAAATCTATGCATTCAAAACCATGAGGCTGTCTTACAAAGACATCCTCTTTTATTTCTCCATTCAGAAATGTAGATTTCACATCCATCTGTTGAAGGGTGATTCCTAATGAGCATGCATATGCTAACAGAATTCTAATGGCCTCTAACCTAGCCACAGGGACAAATGACTCTTCAAAGTAAATACCATACTCTTGATTGTACCCTTGAGCTTATTCCTAAATGACTCTTCAAAGTCAATACCATACTCTTGATTGTACCCCTGAGCTACCAATCTGGCCTTATTCCTAACAATATTGCCCTGCTCATCGGTTTTATTCCTGAAAACCCATTTAGTTCCAATGACAGTCCCATGATCAGGAGGTGGAACTAGGTGCCATACCTTGTTCCTATCAAATTGATTTAATTCTTCGTGCATGGCATTGATCCAATGCACGTCACTAAGGACACTGTCTATGTTTTCGGGTTCTATGTGTGATACTAATGCAAAGGAATTTAACTCATTCTGAACTCTGAAAAAAGATCTGGTCCTAGGGGGTTCAGGCAAATTACCAATTATATTATCTATGGGATGATCTCTAAGAAATATGACATTGATAACTTGATTACCTTGATCCTCATTTACGTCCCCCTGAGAACAAGGCTCCTCTGCATCATTGTCTTCAGATTGATCTGCAGGACTTTCATCTTTCAGAATTTCTCCATTATTTCGTTCCCTACAAAAATCATTTTCAAGCTTAGTCATTGTTTCATCAAAGACCACATGTGGAGATTCTTCTACTATCTTAGAGTTTAAATTGTATACCCTATAGGCTCTAGATGTTTCTAAATATCCTAGAAAGATTCTTGGATCACTTTTAGGTTCAAATTTATTAAGATCTCTTTTCGCATTGACATGCACAAAACACTTACAACTGAAGACCTTGAAATAAGCTAGTGAAGGTTTCTTACCCTTGAGAATTTCATAAGGAGTTTTCTGGGTAAATGACCTTACCATGGCTCGGTTGACTACATGGCATGCAGTGTTGACTGCTGTAGACACGCCAAAATTGACGTTACTGTGAGTGCATCTCATATTACCTTGTAATGCCCCAATTTGACCCTCAAATTAACTTTGTTTGAGTGGTTTTTCTCACTTTTCTTGGATTTCTCCCTTTTTTCTCCATTTTCTTATTTTTTCCTATTTTCTTGGATTTTTCTGGATTTTCTGGATATTTTTCTCTATTTTTATGAATTTTCCGTAATTAACGACTTGACGTGGGGCGTCTTTTAAATAACGACTTAGCCTTGGGCATTTCTTAAAACTTGACGCCACTTCCATTATGCGTCAATTCATCTCATTTTCCTATTTTTCTGAATTTTTCTGAGGCTTTTTCAGAATTTTTTATGAATTAACGACTTAACAAGAGACGTTATTTTGATTTTTAATAAAATAAAAAAATAAAAAATTGGAAATCACGACATATGTGAGGGCGTCACTTTCAAATTGAATATTTTAATATTATTTTCAACCCCCTTTGAGAGGTGATTTGGTGGCCTTCCGGATGTCAAAAAAATTCGCAAAATAGTCATTGGAATCAGCACAATGTGATGCACCTCCACCTAAAAAATGAGAAAATAATATTGAGAAATGAAAACTGGCCCTATTTTGAATATTTTGATTTAACGACCTTGAATCGGACGTCAATTAAATTGACGCCCGAAGCAACGGTCGTCCTTTTTTTTTGGCTATTTATCACGCCCCACATTCAGACGTCTTTTACAAGTGAAGTAATATGATTTCAGGAATTGACGCTTTGGTCTTAGGCGTGTTTTGAAGAGACGCCCTCTTGCAGGTCGTCAATTCTTGAATTGACGCCCTTGTTCAGGTCGTGTTTCACCGTTCGGGTTCTAAACGAGCGCAGCCTTTCCCAGAGAGTCCCTGCTTCGTTTGGTCACCTTGCTCCATCTTAATCTTTCCCTTCTTGGGCTCTTGCCCGTTCTTATCCCTTCTATCTATGTGATTCAATCCTATTAATAGAGCCCTTCGGCTCTGTTATACAGGTTCCCCCTCCCTCTTCTTCTTCTCCTCCGAAATTCTTCTTCCCCGGTTTTCTCTGTCTTTTCCTTTTTTCTTCTTACGCAGGGTGCTGTTGCTTCTTGGCTGGAGGAGAAGGCTTCGTGTATTCACCTCTTCATCCAACCGAGGCCTTTTCCCATCGAGCATCTAAAGCCAAAGCATCACAGGCTCCTCTTTCCCTTTTATATATTCTCTTTTGTTTTACTATAGTGTTCATATGCATGCATGTTCATCCCTTTGCTATTAAACTCCAACTCAACCACGTTGAGTAACTCCCATAGTGCACTCTTGCACTCTCTCCCTCTTCATTATTTTTATTCCATATTTGCATCTTCATTCATCATATTATCCCATACCCTTTTTGCATAGGGGTTTAAGGGCAACCACCCATAAGGTGTGTTCTTACACAATTTTCCATGCTCATCCTTTTATTGAGAATTTGATGCTACACTCACCATGTTTCTAATTCCATATTCTTTTATTGGTGTTTGTCTTTGATTGTTTTGCAAGGGTAATCAAATCGAGAAGAACTCTCTTCATCGACCGGCCGATTGGAAGAGAAAGGAGCACTCACATCCCCGCGTTTCAAGGGTAATCAAATCGAGAAGAACTCTCTTCATCGGCCGGCCGATTGGAAGAAAAAGGAGCACTCACATCCCCGCGTTTCAAGGTATTTTTCGCGATCCCTCCATGTTTATTATTTGATTATATTCTTTGAGGCCCTCGCGTCTCTGGCGATCACATTTCCATATTTGCACCTCGTGCATACTTTTTATGCTCCATATTCCTCCATATCTCTATTTATTTTTTGTCTTAAGTGGATTTCTAATTAGAATCTACAAATTGGCGATCACGGTGGGACATCTTGGTGTTCTTCTTTTTATTACCCTTTTCCCTTGGGCACCCGCGTGTGCCATCTCCCCTATTTTGCACCCACGGTGCACCTCCCCTTTGTGCTCCACGCAGCACTTTCCCCACTTGTGATCTGTCAGTTTGATAGATTTCTTTTTAAAAAACAAATTCCACTTATCCAAAAATTTGATGAGCATGCTATATTCTTGTGGTGATTGATTGCCTTATTTCATTGTGATTGTGAGTGTCTTGCCACTTTTTCATATTGGTCTGTTACTCCAGATATATTTCTGGCCGGTGGAGGGCTGTTTTCTGGGACACAGAGAATTAACGCCTCAGACAGAGGCACTTTTTCATTTAAACACCTTTTTCAGGGGCGTCTTTTTCATGTGTAGCGCCTTCTAACTAGGCGTCTTTTATCATAGCCCTTGCTTCTCTGAGAATTCACGCCCTGCCTCAGGGCACCTTTTGATTGCATAGCGCCTTCGATCAAGGCGCGATTTTGGAGTTGACGCCCTCACCCTGAGGCGTCTCTTTTGTTTTAGCGACCTTCCTCAGGTCGTCTTTTTCCTGTGTTTTCACGGAGCCTTACTACGTGCTATTCTTGATTATCTTGTTTGGCTTACTGCTGTGATTCGTTCATATCTCCTGCATTTCATTCATTGGCATTGGTTTGGGAGACCTCCTCTCCCCACATCTTTAGGAGCCACACACCCTCTTGGTGAAGGAACGACCCTCCATTGAGCATTCCATCTCTTTGGATTGGAAATTCCTAAACCAAGCCTCCGTAAGTCCCCGCACCCGTGGATTCCCTCACGGACGCCGGGCAGGTTGTATCTTGAAGTTCCCCGGGTTTAGTTGGCCTATGCTTGGTGAGAGAGTGTTCCTAGTTGGCATCGAAGTGAAATCATATTGAAACTAGGATCCTCCCTTGTGTGCATCATTCCAAAACTTTGTTGAAAAACATTAATTCACCAAGGATCATACATAAAGAAAGTCAAAGGTAACCATCCCAACTCGTTTGCTATTTCTGTGAACTGTTTTGATTGCACATTGAATTATTTGGATTACCTTGATAAGAAAGTCAACATGTTCAACTCAATTAATGTTCATGAGGGTGATCAACCTAGCACATCTTATTCCCCTCAATTTCAACATGTTCATCATTCTCACCATAATTCTTTCAAAGGATCACGTCCTCATTCTTACGGTGTTGCCCGACCCATGGGCAATATCCAATCCCATGGTCCTTCAATCCAATCACGAGCCACTACTCCTACGGGACCGTCTCGTCCCAATGATGAGAAGGTTTCCCAAATCATTCATGCATTAGATCATCTTACCCCTCAGCAAATCCAAGCCCTTAAGGCCGCTGTTGAGGGTGCATCTCATTCATCTCATCCTCCCTCCAATCCTATGCGGGTGGCCCATCGCCCACTTCCCTCCTCTATTCATACTCCTACTCGGGTAGTCCATAACCCATCTCCTTCATCCACACATACTCCTCCTCGGGTGGTCCGACACCCGCCTCCTTCTATTCCTCCTCCACCATGGCCCCGAGGCCCATTTATTTCTTGCAATCCGGCCCATCCGGGTTCTTCTATGGGTCATTCCATTAATCCCCCTCCACGACCTTCTTATGCGGCCCCTCCTTCAAGGCCCTGCCAACCCTTGGTTGCTCAAGCCATACCTCTCCAACAAACTCTTCTTGACAAGGTCACTTTATTGGAGGAACAATTAAAGAGGGTTACAAGTCCACGGCCCGCTCCTCCTACTCCAATCAATCCCCTTCATGCCGCCCTGAATGATATTACAAAAATGGAGAAAGATTGGAAAGATAGGATGGATGACTATGGTATTGGCAGTTCAAGCAAGCAAGAGCCGGCAGATTTTAACGCTCAAGTGGATACCGTCCGCCCTCCACCCGTCCGCACACTTCATTCATATGGCCTTCCACCTCCACATATGCAACACCATTACACTCCTCCATCCACATATACGCCTCCATTACGGTGTCCACTTGAGTTTGATGATGAAGAACCGGCAGTTGAAGAATTTGAGGTGGCATATGACGAAGCTTTGCAAGCACCCCTTCCGAGTTTCCTTCGTTTCCCTCTCCCTCCACTTCCATTTGATGAACCCCCTGCTCAGGACAAAGCCATCGTCCCCAATCCAACCCCCGTTTCCGAGACCTCTTGGTGTTACGACGATGGGTCGATACTCCAATCACCCGCGCCGGCGCATCTTGAGTCTCCTCCCACTCCTAACACCGCTCGCCCCGTCCGGCGTTTTCTCCGCACCAAACCTCCACCAATTACACCTCCACCGGTTTTGCCAGCCTCCACACCATCGGCTTCCACCGAGCCTAACGTCGAACTTTCCCCAATTCAACCCTCCATTACACCTCTAACACCAAACCCAACTACCCCTACTCCACCACTTAACCTATTACCCGTGGCTAATCCTGAGCAGGATCAACCCTTTTTTGCACTCGAGCCAACCCCAACTGCTTCCGAGCAAAGGGAGAAGCTCGACGTGTTTGAACCTCCGCCTCCACTTATCCTTTCTCCAACGCCTTCCACTATACCCCACCATCCACGGAGCCTCCCACCTCTGCTTCACCTCCCTTTACTACTCGGAAGGGGAGCGCTGCTACAAATACTTGTGCCGAGGATGATCAAGAGCCGCGAAAGAAGAATTTGGCCACTGCCATGCAGTTCAAGATGCAAGAGTTCATTTGCCGGATGCCAATCCGGGTTATGGGGCCAAGCACGGCTGAAGAGGTCAAGCCGCCACTGCTCGCTAGAGAAGAATGCCAAGCGTTGATGCTACCTAAGGGCCGGGCAGGGCACCCCTTGTTCCAATTTCCGAATCTTGAACCCATTGTTCCATGCAAGGGGCGAATGCCTATTCTATTCAACATCCTTTATATGCCGCAGTCCTTGGGCATGGCAATGCTTCCTATCTCAACTCTTCAACTCCCTCACAATATTACTTTTCACTCTCTAAGGGAGCTGTTCTTTACTATTGAAGTTTCGTCATGGGCTTGTGCTTTATCCGTTGGGCCAATTGGTTATACACTCTCACTGCCATGGAAGGGGGGTTATCTTGGTGCCGAAAGGCCTTCTACTATTTCATCCACTTTCTTATCTATCACATTTTTTTCATGGGCCACTCCAAGGGTAAAGAGGAGGATCTCATCCTCTCGCCCTTCATGTTCTTCATATTCTTTGCATCTCATGCATCCTGTTGCATCCATGCATTCATCGCATCTGTTGCATTGCATTCACATGCATTTGCACTTCTTCTTTCCGGGTTTCTGGACCCGTATCTTCCCCGCCTTCCGGAACCTCCGGATCTTCCGCATTTCCCATCTTATTCATCTTCATCCTCTTCTAATCCACTCTCCCCGGGGCATCACGTCCCCTTTCCTACTATCTCCCTGGAACCTCCAGGTGTTTTATCCCTCCTCTTAGGGCATGACGCCCCTTCTGATTCCACTCTTCCGGAACGTCCGGATCTTTCTCTTCCCCTTGGGCATCGAGTCCCATGGCATTTTCCTCCTCCAGAACCTCCGGATCTTTCTCTTCTCCCAGGGCATCGCGCCCTTTTCTATCTTCTTCCTCCGGAACCTCCGGATTCTCCATCTTATTCTTTCTATCTTCCGTCGGGGCATTCCGACCCTTCTAATTCCATTCCTCCGGAACCTCCGGACCCTCCATCTTTCCTCCGATTCGTCCTTCTGTTCCTCCGGGACATCACATCCTTCATCTTCTTCTTCCTTTTCCATCACCTTTTTTCCTATTTCTTCCCGGGGCATCGCGTCCCTTCTTTCGTTGTCCCTCCGGAGCCTCCGGATTCTTCTTCCGCTCACGATTCTCCTCCTTTACTCCCAGACCCTCCAGATCTGCCTCTTTCCATCTATCAATTTCTTCTTCTGATTCCCCCTAATCCTGGGTCCGACCCAACTTCTTCCACATCCACTGCCCTGGGCATCTGCTCTTTCTCCCACTGCTTTCGAGGCTTTAGTCCTCACTCCTCCTTCTAATTCTCCGCTTCTTCTGTAGACCTTTCATGAGATCAGGGTCTCCACACCTTAGTGAGGGAGTTCTAGCCCTCGTCTCTCTTCCTTTTTTTTCCTTATTCGTCTGAGTCTGGTCTTGGCACCACTCCTTCTTGTTAAGCCACTTTCAGTCCTTTGCTTCCAATCCTTTTTGACTGCCAAAGAGGACTATCCCACGATGATCAACCTCGCCTTTGACAATTGCTTCTACAAAGGTTGCAAGGTAGCATATTGGCGTAAGTACGCATTTTTATGATATCATTATCTCATTGCTTCACGCATGATTTTCAAAATAAAGTGCTTCTTAACAAGATTAAGAGTGGTGTTTTAGACCTTTATCTTAGGCTTTTGTTTAATTAAATCATTCTCAAAAGAGTCTTTAGGCTTGCTTCTGCAGCACCATTGGTTAATAAGAACTCCGCGCTGGGAATTCAACATTCTTTCCCTGCTTGTTAAGATCAACCCTTAGCTGGGCATTCCACACACTTCACGGCGTCCTTAGCTGGCTCCTTTGATAAAACACCGTTGCTACTTTGGCCATACTATGAGAATTCCTGAAAGTCTTTTCTCTTCTTTACTCGGCCGAATGCATGGGCAAGAGGTTGACGGATGAGATGACCAACCTCGGTAATCCCCAATACGAGAGGAGTCTCAAATAGGGGCAGTCTTGACCCAAAATCAATATGAGTTTTCATATGAGTTTTAATGATATATATCTCGCCAGAAAGGGCTATTATGAAAATCAAGTCACAAAATTTTGATAAAGCAAAATTATGAATTATGGCATGACAAGAGTGGCAAAGTCCCCGCAGGGAAAACCCTGGTCGTATGCATGTCAAGGGTCTAAAAATTAAAGGCATAAAGCCTCGGCACAACAGACTACCTCTTTGAGGGGAAACACCTTGGAAGGAATTCGAGTCCCGACATCTCCCATCATGCATAAAGCTTATCCTCAATTATTCTTCTCTTCTCCCTCTAAGACCGAATGTTTCTCGGGTATGGCCTTGGTAGGGGCACCGTTAATCAAGGGTAGCTGGTCATAGGATGCCACGTTTAAATGCACGCTCAGCTTTGGGCAGTTTTTAGTGAAAAGGGAAGGAACGAGGACCCCTAGCCAGTGGTTCCTAAAACACCCTTTGATGCTGCAATAGCAATGTCTAAACCAAACCGAAATTTTTTTTGAATATTTCCTGAGCAAAATCAAACAAAAAATCAGATATTTCTCCAAAGATTCATAAAAATTGAAATATTTTCCAAAATCCATAAAAATTTGAATATCTTTTTCAAAACTCATAAAAATTTGCATATTTCAAAAATCTAAAAAAATTGCATTGTATTGTCTGATGGTGTTTTGCAGGGACAACTTTGCAAGGACCAAGAGCACGGGATGAGTCATCTCTCCACTTATTGCTATCAATCTATTGATTCTTCCCGATATTCTCATGACATGCCACCCTGGGTATTTTGATTATCATTTCCTCATATCTCCTGATGATCGTTCATCTCCATATCTTTTTAATCAACTCCTGCTGATTTCACTTGATCACTTTGCCACTGGGCATTATTTGATTATGATCATTCAACTCCAAATCTTGGCATGCCAAGATTGTCATCCTCATGACAAACGACAAACAATGATGTTTTGCAATGCAATGCTATTCATGCTATACATGTTTGAATGATATTTATACAAAATTTGATTGCTTTGATGTCCATACTTGCTTTGATTCATGCTATACTTGCTATGCTTAAATGCCTTATCCATTGCTTGTTATCTTTTATATCTTGGTTAATGAAGTTTTGAGCGCAGGAAAGAAGCTTTTGGTCCCACTGACTGGGCATCATCATCCAAGCCCCACGGTGCTTGCACCTCATTTCTCAGTTCCCCCATGCTCATTGCTATCACCATCCCCCATGTATGCACTCTACTATATGTTACATACGCTACTAGATTATATCAAGGACCTTGTGACTTTGGTAAATTTGGGATTTGAGTTCCCCTTCATCAAAAACAATGATGATTCTAGAAGAGTCTTAGTCACACGGATAGGCCGTTGAGCCGTCCAAGACTGGGGACGATGGTTCCCTTTTGCGAGTTGATGCGTGGGTAAACGGGCTTCGGCTTAGTATCAGCTCGCGAAATCGGTTTCTTGACCCAGTCTGGGCAGCTTAACAATATTATCCTTGATTATCTTATATTTTCATTTGTTTTAATTTTTTCTTTTAAACCCAGCATGCATTCATATAGGACTTTGAATTAACGTTGGAAAATCACTCTGATAAGCTGATTTTGAGGGTTAAAATTGATCACTATTTTCCAAGATATGAGATATTCCATGCCGAATGGAATCCTCAGTTCATTTTGTCGCTGTTTTGGGTCATTTTCTCGAAAGCTCCTTGTTTGGATTTCTATCGTCTTATTTCAATCATTTTTCCCTTGATCCACCTTGGCTGCAGCACGTCCACATTGGCTGGTAACCGCTCCCCAATGGTGAAACCTACAGGTTTGTGACCTGGGGTACTTCCACCGCGCTGGAAGTTGATCATTCTCCTTCGTGCCCGCGTGCACACTCCTCCTCTTATCCAAACATCGTTGATTTCATTAAATTTCCCGAGATTGCTTCATCTCGAGCTTTTGATTTAATTCTCATCAAGTGATGTTGATTGCGTGTCTCATCACACCTTGGCATCTACTTTTCAGTTTGCTCTGCTCCCTTGCAAAGCAAACGCCAAGGCGGGGCAGCTGTAGACATGCCAAAATTGACGTTACTGTGAGTGCATCTCATATTACCTTGTAATGCCCCAATTTGACCCTCAAATTAACTTTGTTTGAGTGGTTTTTCTCACTTTTCTTGGATTTCTCCCTTTTTTTCTCCCTTTTCTTATTTTTTTCTATTTTCCTGGATTTTTTTGGATTTTCTGGATATTTTTCTCTATTTTTATGAATTTTTCAGAATTAACGACTTGACGTGGGGCGTCTTTTAAATAACGACTTAGCCTTGGACGTTTCTTAAAAATTGACGCCACTTCCATTAGGCGTCAATTCCTCTCATTTTCCTATTTTTCTGGATTTTTTTAAGGCTTTTTCAAAAATTTTATGAATTAACGACTTAACAAGAGACGTTATTTTGATTTTTAATAAAATAAAAAAATAAAAAATTGGAAATCACGACATATGTGAGGGCGTCACTTTCAAATTGAATATTTTAATATTATTTTCAACCCCCTTTGAGAGGTGATTTGGTGGCCTTCCGGGTGTCAGAAAAATTCGCAAAATAGTCATTGGAATCAGCACAATGTGATGCATCTCCACCTAAAAAATGGGAAAATAATATTGAGAAATGAAAACTGGCCCTATTTTGAATATTTTGATTTAACGACCTTGAATCGGACGTCAATTAAATTGACGCCCGAAGCAACGGTCGTCCTTTTTTTTTGGCTATTTATCACGCCCCACATTCAGACGTCTTTTACAAGTGAAGTAATATGATTTCAGGAATTGACGCTTTGGTCTTAGGCGTGTTTTGAAGAGACGCCCTCTTGCAGGTCGTCAATTCTTGAATTGACGCCCTTGTTCAGGTCGTGTTTCACCGTTCGGGTTCTAAACGAGCGCAGCCTTTCCCAGAGAGTCCCTGCTTCGTTTGGTCACCTTGCTCCATCTTAATCTTTCCCTTCTTGGGCTCTTGCCCGTTCTTATCCCTTCTATCTATGTGATTCAATCCTATTAATAGAGCCCTTCGGCTCTGTTATACAGGTTCCCCCTCCCTCTTCTTCTTCTCCTCCGAAATTCTTCTTCCCCGGTTTTCTCTGTCTTTTCCTTTTTTCTTCTTACGCAGGGTGCTGTTGCTTCTTGGCTGGAGGAGAAGGCTTCGTGTATTCACCTCTTCATCCAACCGAGGCCTTTTCCCATCGAGCATCTAAAGCCAAAGCATCACAGGCTCCTCTTTCCCTTTTATATATTCTCTTTTATTTTACTATCATGTTCATATGCATGCATGTTCATCCCTTTGCTATTAAACTCCAACTCAACCACGTTGAGTAACTCCCATAGTGCACTCTTGCACTCTCTCCCTCTTCATTATTTTTATTCCATATTTGCATCTTCATTCATCATATTATCCCATACCCTTTTTGCATAGGGGTTTAAGGGCAACCACCCATAAGGTGTGTCCTTACACAATTTTCCATGCTCATCCTTTTATTGAGAATTTGATGCTACACTCACCATGTTTCTAATTCCATATTCTTTTATTGGTGTTTGTCTTTGATTGTTTTGCAAGGGTAATCAAATCAAGAAGAACTCTCTTCATCGGCCGGCCGATTGGAAGAGAAAGGAGCACTCACATCCCCGCGTTTCAAGGGTAATAAAATCGAGAAGAACTCTCTTCATCGGCCGGCCGATTGAAAGAGAAAGGAGCACTCACATCCCCGCGTTTCAAGGTATTTTTCGCGATCCCTCCATGTTTATTATTTGATTATATTCTTTGAGGCCCTCGCGTCTCTGGCGATCACATTTCCATATTTACACCTCGTGCATGCTTTTTATGCTCCATATTCCTCCATATCTCTATTTATTTTTTATCTTAAGTGGATTTCTAATTAGAATCTACAACTGCCTCAGCCCAAAATTTCCTTGGTAGGTTACCTTCCACCAGCAATGTTTGAGCCATCTCCACAAGGGTCCGGTTCCTCCTCTCTACTACGCCATTTTGCTCTGGAGTCCTTGGAGAGGAGAACCTGTAAGTTATACCATTGTCCCTGTAGAAGTCATCAAACTGTGAGTTATCAAACTCACCACCATGATCAGACAAAATATTCTAAATAGAATTATCATTATTCTATTTTATTTTTAAATAGAACTCCTGAAATTCATTAAATGATTCATGTTTGTGTGTGAGGAAAAGCACCCAAGTAAACTTAGAGAAGTCATTAACTAACACGAAACCATATCTTCTATTTGATAAACTAGCTGATCTAGTGGGTCCAAAGAGATCCATATGAATTAGCTCATATGGTTTAGAAGATATGTTTTCTGTTCGAGACTTGAATGACTTCCTAGTCTGTTTGGACTGAGTGCATGCCTCACATACAACATTATCAATCTTAAAAGATATTTCAGGAAGTCCTCTAACCATGGAATGCTTATTTAGTTTGTGTAGCACTGTATAACTAGCATGACCTAGTCTACGATGCCAAAGATAGGCTAGGTCATCCTTGTTAGCAGTAAGGCACAGGATTGAATGTGCTACATCATCTAGGTCAACTAGGTAAATGTTATTGACTCTTTTGCCAGAAAATTTAACATTATCAGAATTAGGCTCATAAATGTTGCAACCAGTAGAGTCAAAAACTACCCTATGACCTTTGTCGCAAAGCTGGCTAATACTTAACAAATTATATGCAAGACCTTTTACCAGCATAACTTCATCAATACAATAGGTAGAGCACTTACCTACCTTTCCTGATCCGACAATCTTACCCTTGGTATTGCCTCCACAGGTGACAAGGCCTCCATTCTTTTCAACCAGCATACAAAATTTGGCCATGTCCCCCGTCATATGCCTGGAGCAGCCACTGTCCAAGTACCACAAATTTTGCTTGGCTGCCAGGCATACCTACATCAAGGATCAAGTAGAGTAGTTTGGAACCCAAAAATGTTTGGGCCCCAAAACAACAGAAACATCATCAAGATAGGAGAGCAAACATTTAGGTATCCACATTTGTGTTGGAACTGATTGCTTTGCGGATTTGTTTGTTTTCTTTTTGTTGTTCCTATTTTTGTTGTCATTCATAGTGTGGAAAACATTTGGTGAGGTGTACCCTGGGTTGGTCCTAGGCTAACCATAAGAAGTGTGTTTCATTGGATTCCATGTTCTGGATTGCCCAAACCAATTTCTATCCTGAGGTCTATAGTTCTGAGTAGGATTTGAATGGTATGCAGACCTGCCATAACCTCTATCCCTTCCAGACCTACTAAACTGATATGGCTGTGCATAATGGTAAGTATGGTAGGTCTGAGCTCTGGGATGGTTTCTGTTACTCTCCGAACTATTGACAGTTGTAGGTCCACCTGGAAAAAGCATGGGAGTGGGTTGTGTCTTCCAGTTGTTTTTCTGTGGAGACCTATTTGAGTTATTCTGGGGTTTTGATGTTGCAAAAGTTTTACCTCTATTCTGGTGTTTGCCCTGACTTGTGTGTGCATGAATTGCTGGACACATTCACCTTTTGTTTGCCCTTGTAGCAACCCTGATAAATTAAAAGAATAAAATCTTAAATAGAATAAAAGATTTAAAACCAATGATAAAAAGTTCAACTCATATACACTTAAAACATATAACAAAAAGGGCCAAGATAAATAACACCTCCGTTAAAGTTGTCATTTAATTGAAGACTGTTCACGCAGGCGCTAATTTAAGAATTGACGCCCCCTTGACAGGCGTCATATAAAGAATTGAAGACTGTGTATAGAGGCATCATTTTTAAATAACGTCCCAACCTTAGGCGTCATTCACAAACAGAACGGTTGGTGTTTGGTTCGAACAGGGATGTTATCCGGGATAAGTTTTGATTAAGAAAGGGATTGATACGTGTATATTTAAGTTTAGTAAGGATTCTACCAATCAAATTTTAGTTCTAATCGAACTCCTAAAAACCCCTTTAGGATTCCTTCTCTATAAATACTAAACCCCTCCATCGAGCCAACCCACTGGCTCTTTTTCTTCAACGACGTCCTACTGCTCTCTTGAAGAGTGTTCTTCGTTAGCTGTACATGGGTAGAGAATTCTATTCTCTTCCACTGCTTCCCTACTTCTTCAAGTTGCTGCTACTGCGTTGCTCTTGTTATCTTCATCCTGTCGTGGAGAACGTGAAGAACGTGGAAGGTTCTTCATTTTCTTCCTTTTCTTCTGCTGCCGCTACCGTGAAGAGGGACCTTCGTTCCTTTCTTGTAAAGGGAGGAAGTCTTCTTCTGCTACCATAACTGCTGCTGTTGTTTTCCTTCGGCTGCTGAAGCTAGAAGAACAAGCTTCATATTGAAGGAAAACAAGCTTCATCCTCTTCTTCCTTCTACCCGATTACTCTGTTGAAAATAGAGTATCGTTTGTGGCTATTTTTTTCACGTTACCATCAACCAAATCACCACAAGGTAGGTTTTCTCAAGTTCTATGCAAAATCATGTTAAGTCTCTGCATGCATATAGGTTGATAGTGATCAGTAGAAAGGTTTACCGATATCAGATTTTTGATTTCTGCATTTACAGTAAATAGCGACCCAAGCTAGGCTGCTATTTTATTTAACTACCATGTAAACAATCGTCAATTGGCTGGATAATTAATAATTACGCAATGTTCAAAATTTAATAAATATGAACCCTTACATGTAAACTAATGCATGATCATGTCCATAAATTCCTGCTATTTGTCTAGATCTGTACATGTCTCTAGTTTCTTGATACTCCAAAAAAATCATGTATTTATGATTGTACATGTCCGGTGCCAATCGTATGACAAAGAAATAACGACCGTAGCTTAGTCGTCAATTGAATGAACACCCATGGAAATGGGCGCCAATTTAGTGATAAACTGTGAATTGTAAAAATGTTTATAATACTTCTGGATATTGAAATGACGACATACACCCTACCTTTTAATTTGATATATGACGCCCCTGACTAGGGCGTTGTTTACAGAATTGAAGCCTTCATGAAAGGCGTCATTTTTATAATAATCGAAATTTGAAAATGTTTACAGATATTAATATTTACATAATCTAGATGTAATGACTGAGTGAACAGTCATCATTTACTGAACTGACGACCCTGACAAGGGCGCCAATTCAGAAAATGAAGACTTAAGCTCAGGCGTCAATTTACCGATCTCTTGATTTCCTGATTTTCATGGTTTTCTATAACCCTTGACCTTGGGTTGTGTACACTGACACTATATTCCATTCCGTGAATATAGCCCCACGTTTCATGATGTTTTATCGATTACCCACTATTTCTCGGTGATAGATGAACCCTCCATGGGACATTCGTTCCTTTGGACCGGTGACTTTATCATAGAGACCTCCGTAAGACTTCGCTAGCCTTGGATTCCCTCAAGGTAGCCGAGCAAGTTGTACCATCAAAACCCATGACACTACTTGATTTCCATGTCACTCTAAAGAAACATGGTATACCGACCCTCATGATATGCTATTTTGATGTCATGAGAATACTCTTTAATGGAATGGGAAACCATGCCATTAATACTGCTTAAGAATGATGCGCCATACTTGTGGACACTAATTCTATCTACCTTATCATGTACAAGAACGAGCGACCATCTCTATATGAGCGCTTATTCTTATTGTCTTGGCACCCAAGTTAGGGAGCCGATTCCACCTAGTTTTAATACGAATCGTAGTTATACCATTATTATCGTCCCTACATGTTCAATCCTTGTGATTCTATTCCGCACAATCTACCTTAAAGTTTATACCAGCTTGAATCCTTGGAATTCTATATTGGCTATAACTATAGTGGATGTCGAAAATACATGATCAATGCCTGCGCATATAGGGCCCGATCTGGTCTTGAGAGGAGCACCCAAAAGTACTAGTGTCCATGGGAGTTGTAATGATCACGGTATGGCATTGTACCGAAGTGCATGACTAGCTTGATAGATATTCCACAAATCTCGTACTTGACTTGACTTGACATTACATGACTTGCGTGACCCGGAAAGGGTATTTATTGTACTTGCTTGAAACATGATAGCCAATTCTTGCCATGACATGATCACTTGACATGATAGATATACGTGCTTGATTATCTTGCTATCTTAACATGAGTTCTTGAAAGACTTGCTAGTTCACTCACTATTCTCTTGTTATACATTCTCTATTGTCATTTTATGCGAGCATGCATAGCTTATTGCATTTCATGTAACATGTAATCTACTTAAAGCAAGCTAGCTCTTGAGATATAATCCCTACTGAGCGTTCGCTCACATAGTGTTTTTCCCTTGATTTTTTTCAGGTAAGTCCGAGGATGAAACTCTTTCGGATGGGGAAAGTCAAGAGTGAAGAGGCTAGAGCTACAACCATATGTCAATGCATCGTCTAGTCTTGTCTTTCCATTTTCTTGAGTCATTCCTTGTACTTTTCCTTTTAATGAGTCTTAGAACTTCCATTAAGTGAATTGTAATAGAAGTACTTTAAAGGTTTTGATGAAATAAAGGATTTGGTTATTTTACTCTTGCGCGCTCTGTCTTTGTGTGGAATACACTAACGCACTGATTGACATGATTGATATAAACTCGTCACGCATCTCCGGGTTCCTTCCGCGCTCGGGGCGTGACAACCCTTGTCCTGAGCACTGGGCTTTTTCTGACTAGTAGTTTTTACAAAAAAAATTGTTAACATTGTTTTCACTACTCATATTAATAAGAGGGGTGTTATTTCCCTTTTTTGCTATAAATGAACCAGTTTTGAATTCAAAGCTTCTTTTAGTAGTTGGATTAAAGCCAAGACCCTCTTTTCTGAAATTCACTTGTGTTCCCAAAAGAGCATTTAAGTTTTCTATACCTTGGGTCATGCTCTCAAGGGTTTTCTGTTTATCCTCATTTTCTTTCTCAAGATTTTCAATTGATTTCTTCAATTCAACATTAACACTCAAAATAGCTTCATACTTTTCATTAACTATTTTCATTTCATTTTCATAATTTTATAATTTCAGCTTTAAATCATTAGTCACATTTTCCAGCATATCATTCTCCTTTCTAGCATCAATTAAAAGAGATTTTATCTCATCAACTTTAGCAACAGAATTTTTTAGACAGCTATTTTCTATTTCAAGATATGCAATTCTGTTAGACATGGTAGTATCATTAACAAGAGAATTGACTTTTCTTTTTAACTGTCTATTTTCTTTTCTAACATCATCAACTTTATCTAACAATTCACCATAAGCATCTTCCCAATCAGTAAGAGTGTAATTTTTGAAGGGAGATGTTACCTCATCATTTTCTTCTTCTCTATCGTAGTCCCTGGCCATCAGGCATACTTGACTTCCTTCTCCTTCACTCTCTGAGGTGCAGCTGAGATTTCCCTCATCCTCATCGCACCAAGTGCTTATCATAGCTTTGTTTCTCTTCTTTGCTTTTTCCTTCAGTTTCTGGAGCTCCGGGCATTCTACCTTCATGTGGCCTACTTTCCTGCAATGATAGCAAACAGTGGTGCCAGTCTTTTTGGCAGGATTACCTTGTCTATCTTCTGTCACTATGTTGTCTTCTTCCAAAGTTTCTTCCCTCTTTCCTCAGAAACGTTTTGAACTGTCGAGTCAGCATAGCGAGCTGATCACCTTCAATCTCTAACCCTGAGGAGTTGTGGTCGCTGGATGACCCACTTTTACAGGAGTTGGCCTTCAATGCAATGGGTCTCTTCTTCTTCTCCAGCTCATCTGCCTTTGGCAAGTTCATCTCGTATGTCATGAGTGAACCGATTAACTCATCGACCTTGGTGGTCTTTAAGTCCCTAGACTCCTCAATAACAGTCACCTTTGTGTGCCAGATCGGAGTTAAGGAACGCAGAATCTTTCTCACCTGCTCATATTCATAGTACACTTTGCCAAGACTCTTGAGTCCATTGGTGATAATCATGAGGCGAGCATACATCTCTGTGATAGTCTCATTCAGCCTCATCCTAAATGCCTCATATTCAGAGACTAGCATGTTGGCTTTAGTCTCTCTCACTTGGGATGTCCCTTCGCATATAACCTCCAATTTATCCCACATCTCCTTAGATGATGAACAGGATGAGATCCTGGAGAACTCCGTGGGATGAAGGGCACACCGAATGGCATTGATAGCACTCCAGTTAAGTGTTGATCTTCGGATCTGCTCTCGTGCCCATAAATCATCCTCAGACAGTTCGAAGGGGCCTTTGCTACCAACTTTCCAGAGTTCAAAATCTTTTGCCCTCAAGATAACTTGCATACGGTTCTTCCAGTATGCATAGTTTGAACCATCAAAGTATGGAGGCTTGGTCATAGATTGTCTTTCGGCTGTCATTCCTCTAGCATCCATGATGTCTATCTGTTCAGGATGTTAGTCCAAGCAGAAGAGTTAGGCTCTGATACCACGTGATATAGATCTAGAGGGGGGTGAATAGATCTACCCCAACTTTAAAGCAAGATTAAGCAGATAAGTGCGGAATTAAAAATTACTTGATCAGACCAGCCAATTTAGACACAGAATCACTAGAGCCACTAAATTAATAGAAGACATATTCAAATGTTGCGTGGGAGCTATCAATAGAGAGAATGGGCGAATTCAATTAGACAAGTAAAACTCAACAGCAGCAAAACTAAATTCCAGATAAATGAAATGTGAAGTGGTACTTGGCGAAGGTTGAACTCAATGAGTGTCCTCACGCAAGATAAACAACTTTTCAGATAAGCATGTCTTATCCTTCGAGCAGTACCTTTTGATATACCTTCTTTACACTCTTGAATACTCAATATATCAATCTAAAGAAACACGATAACAGCCAGATGAATAAATGCAACAATCACAAACCATCAAGTATAGACACGCAATTTTTAGGTGGTTCAATCTCCAGCAGAGATCTACGTCCACCCCACACTTAAACCAAGTGTGGCTTCACTGCTGATTCGCAGCTTCCAATCCGCTGATCCGCAACTTTGGGGAAAACTTCCCAACACACGCTGAGCCTTACAGCTAAAGCTATTAGAGGAATCCTCCTCTTCCACTGGGGATTAGAGCTTACCCACCGCTGACTCACAGCTTGCTATAACAAGAGTTCGAAAGGAAAAAGAGAAGCAACAGAAAAATAGAAAATAGTAAAATGATCTATAGCTCTTACAAGGAGTAGATCGGCTTTGGTACTGTACCAAGAAGCTGGAAACAATGACTTGTAGAAACTTAGACTCATACCCTTCAAATGACTCTATGCTCTTCTCTCAAATCTCTCTCAAAACTCTCTCTGGATCTTGCTAGAAGTTCCTCTTGACTTGGTTGTTGCTGTTCTCTCTTTTTCAGTGTGTTTTTGAGATTGGACGATCTGCCCCCTTTTATAATGCAGCAGATGATGAGCGCGTGGAAACCACGTTTCCTGCCCAAAAGTTTGTTCAGATCTGAGCTTGGGATGGCCACGTGGCAGCATCTCGATTGGGTTGCTTTCCACGTGTCATGAACGTCATTTAGCCTTTTACCTTGAATCACGTGCCTTTTATCCTGGTACTTTAGTTGCTCGTGACTTAAAGTTCGTAGGTAGTTGGGACACGTGTCAGGTGTTTGATCATGAGTCTCACTTGTCATTGTAACGAACAAAGTATCAGTCACATGTTATGGACTTAGACAATTCACATGTCTATAGGTACAGATGCAAGAGTGAAGAACTAGCACAGACTATATCATGCAGCTAGCACAGACCTGACATACACATGCATCAACCTTAAGTGTGCGTGAGACACTACCTGAGCGAGCACTCGCACCGACCTGAGTATGCAGACATAAGGAGTGCATCGACTTCTGTATGCATGAGACACAACGTGCACCGACCCTTTGCATGCGTATAGTAAAAATATGCACCGACCTATATATGTGTAAGGCAAAATGTGCACAGACCTTAGGTAGAGTAAAAACTGAGAATGCACCGACCTTTTATGCTCAATACAGACGCTACACCGACTTTGTATGCACATGGTAACTTGCATCGACTTCACTAAGTGAAAACGGCAACTAGCACCGACCAGAGGTGTGAGTAAAGCACTACTTGCACCGACCTTACTTAGTGCAAGACAAACGCCTGCAATGACCTTATATGATCACAGCGAAACCTACACCGACCTTATGTGGTCACAGCAAAATCTGCACTGACTTATATGGTCACAGCAAAACCTGCGCCGACTTATATGCGTTTCTTACAAAAACATGCACCGACTATATGCAATCACCAAAATGATATGCACTGACCTTAGATGCGCATAACATAGTCTACACTGACCTTATGCGTACTTCTACAAAACATGCACCGATCTTGTATAGTGTCATACAAGACGTGCACTGACCTTAAGTGCAGAATAACAAAGTGTGCAGAAGTGTTCAATGAAAAGGTCTGACATATCAGAAATTCATCAAATTACACAAAATTACCATGGTCAAGATAAATGAACCAAAGTCAGCTCTACAGTCAACCAAGCCAACTCTACTATTGCCAATCATTCAAAACACAATCAACACACAGCAGTTTCCACACTGCTAATCAACTCCAGAGGAGACCCAACAGGAGAAAACTACATGCTCTATTTAATCTAGCATGATATTTATCTAGAATTTTGCTTGGGAGATTGCCTACCTTTTGAATGTGCTTAACGGGCAAAGACATAAGTAGCAGAGGAAGAAGAAGAAGCATGGTTTCTTCAACAACAGCAACAGCAACAGCTACAGCACGTTCAGCAGTGGCAGCAGTGGAAGGAGATGACTGCAACAGCAGTAGCCCTCAAACGAAGGAGGAAGAAGAGGAATACGCACCACTACCGCCCTCATTCGATCAACTGGGAAAGAGAAGGCACTGTCTTCTCTCCGATCACGTTGACGCAGCAGACCCAACAGCATGATGCTTCTGCCGTTCGCAGGGTCTCGTGTATTTATAGAGATTTAATCCCTTTTCCTAATGGGAATTAAGATTCCTTACGTAGACTCCTAATAGGTTTAGAGTTTCCTTCGTGAATCTCTTCCCTGCCAAATCCTCAGTCGCCTCTATAGTTTAAATCCTTAAACCCTAATCGTCCCATGCATGCTTCGACATGGCATGTGTTTAGAATAAACCTATTACTTATCGTATACAAAATAGGCCTTTAATGTAAGCCCATGCATCCTTCAATCGTGCCAAGGATTTGGCACTTCTAAATGGCCCATTTCTTATATGCCCTTGCTTCTCTGTTAAAGCCCATTATCTTAGGTTCGGGCCTAATAGAACTTAACATGGATCTTATGGGTTTAGGGTTAAGCCTTAGGCCCACTAATTATATACATAAGCTTCAACTCAATTATTTAATAGAACGTTATATGTATATGGTTTTTATTTCTTATAATTTTATTTATCTATCTTATTACATTTTGACATTCTCTCGGGTATCAGAGTCGGGTTCGATCCTCTGACTCTTCACTCAATTATTTATTTGTGGCTTGTTTGGGTTTTGGCTTTATGGTTGGGTGTTTACTCCTTTTGAAGGAATTATTCATAGCCTTCTGATTAATATTTTGGCCCAATCTCTATTTAGGTTATTTCCATCATCAGAATTTTATTTTCCATATTTGTTTTATGACTAATATTAATATTTATTCTTTATAAAAAAATCTCGGGGTGCTACAATAGCACTCCACACACAAGAACGTTTTGAAGATAAAAAAAACAATACGAAAGAAATAGGATAACTAACTTCAGCAGAGTGAAGAATCCATCAAGGCTTCGAAGTAGATCAAAGGCTGAAGAATGGCATGGCTGAAGGAGATGACTTGTTGTTTTCTTTTTTTCTTTACCTCTCATATCTTTTTCTAGAATTTCAGGTCTGGCTCTCTCTCTCTTTCTCTTCTCTCTCTGGCTCCCACGTCCAGGGCTCTCTCAGGCTTCGCCAGCACAAAAAGCAACTCCAGCAGTAGAGGCAGTAGCTTCATATGGAGGAGGGGCATCCAATATATAGGCCTCAAGAGGCAACAGATTTTCCCTCCATTTCTCTTGCAATTTGAGTAGCTAAAATAACCAAAAGGTGGTTTGACCAAGGAAGCTTGCAGAACCTTAATTTCTGTTAGCAGAAAAGATGTCCTTTATCCAGAGATATTTCTCCTTTCATATAGAATCCCAACTGGCTGGCGCAGGGGACAGGACTGGCAGAGAGAGACTATTCCAAGGTATTGTACTGATAGATATCTAGAGTGAAGTGTTCCTTTGGACACTAATGATGACAGGGATGTTTGGGAGTTCCTAGGAGTCTCTTTCAGCCCTTAAAAAACAAGTTATCAGAGGTTTACGTTGGACCTTTTTGCCCTCTGGATGTCCTCAGAACTGTAGCAGAGAAAAAATAGTTTTATACTAGACAACCTTTTGGTGCGTCGATGCAGCAAGCCCACTGCGTCGAGGCACCCTTTGCTCACGGCCACAGTCATGGATAACACCTATGATGCGTCGATGCAGCACTGCCATTGAGTCGATGCACCTTCACATTTTCTTGAGTTGCTGGCGAGCTGGATCTCCATGGGGTCGATGCATCTTCACAGGTGCGTCAAAGCATCCTGTGTGAAGGCCGTTTGCAACGGCTTCTGAAAACCCCCTCCTTCGATCCACTGAGTAGGTGAGGTCGAAGCAGCATGGCACGACAGAAGCTTTGCGAAAAGGAGTCGACACTTGGGGTCGACACTTTTTCCTTGGAAGCTTGAAGAGGTCGGAGCATCAACATGGTGAGGTCGATGCAGCCAATGACCTGAGGTCAGAGCATCAGTGAGCTGCTAGGGCTTTCCTCTGCCTGTGAAGACCTAAGGTCGGAGCAGCTAGACTTGAGGTCGAAGCAGCTTGGTTGAAAGGTCGATGCAGCCTTCAAGCTCTGTTGGTCTTCTTCATACCTAGCCAATTAGAAGATGTTGCATGAGATTCTAAATTAATTGGCCAATGACTTATGGTGTGACATCATCAAAACATCATTTATACAACACAACTCATTAGAGAAAGACTCAAGATGGCTCAGTCGAGACAAAAGACGTATGCTGATACTAGAAGAAGAGAATTGGAGTTCCAAGTCGGAGATCACATCTTTCTTAAGGTTTCCCCAGGATGAGGCATTAGAAGATTTGGTGTTAAGGGCAAGCTTACACCAAGATATATCGGTCCCTTCGAAGTGCTAGAAAGAGTTGGCGAGGTTGCCAATCAATCGCCTTGCCACCGCAACTATCCGAAGTCCAAAATGTGTTTCACATCTCTATGCTTAACAAGTATGTTCATGATCCATTCCACGTCATAGATCATGACAACCTAGTGATACAAAAGGACCTCACATATGAACAAAAGCCTGTAAAGATCATTGATCAAGAGGTTCGTGTAATGCGAAACAAGGTTATTCCCATGGTGAAGGCTCGATGGAATAAAAGTTTCGAACATGAAGCCACATGGGAGACCG
Organism: Amorphophallus konjac; assembly: GCA_022559845.1. Lineage (NCBI taxonomy): Eukaryota > Viridiplantae > Streptophyta > Magnoliopsida > Alismatales > Araceae > Amorphophallus > Amorphophallus konjac. The sequence goes on from CM040124.1 coordinate 147,574,205, forward strand.
AAGAATCTATGAAGAAAAGATTCCCCGACTTATTTCAAAATTGTAAGTACTCTGCACCCTCCATGACTATAAACAATTGAATTTGGGGACCAAATTCTTTTAAGTGGGGGAGGGTGTAGCACCCCAGAACAAATTATAGGAAATAAAATTTCCTAAATCAATTAAACATAATAAATAAGCAAGACAAGGGCCAAACTTAAACAAAATATAAAGTCCAACTCACAAACCATCACCATTGAGCCTCAACCCATACACATTCAAAAGCATTAACACTTAACCTATATGGACCTTCCGTACGTAAGATTAGCTTAAAGCTAATGGGCCATAAGGACGTCAGAGGCCAAGGGATATAAAACATAAATATAGGCATAATTAAGGGCTTTTTACAAAACACCTAGGTATTTCTATTCCCTTCGATCGTGCATGGGCTCTAGGGTTTTTAGACGAACTGGAAAGCGACTGCAAATATGGATAGAGGGAGATTTGCATGGGGAAATTTTAGACCTTGTAGGATTCTTACGTGGGAATTTAAATCCTATTAGGAAGCTTCAAACCCCTGTTAGGATCTCTCCCTATAAATAAAGCCCTCCATCGAAGAAGCTAAAGGCTACTGTTGCTACTCGATCTATTTCCCTGCGTCATCATCTTCCTCCTCTGCTGCTTCCTGTGTATCGTTACTGCTATTACGGAGGGGCTCTGCATCACTGTTGTGAGAAGAAGCCCCTACTTCTTCTTCTGTTCTTCCTTTGTTACCGTAGTCGTGCGTGAAGGAGGAAGGTTATCCTTCTTCTTTTACATTCCTTGCTGAAGTTGCTTCATCTGCTGCTATTATTCTTTCGTATTCCTGCTACTGTGGTTGCAGTTGCTATTGCTGATTATTCTTCTTATCTTCTCACGTTTTCGTTGTTTCCAATCAACCCACGAGGTAGGTTTTCTCAAGAAACTAAGCCCAAGATGATATTAAATTGTTTTGCATACATGGATAGCTCTGTCACGACCTCCTTCTCATGTTTATATGATCACCGTTCTTAAGTTTAACGTCATTTTTAGTTCTTTAGTTTGCAAAAGAAATAGCCACCAGAGCTGTGGTTGTAGATTAATGAGCGACCGATTAGGCGGGCGCAAATTCCTGAATTTGCGACTATCTATTGGCCACTAAATAATGTGCGACCAAGTGACTGACACTATTTCCTATAACTTGATTAAACAAATAACCCATGTTCAAAAATTTATATCTATGAAACCTGACTCTGATAATCCTGCATGAACATGTTTATGGACTTCTCGTAATTTTCTTAGCATGACCATATTTTTAGTTTCATGAAATTCCCTGTAAACGTCGTTAGGCTACTGTTCATGCCTCTCTAAAAGAATAAAACCGTTGTTGTGCCTGAGAAGGTACCTGCCCGATGTGTTTTTATTTATAGTAGTAAAAGAATGTGCACTTATGTAAGCAGTCGCTATTAAATGAATGAGCGCCTCTCGAAGGAGGCGTTATTTCTTAAACGTTTTAAAAAAATAAAATTAAATGGAAAATCATGAATTTGCGTCAAAAGCATGGACGTTATTTAAAGATTGAGCGCCTTCTTTCAAGGTCGCTAATTATAATAGATTTTATTATTTTTTGGAAAATCCTAGAATTAACGCCCTCCCACAGAGTCGCTAATTCTTAGTATTTTTCTTGGAATTCTGTTCAAATATGAGATTGGACGACTTTTCTAAGAGCCGCTATTTCTTGATATAGCGCCCTCTTGAACGGACGCCAATTCTCTATCTCTCAGTTTTATCGGGTTTTCGGCCCATACCGCGGGTCTTCTTGGCACTTCTATCTCACATCTGAGATGGAGTCCCTGTTTCACGATGTTTCACTCTTACACCTCAACTCTTGGTGATGATTAGACCCTCCGCGGGATATTCCTTCCTTCGGATTGGTACTTTCTTCATTGAGACCTCCGTAAGACTCCGCTAGCCTTGGATTCCCTCAAGACAGCCGAGTAGATTGTACCCTAAAAACCCTGGAACTCTTGATTGCCACATCACTCTGAAGAAACGTGGTGCACTATCCCTCATAGAGCGCTGTTTCTGGCCTCTTTTGAGAAGTCAGTCACTGGCTGGAATTGGTGACTAGGCCAGTTGATGCCAAAACATGAATTAGCGGCCAGTACAATGGTCGCGAATTCTCTGTGCATGTACTGTTCACAAGAATGGGCCACTACGACAGTGGACGCTATTTCTGTAATTTATGGTGACCTGAGTGGACGCCAATAACCCAGTTTTCCAGATTGTCATGAGTTTTATGTGATTTATCGATGTGTCATCCTTACTCAAAATTATGTCCTTGAAATCTATTTCATGAATCTACCTTATGTTCCTACAATGGCTAAAACTTTTTGGAACTCTATATTGGCAATAAAACTATTGTGGATGTCCATAATATTTACATGACTCAATGCCTGGCAATTATGGGGCCCGGTCTGGTCCTGGGAGGAGTGTCCGAAAGTACTTATGCCCATGGGAGCTATATTGACCACGGTGTGGCAGTGCACCGGAGTGCATGACTTGCTTGATTATGGCATTCCATGAATCTCATGCTTGACTTGACTTGACATGACTTACGTGGTCTGGAATGGGTATTTACTTGCTTGAAATTATAATAGCCAATCCTCCTGACATAACATGATATTGCGTACTTGAACTTCTTGATAGCTTTACATGAATATCTTGAAATCTTGCTAGTCCATCTATATCGATTCTTGTTATTCCATTCTCGACATAGTTCATGCGTAGTTATCATGCATAGTTCATGCAACATGTTAATTACTTAAAGCAAGCTTGATTCTTGAGATATAATCCCTACTAAGTGTTCACTCACCCCTACTTTTTCCCCTATTTTTCAAGTAATTCCGATGACGAAGATCGTTCGGATGGGGATGGACATGAGTGAAGAGTGAAGAGCCGTCCGATCGTTGAAGCTAATGTATATTGGTCCTTGGGTATGCGAGCGGACAAGAAGGGGGGGCTGAATTGTCCCCCATGTTATATGGCAAATTAAAACTTTCTTGGTGGAATTAACAAGTTTGACGAGATTGAAGGAAATAAACTAACAAAGCAATTTAAGTTCACTCAATCTCTCCGATCTCACATGATCGACTAAACGGAGTAAGCAAGGAACACACAATCACACAATGCAAACCACAAGACACAAGGGTTTTTAAGGTTGTTCGGGACCAAGATGGGCTCCCTACGTCAACCCCTTACCAAACTGATAAGGATTCACTCGCTGGATAAACCAGCACGGGGTAGACTCCCAAACACGGAGCAAAGCTCCAACACACACAGGGATAAATCCCCAACACGGAGGTGACACTCCAACAACACACAGGACGACACCTGCATACACACGGGGGCGCGCCCCAACACACACATGTAGAGTATTCCCTACAAACACGGGGTACAACCCCAAACACACATGGAGATGGAGTCTCCAACTCGATCCAACGACGTGATCACAAACACACACACACAAGCTGCAGCACCGCAGCACAATAATCCACAACCATACGCAGATGGTGCACACACTCTTTCTCTTAGTTCAGAAAAATCAAAACAAATATACAAACATGCTCATCCCAGAATATAAATCGTGAAACACATTACGAACAACAGATAGAAGATGTAGAAATAATCCCCCTTTATTTTCCAAGGCCGATAGATGATGTTCCTTGAAGCTTGGGTCGGAGGGAAATCGGATGACGATGATTCAAGCATCAACATGATCCTCTCATCATTCCGCTTCACTTTCCCTTCATGCAAGATCTTCAAAACCCCCTGGATGTAGATGAAATCCCCTTGGCTTGAGCTCTTCCTTCCTTTCTTCCCTTTCTTCACCTGCAAGAGAGAAACAATGAACACATTAGGGTTCTCCTTACCAAAGTCGTAGGTCACACATATGCATATAAAGGAGGAACCAAAAGATAGGTATAACCCTTCTAGAATCCTCCAAAAGATCCCTAATAAGTCTACCACCAACCCAGGGACAAAAGAATAAAAGGTCAGGCACATGTTGACTTGGTTTAGATGGGTTTCGGAACCACGTGTTTGAATTTCGCCGGTGCCGGTCGACCTACACAGGGTGGGCGGTCGACCAAAATTTTACAATCTTAAAACACCCCTGTAGACACGCCATTCTTGACATCTCCTGAGAAAGTCTCATATTACTATACAACGCCCCGCGACGGCTTACGCGTTCTAACTCGCTCGAGTGCTTCCTTTTTCTTGAGTCTTCCTCCGCCCTTTTCGGCATCCGGAATCGTCTCGTCACGACATCCGGATGGCATCAACACCAGTCAGACGCATCACGAGGTTCCGGAACCAAGAAGGGTGTCTGCCGGGCGGCCGCCGACGCCTGAGCTGAGGACCCGGGTGGGTCTTAATGGGGGCGTCCAGGCCCCTGGACGCCCCCATTCTTTTAATTTATTTTATTTTTATTTTTCAAGGCCCAAAACCAAATAAAAAATAATAAAATAATGGAGGCGTCCAGGCCCCTGGATGCCTCCATAAAAACAAATATAAAAAATATATAAAATGCCCGTTGGCATAAAAGACAAAAAATAAATAAAAAATAATAAATTAATGGAGGCGTCCAGGCCCCTGGACGCCTCCATAAAAACAAACACAAAAAATTAAAATGCCAGCCTTGGCATAAAAGACAAAACAACAAAAATAAAAATATATTTTTGGAGGCGTCCAGGCAGCTGGACGCGCCCATTTCAAAATCCAAATTGTGGAGACGTCCAGGCAGCTGGACGCGCCCATTTCAAAATCACGAGGCGCCGCTCACAAAACCATGCGTTGTGTCAAACCGCGTGCGGCCGTCGGTGGGGTTCGGTGGACCTGTTTGAGGCGTCCGGGGTAATGGACGCCTCCACAAAAATATTCAGAAAAAATGAATAAAAATAGATTAAAATATTAGTTCGGCCCTGATGGAGGTGTCCAGGGTCCTGAACGCCTCCACCCTCTGGAGCCCTATAAATAGAGGCCTACCCCCTCAGTTCTGGAAGAGCTTCTAAGAGATCCGATAGGCTGCCGGAGCCCAGAGGCTACCGGAGTCATTTCTAACCCGTGGGGTCTTTTGTAGGTGGAGGTTCTGCCGGCTTCTCGGGTGTCCAGGCTTGCGAGAGGAAGGCTATCTTCGTCCACCGCGCTTCCACGTCGTCCCTACACTACCGGAGTTCCGTCGGATCTCACCTTCGGCTCATCCAATAAGCCTTTTCTTCCCCTTTTTCTCCATAGTTCTTTACATTCATCATACTGCATCCTCTATCTCCCTACATAAGGGCGCCGTCTCTTGCATACTTCTTGCATTCATCATCGCATTTTCCTCCTACTCGAGTCCGAGAGGGGTTTAAAACCACACCAACCAGGTGTGTGTCAGGTCACGATCTCGTTACTTTTATTGCAAGGAATTGTTACTACACTGCCATTTTCTAATTCCGTTCGTTTATTGTCTACTATTTTGCAAGAGTACCCAAGGAAAGCCCTCTCCGTCGGCCGACCGAAGGGGGAGGAAGAAGCAACCCGCCATCTCCCGCTCTTGAGGTAGGCGCGATCACTTTCTTTATTTTGGGGTCTTTTGGCCCCTGGCGATCACATCTTGTTCTCGAGGCCGCGGCGAGTTACTTCCCCAATGGCCGTTTAAATTCCCGTTCTTATATTCTCTTTATATTCTGTTGTATTCTGCTTATATTCTCGAGGCCGCGGCGAGTCACTTCCCCAATGGTCGTTTAAATTCCCGTTCTTATATGTTATATTCTTATCTATTCATATTCTCGAGGCCGCGGCGAGTCATTTCCCCAATGGCCGTATAAATTACCGTTCTTATATATTATATTCTTATCTATTCATGTTCTCGAGGCCGCGGCGAGTCACTTCCCCAATGGCCGTTTAAGTTCCCGCTCTTTATATTGTCCTTATATTCTGTTATATTCTTATCTGCTCATATTCTCGAGGTAGCGGCGAGTCACTTCCCCAATGGCCGTTTCAATTCTTGCTATTTAATTTCTGCACCAATCCCGTCCCCCCGAGGTCGAGGCGAGTCACTTCCCGCTATGGCCGTTTAACCCCCATATCTTGCTATATTACATTTGTCCCGCTCGCCCCGCCGGAGCAATCTCCCATGGTTGCCCCTTCTCTCTTCCTTTATTTCTGTGTTGCAGCAAACAAAAAGAGGAGCCCGCGCGCTCTGCGTCCTCTCCGCTCCCCGAACCGCGTGACGTCGCTCACAGATTGGCGATCACGGTGGGACTTCTACTGCTTCCTTTTGGCTACCCTTGCAAGTTCGACACCGTCCGTGCCTCTCCACCTTGGCGCCCTCGCGCGCCCCCGTTGTGCTCACGGCAGCACTGTCAGTTGTGATTGGTTGGGTGTTTATTATATGTTTGTTATTTCTGTTATTTTCTTACTCTATATCTCTGTCAGCATTCCATTGCATACATCCATCCCTCTTTTTATATCCTTTTTCATTTTTTCTAAGGATCACCTTTTCCCGGTGAAGGAAGGACTCTCCGTTTGAGAATTCATCTCAACGGACTAGAATCTCCTACACTGGGACCTCCGTAAGTCCCCGACATCGAAGAATCTCCTCTTCGTTCACTGGGCTGGTTGTACCATTGAAGTTCCCCGGAGTTAGTCGTCCCATTCGTGGTGAGACGAGAGACCCTAGCTGACACGGCGGTGAAACAAAAATAAACTAGGGTCCCTATTTTGTGTGAACTTCGGATCTCGCTAAAAACACAAAAAAAGCATCAAAATCAAAACACAAAAAAGACGTAAAGCATTCACTTGTATGTTAATCCATGCTAATTGTTTGCTCGTGTATGTTATTACACTCTCGAAAAACATGATGGATGGCTGAATATAATTATAATTGTTTCGAGGCCGACGCCTTCCGTCATGGGTCTCATATGCGTGACCCAGGTCATGACTCTTATGGGGTCTATAACTCAGATTGGGGCTATCAGCCTGACCCACAGGTTCATCCCATGGACATTGGCCCGTCCTATAAGTCCTCATATGGAATACGGGCCACTGTTAGTGGAGCTTCCCCCTCCACTAGTGTTCCCTATGCCTGGGATTTCATGGCTTCTCACGTCGACTCTCGAGGAAATTTCTTCCTCCTTCCCCTCCTCAAGCCAACTCCCTTCACGCTTTCATGAATAATATTACCAAAATGGAGAAGGATTGGAAGGAGAGAAGAGATGAGTAAGGCATCTGGGATATGAGTGAGCAAGAAGTTCTCCCAAGTTTTAACGATCAAGTGGATGCCGTCTACCCACCATCCATTCACCACACTAATCCATACGGCTCTCCGCCTCCACATCCACATCTATATACGCAAATTCCTCCATGTCAATATACGTCACCTCCACTCATCAACATGCCTCCACCACGGCGTCCATTTGAACTTGATGATCATAAAGAATTAGAAATGGCACATGATGAAATTTATGAAGATTTTGAATATACACCTACTCCGAGTTTTCTTCGTTTCCCTCTTCCACTGCTCCCACAAGAACTCCCTGCACAGGATGAAGCCACTAGTTCTACCCCTGCTTATGAGTCATCATGGTGTCACGATGACGGGTTTACACCCCAACAACCCGCATCAATGCACCATGAATCACCTTCTACCCTTAACCCCCCACGTACCACCAAAATTCGACGTTTCCTATGTACCAAGCCTTCTACTGTCGCCCCTCCAATTGTACAAATAACCCCCACACCATTGGCTTCCACTAAGCATTCCACTAACTCTTGTTCCCAACCAAGTAATCCTCCATCATCTCCACCTAAAACCTCCACTAGCCTTGTAACCCCGAATCCAACCATTCCTATTCCTCCACTCCCCTTACCTAAACCCGAGATTACGGGCCCATTGATTGTTGCACATGAGCCAACCTCGTCTCCTCTCGAGAACAAGGAGAAGCCCGTCGTGTCTCAACCTCCACTTACCCTTCCTATAGCCCCCATCATTGAATCTCCATCACCCGTTGAGCCTGTTGTCTCAATCTCACCTCCTTCCACCACCTCTCGGAGTGGGTATCTTTCTAAAAATACATGTGCCAAAGATGATGTTCAAGAATCAAACAAGAAGAATTTGGCCACGGCAATGCCATTCAAGATCCAAGATTTAATTTGCCGAATGCCGATTCGGGTTCTTGTGCCGGTCACCTTTGAGAAGGCCGAATTTCCATCTGCACCAATGCCCATCAAGAAGGACCCTCAGGAATTGGTGCTGACCAAATCAGGGGCCAAAATAACCACGATCACGTTACTCCTTGGCCAACATGCTTTCAAGGCTCTTATTACCCCTTGTTCGGTCATAGTCCAAATGGCCAATCAAAAGAAGGGGTTCTCCTCATGCATAGTGATGACACATTCTACTGCCGAGGAGATGATGAATTCTATGCTCAGGGGTGGGTCAGGGCAGTTCTTGTTGGAAGCTTTTGACATCATGTCTACTCACTACCAACTTCCATGCAAGAGGCGAACTGATGAGGGCATCCCTTGCCCCTCCACATTTTCTCCGGACTCGGATTGTCCGTCGGCAAGCGCCATTATGTTCCTCAAGTGTTTGTGAGTCGAGTCATGTGTTTTTCTTATTTTTATTTGAGTCTTAATCATGTAATTCTCCCTTTATTTGAGTCATGTACCTAGGTTAGTAGGTTATCTACCAATGTCCTAAGTCATTGTGTTGTTTAGATAGGTTATTGGGCCCATCTCATTGGGCTAGGCCCATGGATGCCCCCCTTCCATTCGGTTATTAGTCATTGTGTCTTTTGTTAGGGTCCTTTGTGAAAAAAGTCATGTGCCTATAAATAGGCCACCCCACTCCTCATATGTAAGAACTAATGCATGAATATTGAATTTCAGAAAAACTCCAAATCCCTCTAGCTTCCTCTCTCAATATCTCTCTCTCTTTATCCCTCTCTCTCTCTAAGGGGTCCCCCCCTCTCTCTCTCTCCCTCCACCACGATTTTTGGAATTTTCTCTCTCCTCCCCATTCACCCCTCATTAAGACCTCTCCCCTTCCCCATACACTCATTTAACTCCCCCCCCCAACCCAAGGTGGCATCCTCCAATCCACACCCCACCTCCCAACCCCCAACTACCCAACACCACTTCCTAAGCACCCCTTCCTCTCCCCAAGGTTGAAGGGGCTCTTCCCTAAGCCCAAATTCGAATTTCCCTCCCCTTGGGCTGTGCCCTTTCATCCCCCCCCCCCACCCCCAAGCTCCCAAATTCGCCCCCCACCTCCCCCTTGGTCAAACCAAGTTCACCCCCCTCCCCCTTGCTCTCCCCTTGCACATCTCCTCATTCTATCTCTGTTTCAGGCAGCAGAGTTACAGCGACTTACAGAGGCAGCCACGACCGTCCCTCACAGATTCAGGTGACAAGGCCTACATTGCTGGAATCGTCTGCGAGTTAGCTTTCCAACAAAGGTGGTCTCGCCAGCTTCCGAGGTCGGAGCTGTCCGTAGGAGCCGATCTCCCTCGACTGCGCAGAAGACCCCAGGCAGAGAGCCAGAGCGAGAGTGGAAGCTCGGCCACGGCGAACCTTTTTGGATTCAGAACAAGTGTTCTTCAGCAAAATTCTTCCCTCTCAAGTCCTATTTCATCCTCAAGAAGCAGAGCTGCATTTGGACATCGACATCTCAAGTTACAAATTTTCTACTCCAAGTGTGTCAGGTCAGTTTACAGGAGCCAGAACCGACACCCCTCTACTCATCTGATCGTCCCGGTCTTCTCCGACATCTTCCGACCTCGCCATCAGTGCCGACAGAAAGAAGACTCGACCACGGTTCCAACGGTTCAGGTCTCGCCTCAATCAGAGCTTGGTAGTGATCGTGGCACCCTCTGTAACCAGCCACATTGTTCTGCACCAGACAGAGGCAGAACCAATCAGTCCGGTTCCAGACTCTGCCCCAGCCAGCAACTACTATACCAGGCTCAGCAAAAATTCAGAGATCATCCTTGGTCCGTTAGTAAGCTTTTGGCGCAAGTCTCATCAGGTTCTGAGCTCGGTGGAAATTTTGGCAGCGTCAACATCGACCCCCTGTCCAGAAATATAGAAGAAAGGCAGAACCGGCGGAGCTCGGAAAGTCGGTCCTCTTTGCATAATTCCCCACCCTGCTTGGCCGGCTGAAGGACCCTCCCTGCGTGGAGGTAGTTTTGGCTGTAATTCACTTAATCCCCACCCCGAGATCCCCCCCTTTCATGGGGTGTAGTTCATGTAATTGTTAAGTCACAGGTTTGAAGCTTCAATCGACGCGGCGTGCGGGTGCATACCCTCGCCTCCCCGCTCGCCCCCGTCTCCGGTCGGAGTCGGCGTCTTCACGCCGGCTAGGTGAGCCTCGGTCCCTCTCTTGACTGGTTTAATCACTTGCTTAGCTTAGTATTATTGCTATTACTTCGTCGGACGGAGAGAGAGAGCTCGGCCCAAATTGCTAGTACCGTGAGTGACCACCGCGGGCAAGTTGAGAGTGAATCCACATAACCCACACCCTTGGTGTGTTGGTCGCCCATGATTTGGGCATCCTAGGCCCACTTGGGGTTCTTCCCAAGCTAGCCAACCATTGGAGCCTAAAGGTCCTACCTCGGACCCTCTCCAACATCGCCTAGTCGCCATTGGGCACTAGTGTGTGCCATACGGGTGAGCTCGCTAGTGTGAGTCCGCTGCTCAAACTTGAATGCTTGCTAAAGAGGTCCAAGGTTAGTTTTACATCAAGTGGTATCAGAGCAAGTTCACAACTTGTCTCTATCAAGTTGGTCCTAGGGCATGTCTATGCATTTAGAGTCTTCAAGTGCATCACTCTTGTCCCCTAGTATGGCCACCTCATATCGACATTACCAATCGGCCCACTCCATAAGTCCAAGCCACCAAGAGATGCCTACCACTAACACCCATAACTTCTCTGGCCATGTCAACTACTTCATGAAAGCCTTGACCTATGCCAATGAGCGACTTGATAACATATCGGGCCGACTCAACCAACTTGGAGAAAATAGGCCCGCCCCAAGGACAGACGATAGAATGGTCCCTTTCCCACTTCCCACCTTTGATGGAACCTCTCCTAGAGAATATTTAGATTGTGAAACTACAATGGACCAATACTTCACTTGGTATCATATATCCGAGGATGAAAAGGCATTGGTTGCCAAAATGCAACTTACCAAATGGGCGGAAACTTATTGGATGTAAATTGTCGGGCTAAAGATACTTAGAAGGGAAACTCCCATCACCACTTGGAAGGACATGAAGGAGCAACTTAGAGCAAAATATATGTCCCCTTCCTACCCGAGTTACCAAAACTCGAGGAGCACTCTCACTCCTCCAAACCCACCCGTCCAAACCCTTACCACTAGAACCCAAGTCTCCAAGGCCTCCACCTCCCCACCTAATCCCATGAGGGCCCCCACACCCCAACCAAAACCCCCTTCACTAACCTACACTAGTCAAGTCTCTTTAGCCCCCACTTCCACCCCAAATGATCCCAAGGGCAAGAGACCCCTAACCGACCCAATTCCCTCCATGGTGACCACCACTCATCCAACCCTCACCATTAAAAACCATGTGGACACCGTGTCCACCCCTCCACCAAGGCCCATAATAGCCACCATCCCCAAACCCAAAACCCCTCACCCAACTCACCTCCCGCTTCCTACACCAATCTTTCCCCAACCTAGGCCTCCTCTACTTCCCCTTCCGATCCAAGTCCACCCTTGCCCACCACCCCAAGTGCACCATGCTCCAGCTATCACCAATTCTCACGCATTAGACCTACCCAACCCATTAACACTAGGAATTGAAACCTCCACAACCCTCCACATGGGAGTAGATGCTAGTCCGGAACCCATTCCCACCCATAAGGAAGCCCAAGATCACACCAATGGTAAGGAAAAGCCTCAACCCTTTACCACTTCAAATAGCCCAGATCCTCAAGAGTCACCCACCTTCACCATGAATGAGCATATACTCCAATGGCTCAAGTAAGGACCCACCCTTCCTAGCTCACCCCCACCTCTCTCACCTTTGGGATATCCATCCCAAATTGTTCCCCTCCACTCCTATCACACCACAATCCAATCCTACTATGAGGTAGAAGATTGGGATGATCTCCTCAAAGGTCTAAAGTGGCAATCAGACTTGACTTCTTTATTGGCCCTAGGAGCGGGCCAACCCAAGAGCCTTAACCTCATCCATCCATGCATTGGGTCTATCTCCTCGGTTTGCACTATTGGTTGCTACACTAGTGACATCCTTCTCCTTCTCCCCATAGTGGAAGAGCCCATCCTGGTCCACTCCCCTACCATTGTGATTCCTAAAACCTTGACCAACCAACCCACCCCATACATCGGCCCAACCATTCCACTAGAAGAAGACGACTCATCACCTTTTGAGGACCTTGAGGACATGGAGCCCCTTGGTAACCCACTTTATGATCCCTATGATCCATTCCAATGGGAGTCAAGGAACCCGAGTAACCCAACCACCTTAACTACCACCTACCTTTCCCTACCCCAACCCACCATGTTTGATCCAATCCACCCCATCTTAGACCCAGGTTACACCATGGGAACCATGACTTTGGGTGGTATACACCTAGGGATCGAGGAAGTGCCCCATCTCATGATATCCACCTTTCTAGACCCCTTCGACCCATTCCAATGGAAGTCCAAAGGCCCACACATAGGAGACATCTTTGTCACAAGAGTGCATAAGTCTTGGCATACAACACCACTTGGTATGATTCATAAGTCGGGTACATTCATTTACATCACCCACATGTCAAGTAGGAAGCATAAGTGGACCGTATTTGGATGTATTGGCCCACCCTCATTCATCATGAGTCTTAAGTATGAGAGGAGCATACATGGATGTCCGGGTCCCCTGACATTTGTCATACCCATGCATAAAAGGTTCATCTATGGATGTCCCGGTCCCCCTGAGTCTGTCACAATCTTCATAGCATCAAAGCATGATCGATCTACATGTGGCTGCCCCGGACCACCTTTGCATACCAAACATTGCCCACTCACATCGCATCATCAAGCATGGCATATGCATCCAAGCACATATCAAGCAACAAGCGGTGATATTCACAACAAGCGAGCAAAAACTCATGAGCGCCACTTGGAATTCCAAGTTGGTAACTTGACGATGATGACTTTGGAGTGGCTCTACCCCAGGGTCACCTCCAAATTGAGGGCACGAGGACTTGGACCTTGCCAAGTTCCGAGTGGCTTTGGCAACACGGCTTATGGGTTGAACTTTCAAAAAGGGTTTTGGGATTCTCCCCATTTCTCATGTGGTGGATCTAGCACCTTATAAGGGCACCGCGGTGGATCCTAGTGAGTGCCTCTAGCTTACACCTACCCTTGTGAGAGACACCCTCGGAGTGCCACCACAAATAGCCTGAGAGCCCGACGTGAGCACACAGCGGCAATACTAGGCAAGCAAGATCCCATCGCCAGCATGAGGGTATGACCGAGTCACATTGTCGAGCTGAAGCGCCGTTCCCCGACTATGGTCGCGGGTTGAGTATGGAGATCATGGATCGCCCAGAGCCGCAGTTCGATATACTACTTCCCTGGTGGACCCATACTCGACAGGGTCGAGTTTTCCCCACCCCGGGGGTATGATGAGGGCATCCCTTGCCCCTCCACATTTTCTCCGGACTCGGATTGTTCATCGGCAAGCGCCATTATGTTCCTCAAGTGTTTGTGAGTCGAGTCATGTGTTTTTCTTATTTTTATTTGAGTCTTAATCATGTAATTTTCCCTTTATTTGAGTCATGTACCTAGGTTAGTAGGTTATCTACCAATGTCCTAAGTCATTGTGTTGTTTAGATAGGTTATTGGGCCCATCTCATTGGGCTAGGCCCATGGATGCCCCCCTTCCCTTCGGTTATTAGTCATTGTGTCTTTTGTTAGGGTCCTTTGTGAAAAAAGTCATGTGCTTATAAATAGGCCACCCCACTCCTCATATGTAAGAACTAATGCATGAATATTGAATTCTAGAAAAACTCCAAATCCCTCTAGCTTCCTCTCTCAATATCTCTCTCTCTCTTTATCCCTCTCTCTCTCTCTAAGGGGTCCCCCCCTCTCTCTCTCTCCCTCCACCCCGATTTTTGGAATTTTCTCTCTCCTCCCCATTCACCCCTCATTAAGACCTCTCCCCTTCCCCATACACTCATTTAACTCCCCCCCCAACCCAAGGTGGCATCCTCCAATCCACACCCCACCTCCCAACCCCCAACTACCCAACACCACTTCCTAAGCACCCCTTCCTCTCCCCAAGGTTGAAGGGGCTCTTCCCTAAGCCCAAATTCGAATTTCCCTCCCCTTGGGCTGTGCCCTTTCATCCCCCCCCCCCCCCACCCCCAAGCTCCCAAATTCGCCCCCCACCTCCCCCTTGGTCAAACCAAGTTCACCCCCCTACCCCTTGCTCTCCCCTTGCACATCTCCTCATTCTATCTCTGTTTCAGGCAGCAGAGTTGCAGCGACTTGCAGAGGCAGTCACGACCGTCCCTCACAGATTCAGGTGACAAGGCCTACATTGCTGGAATTGTCTGCGAGTTAGCTTTCCAACAAAGGTGGTCTCGCCCGCTTCCGAGGTCGGAGCTGTCCGTAGGAGCCGATCTCCCTCGACTGCGCAGAAGACCCCAGGCAGAGAGCCAGAGCGAGAGTGGAAGCTCGGCCACGGCGAACCTTTTTGGATTCAGAACAAGTGTTCTTCAGAAAAATTCTTCCCTCTCAAGTCCTATTTCATCCTCAAGAAGTAGAGCTGCATTTGGACATCGGCATCTCAAGTTACAAATTTTCTACTCCAAGTGTGTCAGGTCAGTTTACAGGAGCCAGAACCGACACCCCTCTACTCATCTGATCGTCCCGGTCTTCTCCGACATCTTCCGACCTCGCCATCAGTGCCGACAGAAAGAAGACTCGACCACGGTTCCAACGGTTCAGGTCTCGCCTCAATCAGAGCTTGGTAGTGATCGTTGCACCCTCTGTAACCAGCCACATTGTTCTGCACCAGACAGAGGCAGAACCAATCAGTCCGGTTCCAGACTCTGCCCCAGCCCGCAACTACTGTACCAGGCTCAGAAAAAATTCAGAGATCATCCTTGGTCCGTTAGTAAGCTTTTGGCGCAAGTCTCATCAGGTTCTGAGCTCGGTGGAAATTTTGGCAGCGTCAACATCGACCCCTTGTCCAGAAATATAGAAGAAAGGCAGAACCGGCAGAGCTCGGAAAGTCGGTCCTCTTTGCATAATTCCCCACCCCGCTTGGCCGGCTGAAGGCCCCTCCCTGCGTGGAGGTAGTTTTGGCTGTAATTCACTTAATCCCCACCCCGAGATCCCCCCCCCCCTTTCATGGGGTGTAGTTCATGTAATTGTTAAGCCGCAGGTTTGAAGCTTCAATCGACGCGGCGTGTGGGTGCATACCCTCGCCTCCCCGCTCGCCCCCGTCTCCGGTCGGAGTCAGCGTCTTCACGCCGGCTAGGTGAGCCTCGGTCCCTCTCTTGACTGGTTTAATCACTTGCTTAGCTTAGTATTATTGCTATTGCTACGTCGGACGGAGAGTGAGAGCTCAGCCCAAATTGCTAGTACCGTGAGTGACCACCGCGGGCAAGTTGAGAGTGAATCCACTTAACCCACACCCTTGGTGTGTTGGTCGCCCATGATTTGGGCATTTTAGGCCCACTTGGGGTTCTTCCCAAGCTAGCCAACCATTGGAGCCTAAAGGTCCTGCCTCGGACCCTCTCCAACATCGCCTAGTCGCCATCGGGCACTAGTGTGTGCCATACGGGTGAGCTCGCTAGTGTGAGTCCGCTGCTCAAACTTGAATGCTTGCTAAAGAGGTCCAAGGTTAGTTTTACATCACGAACGCCTATGTTACCTGGCATATTCACATGTGATATTCCAACGGCCTTGAGCAGTACCCCAAACATGAAGCTCCTTATACCGAGCATCGAACTTCCAATGATAGACACCATTCATCTATCAAGGGAGCTATTTCTAAAGGAGCCAGTTCATGTCAAGATCCCTGCTTCACGAGCGGAACTCTCAAATTTTTGTTATGATATTTTGCTAAGAGAGTTATCGTTCATATATGAATGTCCAAAGGGCCTTACTAGAAGTCCATCAAATGAGAGCCCATGGGCCCTGACCGCACTGATTGGACTGGTTGGTCAGAAAAGGACTAGGCCGTCTCTTCATTGGAGAGAGCATGCTGGGCCAAGAGGTCAGGAAGCCATGTTGAAGGTTGAGAGGCTGCACTATGAGAGAGTATTTACCAAGAAGAGGGAAAAGCATAAAGTAAAGCTTAAGGATAATAAATCCCTTGTTGAAGGAGCCCACATCAGTTCATCCACTTCCTATCCCAGTTCATCGCTGCTCATGCTGCTATTCAGCTTCTTTTTATGGGCAGTCCATTGGTTAAGGAGACGCCTTTTGTCACCTAAATCTAAGCCATCAAGCTCCTCTGCTCTAGGGTCCCTGAACCCTCACATTCCTTGTTGTCCGGAGCTTCCGGATCCCTACATTCATCCCTATCCGGAACCTTCGGACCCCTCCCTATTAAATTCCATGTCTTTATCCATCTCTCACCCCCATCCGGAACCTCCAGATTTCTTATCTTACTCTCCATCTCTCTCAGGGCATCGCGCCCCTCCTTCCCATATCCATCCGGAACCTCCGGATTTCTTATCTTATTCCCCATCTCTCTTAGGGCATCGCGCCCTTCCTTCCCATATCCATCCGAAACCTCCGGATATCTCGTCTTATTCTCCATCTCTCTCAGGGCATCGCGCCCTTCCTTCCCATACCCATCCGGAACCTCCGGGCCTCTCCATCTTTCGATTTATCATTTTGTTCTTCCAAGTCATCGCGTCCTTCGTTCTTTTCACCCCTTTGAATTGCCTTTTTACATACTTCCCAGGGCATCGTGTCCCTCATGATCTTCTTCCTCCAGAACCTCCGGATTCATTTCCCCATGATTCTCCTCCTTTACGTCCGGATCCGCCTCTCTCGATTCATCAATTTCTGATTCTTCTCGATCCCGCTCCCGGGTTCGACCCGGTTCCTTCCACGTTAACTTCCTCGGGCACCTGCCCGTTCTCACACTGTTTCCGAGGCTTTAGTCCTCACTGATTTCTTTGATTTCTTCTCATCCTGTAAATTCTTCTAGGTATCTTTCACCTAAATCTTGTTTTATCCCCCACTTATTTAAAATAAACCGCCCTAGTTGGAGGATTGTTGTATAGGGGGAGCCTTACTGGTATTTTGTTAAGATGTCTTGGTGACGATCAGGTTTGGAAATGTGTAGAGGAGACGCACTCGGGTGTGTGCGGTGGCCACGTGAATAGTCAGATGCTCGCCAAGAAGATCATTCGGCAAGGCTTTTATTGGCCCACTATGGAAGAGGATTGCGCTGTCTATGTCCGTAGGTGTGTCAAGTGTCAACTTCACGCCGATAAAATCCATTCACCATCTTCCTCACTTCATCCAATATCCTTCCCATGGCCTTTCTCCATGTGGGCATTCGACATCATTGGTCCCCTAGGTGATCCCAATTCCCTCACCAAGCAGAAACCTTTCATCCTTACTGCGACGGAATACTTCACCAAATGGGTCGAAGCCGAAGCTTACACAGAAATCAAGGCATCAACAGTCTGCAAGTTCATCATGAAGAACATCCTCGCCAGATTCGGCGTCCCAAGCACAATCGTCACCGACAATGGGCCACAGTTCATTTCTCAGGACCTATGCGACCTCTGCAAAAGGTACGCAATTGTATTGCATCATTCATCGCCTTATTACCCACAAGGTAACGGCCAAGCGAAGGCCACCAATAAAACATTGCTCAAAGTCATCACAAAAATCTGCGAGTCTAGTAAGTTTTCAGACTAGCCAGAAAAACTTATCGAAGCCCTATGGGCCTATCGCACTTCAATCCGTACCCTCACCGGGTAGACTCCATTTGCCCTTACTTATGGTATGGAAGCGGTAGTCTCGTACGAGACTCTGATCCCTTCTCTCAGGGTACAATTGGACGAGGAATTTTCCCTCGACGATCGTCGTAATTCACTCCTCGCCCAGTTGGAACTCTTGGATGAGAAGCGGCTGGCCGCTGCCGAACACGCACATGTGTATCAAAATAGACTCGCTCGCTTTTACCAAAAGAAAGTCATTGAGAGAAAATTCAAAGTCGGTGAGATGGTCGTAAAAAGAATTTTTGTCAAACCTGGAGGGCCGCGTTCTAAACTCCAACCCAATTGGGAAGGACCATTTGTAATTCAAGCCGTGTACCCTGGCAACGCCTACAAGCTAATCAACGCCGAAGGGACCAAGTTATCCCACCCTTGGAATGGGCTTTATCTTAAGAAATACTACCCTTAGCACAAAACAAACAAAAAAAATAATGAAAAGATAAAAAACATCAAAAACAAAGAAATACCGAAAACCACTAAAAATATGGAAAATTCAAAATGCCAACGCCTGGTGGTCACCATGTAGTCAAGTCCCTGCATCTAACCTTCATGTTAGGATAGGGCCCATTAAGACTTGGTAGGCACCGGGTCTTGATTTGCCAGAACCGGGGAGATCCATGTCCGGCCACGTCGGCCTATGCTCGCTTGAAGGAAGCTAACATGTGCTCACTTATGTATTTTATTCAAAAAAGTCGGTAGCATCACCTACGATGGGGCCCCACCCAGAAGATCTCCGAAAGCTGTAATCTTTATTCTTTTCTCTTCGACCAAATGAGACAGTCGGCGCCCTTAAAACGCTGAGCATGAGAAACCGAAACTCAAACCCCAAAGGCAAGAGTAGGATCCATTTCCTCGAGCATCGATCAGAGCACGAGAAGAGGGCAGTGTCCCCGCAGGCATACGAAAGGGAGCCCACAAACGTCAAACGACTATATCTCCCTCACAAAAAAAATATACAAAATAAAAATCAAGAGCCTGGTCGTGACCGTGCCTGTTGCGATAAACGGAACCCCTCAAAGCAAAAGTCTGAATCCACAAAAGGGGCCGTGGAATGTAAACGCTCGAGATTTGGTCCGAAGTTGTCCGAAAGGAAAGAGTTAATGGGCCCTTATTCGCTCGCCGGGTTAACGGCTTTGTCGGTCCTCTCGGGAGGTTTATCCCCCACGCTCTTCCTTCTTCCTCTAAAGATGAAGGTTCGATGGAGTTTCTGAAGGGTGAAAACTGCCCAGGGTCTGCGACCTTATTTTAATATACACATATGGTTGCCTACTTTGAAAAGTAAAAGCTATCGCTGCGAAAGAGTCTCCGTGTTTCTGGCTGGTCAAGACCCCTGTTTACCGCCTTGATGTCTTCTTGTTTAACCTCGGGCTTAGGCCAATGCTAGCGCGTCACCTATGGGTGCGACGGCGTCTGATTCCGGGTCAGCGTCGCGCGGTTGGTCGTTAGGGTTCCAGGGTGTTCCATCATATACCATCTAGAGTTGTGAGGAAACAGACCCGGGTCGGGCAAATCTCTTACCTCAAACACCTTTTGGGTGAATCCCTGTGGTCGGAAGCAACTGGGAGCCTAAGCATGGCATGACAGTATTATCATCAGGGTAAGTCTTAGCCGGCGGGATCATCATTCGATGGGTCTAGAGGCCCAAATCAACCTAGATGTGCACTTAGGATACCTGGGAGGTTAGTAAGAAACCCCTGTTCTCACGTAGGTTAGGTGCCATGTGGGTGCTTGCCAGGCGTTAGCAAGAAAAAAATTGAAATGATAAAAACAACAAAAAGAGAAAAGAGAAAATGTACATATTTGCAAACAAAAAATCTTTTTTATGATAAAACAAAAAAAAATGCCAAATATAAAAAAAGAAAAGAAATCAATTTCGCATGATTGCATTTGCGTGCAACATCTCACTTTTAATACCGCTTGCATTCGTGTGCTTGCCTGTCGCATTTATCATCACCGCATTTTTCCCTTGCCTTCGTTAAATAAAGGCTTGGCCCCCTTGACTAGTTATCAAGGACAGTCACAGTGACCATTTGCTTATTGAGCAAGGGGCCAAGTCAGAACAGAAATTCTGATTTGTTTGTTTCAGTGATGTGTGCAGGGATTCGAGGCGACAAAAGTAAAGGTGAAAACCAAATAGACCAAACCTTGTAATTTATTCCTTTCCAAAACAAAAAAATTTACATCAAGTTCCGCCCTCTCTCTCTGCATCACTCGTCCCACTACTCTCCGGGCAAAACGCTCTCAAGGGTGCTACCCAACTACGAAAAGCGGTACTCCTACCGCTCTGTATTCCCCTTCCTACTCCCACACACCAGTGTTGATCCACGGAAACAGCAGAGAAGCTACCAACACGAAAGCCACGCTCTCGTGCTCTTCGGTAGCGCTCCTCACCATCTCTCAGCCACTGTTCCGCAAGACCAAGGCTAGTTCGGAGTTCGAACAACTGGGCCTCCATGGCCCTTCGTTCCTCCCTTTCAGTCAATCTGTTGACTCTTTCTCTCTCTGCATCTCTTTCTCTCTCTGCCCGTTCTCTCTCACGGTCTTCCCTCTCCAACTGGAGAGTGATCCTCAGTTCCATAGCATCCCTAGAAGAGTCATCATCAGGATGACGCCGCAGTTCTCTCTCCAGTTCTGCTATCCTAGCCTCCCTCTGCGCAGCTTGGGCAAGCGCTTCTTCCGTCTCCTTTTCCTACCGAGTGTACCATCTCAGATACGCGATAAGGCGTAAACAAAGAGAACTCAACACTGAAACTTTTACCTGTATACAGAGCATCCCTTCTGCCTCCGCAGCACGCTGCGTGGCGTGAGCAAGTTGCTCATGAAGCAAGTCGAGTTCTGAGGTGGGAATCCACAAGCTGGAAGAGGCACCACCTACTCCCATCGCTGGGGAAGCCGTGTCAATCTGGACATGCTACGACCGTGTGAATTAGCAGCCAACATCTGGAATCTGGGGTTTTAATTAGGAACGCATTGTACACCTACCAAGGCACTCGTAGCTCCGCGGGCATCGCCCAACTGTTGCTCCATCTCTGCCAAGCGAGTTCGTAAATTCGCTATCATGGCATCCCGGACATCCTGCAGCCTTACGAGTCAGCATTTTTACCAGAAAACTAAGAAAAGGAGAAAGAAGAAAAGAGAAAAGGGGAAATCTACCTCTACAAGTCCCCGGGGTTGGAGCCGCTCTGCGTACTTTGTCCTATATAGACGCAAGTAGTCCTCGCTATCCCGCGCATGTGATTCTACAATCGTGCCACCCCGTTGCCAGTCCTCATACTGTTCAGGGAACCGCACGCGCCAGTCAATACAGGTCACCGGTCCTCGCGTCTTTCTCCCGACACGAGGTGGCGCAGCTGAATCCACCCATTCTTGAGCCAGTCCTAAAGTCCTCATAACCAATCGTAGCCGAAGCGGCTCGATTTCATTCAGGCAGTGCATCCACAGTTCCCATCCAAACCGGGCACGACTTGCTAGAACCCACGGCTGGACCGCATCGACCATGTCTGAGTAGGGTCTCCAGTTTACCATCGCTGTAGGGAACTCCTGTAGCTCCCGTCTTAGCACCATCAGTTGGTAGTTTAGGGGTGCCGCACTCATGATGGGTTCCCACCGCCTGGCTAGCGGCACCATCGCGGGTCGCCAATGCCGAGCTCTCCCCATGGGGAGGTAATAATAGCTCCACAGCTGCTCGGCGCAGGTCATCAGTACCTTGCAAAAACACAAAAAAAAAATACAAAACAAGCAAAACCAAAAATACCTGGATGAATGGTGTAAAACCACTCACAGCCATCTCACGATCCACTTCTTGGAACAGGCCTGCAAACAAGTGTGCCAGCATGGCAGCTCCCCAGGCGTAGTATCCTACTCTTTCAAGGTCTGATAGCAGCTCCAGGAAGCGACATTGGATACCGTCCCCTTTCGAGCTCAGTACTAATATCCCCAAAAGGAAGAGGAGAAATCTCCTCAAATCTATGTTGCATCTTTCCCAGTTGCCGAAACCTGTGCAGTACACGGCACGGTATCCTATTCCATTCTTTCCATGAACTCTTCTGAGGATTCGTCATCCCGCCGACGAGTGTCGGTGAGCCCTAATGCATCCATGAGGGACGCCCTAGCTACTGACCTGTTTTTCCGACCATCTAGGTCCAAACCCAGTAGCTTCCGAGCACCTTCTTGGTAATCCGCATAAGTGACCCCGGTCACTGTCTCGCCCTCCACCTTCAGGCTTGTGATCCGGACCACATCCTCCAAACTGGGCACCATGTGCCCCCAGGGCATCAGGAATGCCCGACTCACTGGGTCCCATCTCTCACACAAGGCTTGGATCAGGACCAGGTCGAGCTCGAGCGGCTCGATCCGAAGAAAGGTGCCAAATCCCATTACGTCTAGCCTCGCCTTCTGAAAATCTGGGAGACCTCGGTATGCTGCCACTACCAACTCCCATGAGATCTGTGATTTCATCACACTCTACGTATACAGGGAATGGAGAGGAGGTTTGGTCAGAAAGAAAGGAAGAAAAAAGAATGGAAAAAAGGGCAGGAAAACTTAGCTTACGAGTTGTGATTGTGCCCTTTCGCTGAAGTGCCCTTCGAGGTCCGAAAGCCTCCTGGAACTACTACCACTGGACCTGCTTCTCTTCGAGGAGTGGGAAGATTTGCCCTCCATCCAACTCTCGGAATTTTGAACTCCTCCTCTCCCGTGAGAACTTGTGCTCCTTGAGTTAGCTCTCGATATACCTGGGAGGATAAAAAGGACAAGAATTTATAGAAATGGAAGGAGTGCAGGTCAAGATTGCCTCCATCACCTTTAATAATAGCCCTCGCGATGAGGCAGCTACCATGCGGTCCCGTGTGTCACTTCACCGCTCGCACAGGGTGATTGATTGGACGAAGAATATGACGACTAGCCCCCTATGTTGTCTAGGGATACCCTATCATGTTTTGGAGGACGTCCGCAAAACTTGACGCAACATCCGGGAGAAGGAACTAGGGCCGTCATTTTTGACTTCGACGGTAGATTCCCGTGGTAAATGGTCACAACAAGACGCGATTCTCTGCTTGGGGTGGAGTCTCGGCAGACCCATCACATGGGAACAGTGCAAAGGAGAGGAAGTGTAGGGAAGAAGGAATGCACAAGAGAATAAACGAGCAGCAGAAAATCAAATCACTCCATTCATAATTCTACATAAGCTGTCATAAACACTACAATCATAGAGAGGTGGCGGGTCCACTAGCTCGCCAACTCTTGCCATTATCTTCATGCTCGTCCCTCTAGGCGTCCCTCTCCTCTCCCCTGAGGTGAGGGTCCCTCAGAAGCCTCTGGGATCCCCGTGCAGTAGCACCCGCCTCGCCTCGTGGCGTCGGCTCCACAGCAATGACTCGCTGCTCCTCCCCTGGCGTGGCGAAGAAGCCACTAGCGGCAAAGTGACCGGACTGGCGGAGTCGCTCCCCGAACTCTCGCGCTCTCTCATAGTGTGTCTCCATCCCTCCTAGTCTCTGCACGGCGGCCTGAAGGCCCAGCTGGAGCTCCCTCACTTGGGCCTCCAAAGCCCTCCTCTCGGTCTGATCCCGCTGTCGCTCGGACCTTCTCTCAGCTTTCTCTCTCTCTGCCTCTCTCCTCATCATCTGCAGAAGAACCCTTAACTCCAGGATGTCTGGAGAAGGTCTCTCCTCACCGCGATGTCGCAGCTCCACTACAGTCACCACCCAGGCATCACGCTCCTCCTCCGCCCAGGTCGCGCGGGCCACCGCACCGGCAAGTTGTTCCCGGAGGGAGGCAATCTCGAGAAAAGGGGCCGAGGAACTGGAAGATGCACCACCAATCATCCCCGCCGCCGCTGTCTGTTGGGCACGCTGGAACAAAATAAACAACGGCCGTCAGTGAAACTCTAAAATCTGAAGATAAAAGTGCGGCACGTAACTTACCAGGAGCGACAGCTCATCCTGAGCGACGGCCAGCTGCCGCCTAGCCTCTGATAGTTGGGCGCGCGAGCCGCCGATGCCATGTGTGTCCCCAGCTTGGCGAAGCCCCGCATAACTCTCTCTCTGCCGCCGCGGGAAGTCGGCGTTGTCCTGCACCAATACACTCCCTTGCTGTCCAGGGAGACGTACGTGCCAGTCCTCGAGCCTCGCCTTGCCGCGACTCTCCCTCCTGACGTGGCTCGGCTCGTCCGCACTCGCCCACTCATCGGCCAGGCCCAGGGTCCTCGCCATGTCCTGCACCAAGAAAGAAGGGCCTCGCATCATAACAAAGAACGCGTCCCCTGTCTAGGACGCATCCATCATTTGAGTGCAACACTCGCCGAACCCTTTCCCCCCTCGCGCGGCTCGCTTCAAAACTCAAAATGAATTAAAAGAGGAAGAGATCGGAGGACCTACCAGACCGTGTTCACCTCCCTCCGCGACATCGGGCCCCTCGGGTCCCTCAGGGGCCCGAAGCGGCCCTTCCTCCTCCATGGACGTCGTTCCATGTTCTTGCATGTCCCTCCTCGGGCGAGGAGTTCCTCGTCCCTCTCCACCTTTACCATGGTCGGGCCCACCGAACTCCATCAATCAAAAGGGGAGGAAGACGAAAAAGGGGCAAGCGACTTTCGGCGGAAGGCGGGCTCGTTTGCGGGTAAGGCACGGGAGAAGAAAGGCCACCCGACGCTTTAAATTTGAATTCAAGGATTAAGACGCGTCCTCGCGCCTGGACGCGCCCAAAAGGGGGAGAAAGGAAACAGAATCCCCCCGTGCAAAGCGTAGTTCCCTCCTGTCCAGGGCAAAGTCCCGTGAAGCGTGAACAACGTGGTGCAAAAGAAAGTGCGGGAAAGAAAAGGGCACGCCACACGAAATCCATTTCATATAATAGTCAAAGTACATCATACAGTGAGAAGGGTGACGTGTACAAGCAACTCTCTAACTCTCACCATCACTCTCCTGGTCATCTCTCTCCTCCCTCCTCTGCCGGGGATCCCTAGGGGGCCTCTGCGAACCCTGAGAAGCCGTGCTCGCCTCGCCCTGCGGTGGCACTCCAGCCTCGAAGGCGCGACGACGCTCCTCGGCCGAACAAACCAGATAGCTGCCCATGGAAAAAGAACCAGACTGACGAAGTCGCGCCCCACGTTCCTTCGCCCTCTGGTACCGCTCCTCGCTCTCCCGAAGCCTCCCCTCCGCCGTGCCAAGACTCAATCGGAGCTCCAGCAGCTGGGTCTCCAGAGCCCTCCTCTCGGTCTGATCCTGCTATCGCTCCTCCCTATCCCTCTCCCTCTCTCTCTCCACGCTCTCCCTATCCCTCTCTCTCTCCTCTCTCTCCCTCATCGCCTCCCTCCTTGACAGCTCGAGGGCGATCCGCAGATCCAGCACGTCACGAGGGAGCTCCTCAGCCTCCCGTCGACGCTCCTCCTCCAGCTCCACAATCCGGGCGTCACGCTCCGCCACCCGAGCGTCGCGCTCCTGCTCGGCACGAACAGCACGCGCCAGGGCCTCTCGGATCTCGGCCACCTGTCAAAGCACGCATGCACCGTAAGAGAACAGTGATAGAAGGAGGGCAGCCAGAAGGAGAGTCGAGGTCAGGCAAACGCTCACTCGAGCCTCGCGGTCACGCTCGGCCTCCTCAGCCCGAGCCACCGCATACGCCAGCTGCTCCTGGAGGGCAGAAACCTCCGGAGGAGGGCCCCGCGAACTGGAACCCGCTCCACCAGCCATCCCGGCTGCCGCTGTCTGGTGGGCCCGCTGAAACGCAGAGCGAACGACAGTTAGAGGCCAAGTATCAAAAAAAATCCAGGTCACAAAAAATGCATCGCATAAACTCACCAGGATCTCCAGCTCCTGTCGGATGGCCACCAACTGCCGCCTGGCGTCCGCCAACTGGGCCCGCAGGTCAGTGATCATGTTATCACGAGCATCCTACATTGTACATAAGTTACTGCCACATGCATATACATATAGAAGGGTGAAGCAGTTTCATTTCACTTACCCCTGCCATACCACCCAAGGAGAGGCGGTCCCCATACGTAGCCCGGTACCGTATCAGGTCATCAGTACTGTCCTGTACATGGGACACCACTGGGACCCCGCCCTGCTGCCAGTCCTGGTACTGTGCTGGGAAGCACGTACGCCAGTCCACAACCTTTGCCTTCCCCTTGGTCTTCCGCCCGATGCGGGCCGGCTCTTCTACATCAACTCACTCCTGGGCTAGCCCCAACGTCCTCATAACCAGCCTCAGCCGAAGCGGCTCGATCTCGTTCAGGCAATGGACCCACACGTCCCGCCTGAAACGAGGAAGACCTGCTACAACCCAAGGCTGGCCAGCGTCGCCCATGCCCAGGTAGGGTCTCCACACCACCTGCATCACCATACATATATCATATTAGTTGCCATTCAGTCACATAAGAAAACACAAAAAACCATACGCATCATATAATGGCCTCGGGATACTCGCTCAGCTCCCGACGAAGTGACGCCAGCTGGTAGCCGTGGGGTGCTGCAACCACGACCGGCCTCCACCGCCGCGCCAGAGGCACGGCCCTCCTGTTCCCATGCCTAGCCCTCCCCATCGGGAAATAGTAATAGCTCCACACCTGCATTCATCATACATCATTAGTACAATAATTTCATATTTAACTGTGAAAATGGATAAATAAACTGTGTACCTGGAGAAAAGGTGCGAAGCCGCTGACTGTCGTCTCCTTCTCCGAAGTCTGGGAGAGATCAGCAATCAAATGGGCAAGCAGAGCCGCTCCCCACGCGTAGTGTCCCACTCTGTCCAGATCCGCCAAGATCCCGAGGAAACGGTAGTGGATGCCATCCCCCTTCGTCCCCAGCAGAAGGCGGCCCAAGAAGAAGAAAAGAAACCTCCGGAGGTCTAGATCCACCAGCTCCCTCTCGCTCGGATCCTGGGTGAAAGCTGCACGGGCATCTCCCTCCAATCGTGCCAGAAACTCCGCTCCAGTCTCGCTAACCCGCTGGCGCGGGTCAACGAATCCGAGCGCCTCCATGATCTCCACTCGGCCAACTACCCTACTGTCCCTGTCAGTCACACTCGTCTCTAACCACAGCAGGTCCAGGGCACTCACTCTGTAGTCGGGGTAGGTGACCCCGCTCACCGCCTCTCCGTCCACCCGTAGCCCGGTGATCCGAGCCACGTCCTCCAGTGACGGCACCATGTGCCCCCAGGGCATCAGAAACGCTCGGCTCGGCGCATGCCACCGCTCCCTCAATGCCTGGATAAGAGGAAGGTCGAGCCGGAAGGGCTCGATCCTAAGGAAAGCTCCAAAGCCCATGGCGTCCACACGCGCCCTCTGGAAGTCTGGCAGCCCACGGTATGCTGCCACCACTAAGGACCAGCTGATCCGGCCCTTCATCACGCCCTGCACACCATAAAACCAACAAAAGAACACATCAGCATTATGAATAGTAATAAACAATAACACTGTATATACTACTTATTTATCTTATTTTATTTTTATTTTTTTAAAAAAATATTTATGTTTTTTTTAGAGGCGTCCAACACATTGGACGCCTCCATTACATTTTCTTTATTTTAATTTTAGAAAAACCCAAAAACAAAAACAAAAACAAATAAAAAATATATATATATTATCATGGAGGCGTCCCATTCCCTGGATGCCTCCTTTTTTTTAATTCTTTTTTATTATTTATGAAAATAAATAAATTAAAAAAGAACAAAAAAAATGTGGAGGCGTCCAGGCCCCTGGACGCCTCCTTCCCTCACACCCGGTGTTCTCCACACAGCCTCTCGTCCGCCCTTTTAACCCAGTGAACCAATAGAATGGAGGTCTAAGGGGCTTACCGGATCGTGCTCGTCCTCTGCCGCGTCGCCAGCATCCACTGCAGCCTCTAAGGCCAAAGGAAGAGCCTCCTCACCCGCGGCAATCTCCTCCGCCGCAGCAGCCCCCTCGGCATCATCCCTCAGCCTCCTCGGACGACGAGCCCGTCGTTTCCGCTTCTCTGGACCCTGGCTCGATCCTCCTCGCTCCATTAGGACTAAGAATGGGTCGTCTGGGGTGACGGGGTCGTCAGAATGAACACTACAAGTGAGCAGGAGGTGAGGCCCCCCCATTTATATAGAAACCACTCTGTTTGGGGGGTCCAGGCGCCTGGACGCCCCCACTTTTTTTTATTTTTTTTCAAAATTCAAATAAATTAGGGGCGTCCATGCACCTGGAGGCCCCCAAAACAAAAAATTAAAAAAAAATAATAAAATAAAAATTAGGGGCGTCCAGGACCCTGGACGCCCCCAAAATAAAAAACTTAAAAAAATCAAAAATAAAAAATTAGGGGCGTCCAGACCCCCGGACGCCCCCATAATAAAATTTTTAAAATTATATATATAAAAAATATATAATAAAAGTAAAAAAGATAAGAGTATGTATATAATCCAAACAAAAGACACAAAGAAAAAGAAAAATCACAAAAAAGATAATAATAATTAAGGAGATAAGGGTCAAAAACATCCTTGCCAGATTTTATTCCATCAGAAAAGCAGAGTGAACTACATCAGGGGCTTAGGCGCCTTAGGCCTTAACTTCCCCAGTTCGGTTACATAAGCCCTCCACAGCTCACATTCTTCCCCCACGTGCGCTAAGGCCTTTCCCACAACACTTGTCTTCCAGGGTGCTTTGACGGCCTTCGCTTCCTTCGCATCCGCTTCAGTACCCAACTCTCTCTTCTTCAAAGGAACGATGCCAGTCGATAGTGGGAACGAATGGCGTGGAATGCCGACCTGGAGGCAGCATCGATGCGCGTTATAAAGGACAAACTCGGTCGCGCCGATCAGTTGAAGATCAACTTCGGGGGAAGGCCTCATGAGGAGATCAAGCGAAAGCAAACATGCCGGTGCGCAAGTAAAGAAGCCTTGTGTCACGGTGCGGAAGTGAGACCGCCAGTCTTCACGTTTCTTCAGCCACGGAACGCGGTTCACTACAGTACCACCGAACCCTAACACGTCGGCTATGTGATGAAGAGGGCTTTGTTGGAAGAGCTTCGAAGCGGTTGGCATTCCCTCTCGGTGATCAAACTTGAAATGCAAATCCAGCCAGCAACTCAGGACAAGTGCGCAACCAAAAGGAGGCTTACCCATGCTCGAGACAGTAAGGCCACTATACAGGTAGGCGAGGATAGCGGGTCCCACCCTCTTTCCACGCCAGATCCCGCAGATAGCACTCAGTTGGTCTTCCTCCACCATGTTGTCGGTATAAGGAAACAAGAGAGCACCCGCCAGACAAATGGTGAACCCCTTCATGATTCCCTCCAAATAGTCATCGTCTGGTGACCCTCTCAGGGCGTCCATGACCCACTCCGCAAGCTTTTAGAGATCGATCCCCTTTTGAGTACGGACCTTTCTGGCTGCGTCGGGCGGCATGAAGCTTCCAAGGATGTTTTCGGAAGTCCCCCGTGTCAGTATCCGCATAGCCTTCACCTTCCCGTCACTCTTGAATTTCTTCAATCCGAGCAAAAGTTCCACCTCCTCGAGGAGGATGGTCACCTCGAAGGTCGGGAAGATAAAAGTGTGGGTCTGGGGATGCCAGATCTCCACTAGTGCGCCCATAGCCGCCCAGTCCATACGAATCTTCTCATAGTGTTTGGCGTGAATAAGGAGCCCCTGCAGATGACACTTCGAGAGTATGGCCCTCATGCCAATGGAGATGTTGGAAGTTAGCTTTGAAAGCCATGGCAGTTTGGAAAACTTCCTCGGGCCTGGGAAGAGTGGATATGGCTGGAAGAGAAAAGAAAGAAGAAGAAAGGAAGGTAGTAAGAAGAAGGTTCACGTGGAGAAATTTGAAATGAATCAGCTTACCATATGCGACATGATCGTCCCACTCAAATGACCCTCGAGGTCGGAGAGTCGCCTGATCTCGCTGCTAGGCCTGCTCCTCTTCATAACGCGGGAAGACTCTCCTTCCATCGTGAAAATCTCTAGATTCTCCTCTCTTTCCTCTCTTGAACTTCCAAAACCCACCTTGGTGCATTTGAATGAACTAGCCTAAGGGGAGTTCTTATAGGAAGGGAAGATCGCTACAGGACGGAACATGTCACATCAGTGGTCATTGTCAAGATTTTGTCTGGATCTCCTTTGTACTGTGGTGCGATTCTGTTGTGATTCTGCTACTTTCTGATGTTGCTAACCTTTGCTAGTCTGTGCAGGTTTTACTAACGGACGTCTTTGTCCAGTCTCCTGTCCCACCTTTCAATGGTTGGTCCCACCATGTCATGCATCATAGTATACGATACCTACGCTACTAGAACATGTCAAGGACCTTGCGACCCGAACAAATCTGGGATTTGAGTTCCCCTTCAACAAAAATAGTGATGATCCCGGAAGAATTTGGGTTGTACAGATAGACCGTTAACTTGTGGTAGCATGGGGATGACGGTTCCATTCAGTGAGTTGGTGCGCGGATAAATGGGCCCCAGCTCAGTGTCGGCTCACCGGATCGGTATCCTGACCCGTTCTTAACAAGTTGACAATATTATCCTTGGCTATTTTATATTTTAGTTTGTTTTAAATTTTTATTTTAACCCAGCATGCATTCATATAGGATTTTGATTTATTGCGGAAGATCATTCAAGTGATTCGATTGCGAAGGCCGTTGTGCTTCAATTCCTACAAATATGAGATATTCCACTCCGAATGAAATACTGAGTTTCCTTGAAACGGCTCTACGCTGCTCTTCCAAAGGAGACCCTTGTTTGGACAGACCCTCAGATATTCCTTTTTACCTTGCTTGACCCACCTTGGCCGCAGCACTTCCACATTGGTTGGTAACCGCTCCCCAAAGGTGAAACCTCCAGTTCATGACCCAGGTACTTCCACACCGAGAAGTTGGTCTCCTTTTCGTGCCTGAGCGCACATCTCACCCTCCCTTATTTGATCTCCGTCCAAGCAATCGTCAATATTTGAAAGACCTTCTTCAAGGTCGCCTCATTGAAACTTCAGGAAAGATTCCAAACAGTAACGTCAAAAGCGTGTCTCATCACACCTTGGCATCAACTTATCAGTCCGCTCCCACTTCATTTCACTCCACTTCGATACCATTCCACTACGTGTCGCTCCCTTGCAAAGCAGACGCCAAGGCGGGGCAGCTGTAGACACGCCATTCTTGACGTCTCCTGAGAAAGTCTCATATTACTATACAACGCCCCGCGACGGCTTACGCGTTCTAACTCGCTCAAGTGCTTCCTTTTTCTTGAGTCTTCCTCCGCCCTTTTCGGCATCCGGAATCGTCTCGTCACGGCATTCGGACGGCATCAACACCAGTCAGACGCATCAGGAGGTTCCGGAACCAAGAAGGGTGTCTGCCGGGCGGCCGCCGACGCCTGAGCTGAGGACCCGGGTGGGTCTTAATGGGGGCGTCCAGGCCCCTGGACGCCCCCATTCTTTTAATTTATTTTATTTTTATTTTTCAAGGCCCAAAACCAAATAAAAAATAATAAATTAATGGAGGCGTCCAGGCCCCTAGACGCCTCCATAAAAACAAATATAAAAAATATATAAAATGCCCGTTGGCATAAAAGATAAAAAATAAATAAAAAATAATAAATTAATGGAGGCGTCTAGGCCCCTGGACGCCTCCATAAAAACAAACATAAAAAATTAAAATGCCAGCCTTGGCATAAAAGACAAAACAACAAAAATAAAAATATATTTTTGGAGGCGTCCAGGCCCCTGGACGCCTCCATCAACTCCCTCACGGGCGCCGCCCACCGAACGACGGTTTGTCGTGTGTGAAAAAATCCAAATTGTGGAGACGTCCAGGCAGCTGGACGCGCCCATTTCAAAATCACGAGACGCCGCTCACAAAACCACGCGTTGTGTCAAACCGCGTGCGGCCGTCGGTGGGGTTCGGTGGACCTGTTTGAGGCGCCCGGGGCCCTGGACGCCTCCACAAAAATATTCAGAAAAAATGAATAAAATAGATTAAAATATTAGTTCGGCCCTGATGGAGGTGTCCAGGGTCCTGGACGCCTCCACCCTCCGGAGCCCTATAAATAGAGGCCTACCCCCTCAGTTCTGGAAGAGCTTCTAAGAGATCCGATAGGCTGCCGGAGCCCAGACGCTACCGGAGTCATTTCTAACCTGTGGGGTCTTTTGTAGGTGGAGGTTCTACCGGCTTCTCGGGTGTCCAGGCTCACGAGAGGAAGGCTATCTTCGTCCACCGCGCTTCCACGTCGTCCCTACACTGCCGGAGTTCCGCCGGATCTCACCTTCGGCTCATCCAATAAGCCTTTTCTTCCCCTTTTTCTCCATAGTTCTTTACATTCATCATACTGCATCCTCTATCTCCCTACATAAGGGCGCCGTCTCTTGCATACTTCTTGCATTCATCATCGCATTTTCCTCCTACTCGAGTCCGAGAGGGGTTTAAAACCACACCAACCAGGTGTGTGTCAGGTCACGATCTCGTTACTTTTATTGCAAGGAATTGTTACTACACTGCCATTTTCTAATTCCGTTCGTTTATTGTCTACTATTTTGTAAGGGTACCCAAGGAAAGCCCTCTCCGTCGACCGGCCGAAGGGGGAGGAAGAAGCAACCCGCCATCTCCCGCTCTTGAGGTAGGCGCGATCACTTTCTTTATTTTGGGGTCTTTTGGCCCCTGGCGATCACATCTTGTTCTCGAGGCCGCGGCGAGTTACTTCCCCAATGGCCGTTTAAATTCCCGTTCTTATATTCTCTTTATATTCTGTTGTATTCTGCTTATATTCTCGAGGCCGCGGCGAGTCACTTCCCCAATGGTCGTTTAAATTCCCGTTCTTATATGTTATATTCTTATCTATTCATATTCTCGAGGCCGCGGCGAGTCATTTTCCCAATGGCCATTTAAATTCCCGTTCTTATATATTATATTCTTATCTATTCATGTTCTCGAGGCCGCGGCGAGTCACTTCCCCAATGGCCGTTTAAGTTCCCGCTCTTTATATTCTCCTTATATTCTGTTATATTCTTATCTGCTCATATTCTCGAGGCCGCGGCGAGTCACTTCCCCAATGGCCGTTTCAATTCTTGCTATTTAATTTCTGCACCATTCCCGTCCCCCCGAGGTCGCGGCGAGTCACTTCCCGCTATGACCGTTTAACCCCCATATCTTGCTATATTACATTTGTCCCGCTCGTCCCGCCGGAGCAATCTCCCGTGGTGGCCCCTTCTCTCTTCCTTTATTTCTGTGTTGCAGCAAACAAAAAGAGGAGCCCGCGCGCTCCGCGTCCTCTCCGCTCCCCGAACCGCGTGACGTCGCTCACAACCCCATACTGGGAATTTCGGTCGACCGGAACCCCATGGTCGGTCGATCGGAATGAACAGTGTTCCAGATTTATAAAAGTTCAGATTTAAGAGTTAAAACCCGTTGACAAGTGTTCAAACTTCATGAATGAAAAACTAAGACTTAAACCCAATCTACCCAAGTTCAAAATCTATGAAACACACTCATGAAAAACACATTAAATACATATGGATGACATGTATTAAAGCCCTTGAAAACATAGGTCTTACACTTAAACAACAAGAGCTAATATGTATGAAGTCGAACACAATGAAAGAGCATCTTTAGCCAAACTCTACCAAGGTTCACAAGATTTGATTAGGCATGTTGCACACTTAATTTCACATGAGAGATATGCATGAAAAACATTCGTCATCCTCAAGAGCTCAATGAAGAGATATGCATGTGAACTCAACCAAAATAGAACAACAAAAACACAAATGCTCATTACACATGTAAGGGATCGGCTTTTTGTTTGGATGGGTCGACTCCACATATCACAATACCATATAGCATGGGCAACAAAGATAGAATCATCAATCTTCAATATGGGCCATGAACACAAGCTCAGTTTTCATAATAGAAACAACAACAAGTGTGTTCCATGAACACAATCTCATGGATTAAACGCAAATCTAGCTATCTTCAGAAAGAGTAACTCCATTCAACATGTAGTTCAAGCTAGACTTGAATCACCCCCAAACCAAGATTATCATATGGGCAAATGCAGCACGCTATGCACATTAACTTGTTTTGCCAAAATCAAATGGCCATTAATCCATAGAATCAGAGAGCATCACTAAAATCACATTCATCAAATTTCAAGTTAATAGGTTGAGGATATTTCAAGCTCAAAAATCTTATGAGGAAAATGCATGAGAATACCCAACCATGACTTTGAAAACCTTTTTGATGAAATGCATGAAACATAGAAAGAGTCGATGCAATGCAATGAGAAGGTTAACTCCCTTTTTGAAGAAGAACTTCATTGATGGACTTCTTTGAGTTCCAACCATGAATCATGGATTTTGATCCTACAAGCCAAGATAACCTAACATAAGTTCCTTAAACAACAATCATTCATATGACTTCCAAGTGAGAATCTTGAAGTCATCTTTTAACTCATCAATCAAGATACAAACATGTTGCTCAATGAAACACACACAAGCACAATCATTTTGTTAACATTAAAACCAAACACCAAACATCAACTAGGGTATGCATCAATCTCCCCCTTTTTGATGATGACAAAACGATGTGTGCGAGAGTTCCAAAAGATAGAGTAGAAGCATTTCAATGAGTATTATGAGAATGAAGGATAAGGCACATTCCCCCACAAGGCCTCTCCCACAAGGCCGTGTTTTCTCATCAAGCATAAAGCATTGAGCACACAACCAAACATTCTCCCCCTTTTTGTCATCTACAAAAAGAGTGGGGGGGTTACATGATATGATATAGACATGTGTGGCCTAATACACAAGGAGACACTCTCTTATGCAAATTGCATGAAATGTAAACTTGAAAGCCCAAGTGACAAGGAGTGTATGAACATGTAGAAGAGCATTCAACCCTTCATTTTTGCCAACCAAAATGTAGTATCAATCAACCTAAATGTTTAATTAACATGAATGCTCGATGTGATGTCAAAACATAACCATTGTTTGTTTCAGAACCTTAAGCATGTTTCTATCATTTAAAAACCCCTTCATGAATATGCAAGAGGGCCCTTCGAGAACATAGTGGACATACCTAACATGAGCAACATATGACCATGAATATGAATAAGGTGTGAGAACCAAAATGTCCAATTTCTACCAATCTCCACAACCCCATGAGACAGAAAAAGTGAGACGATATTACCATGCATCCATGTGATGTTTAAGTGTGATCCAACCATTTCTTTCCTGCAAGTAACACAATGTAGCCATGTTAGTATCGAATTGATAATCAATCATTTCAACCATTTATCACTAGATGCTCATTTCAACATGACCCTTCTTCACAAACTCCATAACCAAGATAAAGTTCAAATCAGCATGTATCTAGGCAATAGAACCATTATCATACCAACTTCCAGTTAGTTATGCATGACAAACTTAAACATGTGAGGTCTGAAGAAATGATACCAATTCTGATACCAATGGTTGCTGATTGTTGGCCCCAAAGATAGGAGACTTCAGTGTGTTGGCCCCGAAGATATGATACCAATTGTTCATATGATACCAATTGTTGGAAGAGTTATGTAACATGAAGTGTTCAATATGATATCATGTATGAACTATATGCATGCTGAAATGTCAAATATGCAAGAATGCACACCGTGAGTTTCATCTTTCAAATGCTAAGAATATGCACTATGTGAATGCTGAGAATGTAAGATATGTAGCAATACACATTATGACTTCTATCCTTCAAATGCAATACTTGTGCTCAGAATGAGATCAAAATGGGATGCATGAACATGCAGGCACGCACAAGCACAATCATCATGCACACAAATATTACTTATAGTAACTCCCCCTTAATGAGGCACGGGTTAAGAATGGAGCAAGTGATTCATTGTCAAAAGGTAAGACATGAAGCATATCTAAGAGAGTTTTGCATACACAACTAGAAGTACTACATAAACCATGAATGTAGGCAAATTCATAGTATACATTCATCAAAAGGATACCCATATGTGAAATGTGATGCATGAACAAGCAGCTTCAATAGATATGGATATGTAGATTTTCTAAGGAACACTAGAAGGTAATCCTCTCTACACTTTCACTTTAGATTCTTGACTTTTGGTAGCTTTGCACAACCCCTCCTTTTTTTTGTTTCTTTTTATGGACATCACCGTTCGGCGTGATTTTCCTTATTATTGACACCCATTTTTTGCCTATGAGTTGGGTCATTCCTCTTATCACCATTTGTTGATGCCTCGAGTTGTCCATTACTCACTCGCCCATTTCCAGGCGCGCCTTTGGGCTTATTCTATGGGTACCTTCCTCTCTGGCTCAGTTTGTTCTCAAATACAGGCTTATTGGATCTTGATTTCGATTGATCTTTAGGTTGAATGGGTTCATTTATCCCATTTTATTGATTTTAAATGTCCAGTCTTTACGCGGCCTTTCGATTGACCGTTCAATTAAGTACACGGTCCTCGGAGGACCATGCCTTTGAAACTAGCATCGACCTAAGTTGTCTTTGCACCGACCTACTTTTGTTTAAAAACGGCTTATCGATTGAGCGTTTAGTCTTTACGCGGTCTGGTTAGGACCGTCTACTGAACCAGCACCGTCCTGGCCTTCGCTTGCACCGACCTTGCTCTGAGCTAGCACGGACTTCAATTTTCCTGCACCGACCTTATTTTCATTAAACGGTCCCAACTGAACCGTGACTAATTGAACAGCCTATTAAAGAACCATTTAAAGGCAGGAAAGGCTAGCATCTTAACTAGCGTCTCATCTTGAGTGGGATGGTCCAATGAAGGACCGCGTTTATCATAACAGCGTCTTTACTAGCATCTCATCTTGAGTGGAACGGTCCAATGAAGGACCGCGTTTATCATAATAGCGTCTTAACTAGCATCTCTCCTTAATGAGAACGGTCTAATTATGGGCCGTTCAGTTATTGAGCGGCCTGGTGGGAACCGTTTACATGATTTATTAGATATTAAGGTGATTTTCTGAATTTCTACTGACATGCTGTTAAATGGTCCATGTGTAGCCGTCCAATTAATGGAACGGTGGTCATATGGCCGCCCAGCTCCCAGAGTCCCCAAGGCGTGGGTTTTTCAGATAATTATCTATTTATCTAATTTATCTGGATTTATCATCGACAGGCCCTGAACGGTTGGATTTGGACCGCCCTGCACATTGAGTGGTCTAGCAGTAGACCGTTCAATCCATAAGAGTCCAACGGCGAAATGGTCCATCAATTCAATGGATAATTGGATTATTTTCCTATTTTATTTAATTTCCACCGACGACTTTGAATCGTCTTGGAACAAGCCGTTCAATAGACTAGGCGGTCTATCGCACGACCGCGCAATGACTCGATTTCTGAAGAATTTAAGGATTTTCTCTCTCCATCCGTGGTTTTATCCTCAACTTATTCTACCCATTTCTCCACGGATACGCCACCAAATTGGGTGCCATTTGAACTGGTTGGAAGATAATTCATTTATCTACGGATTATCTTTTATTATCTCGACCTAAAAATCACTCAAAACCCTAATTTCGGGGCTAGGTTTATGGGCTCTATAAATAGACCCTAAAGCCAAGCTTTGAAGGGGGGGAGATTTTAAGGTCACGGCAAAGCCCTGTCGAATTCCAGAGTGACCTATAGTCAGGGAGGGAGGCTTTCTACGTCTGCATAAGCCTCCGGTTCAGGGGTATTTGTTGTTTCGGTTCTTTATTCTAATAGTTCCACCGTCCTTTTCTTCGTTGCATGCTTCATTTTTTTGCTCTTCTTTCACATTTTCACCGCTTGCACTTCATTCACACACATTCCTACTATTTTCTCACACCCCAAAGGGGTTTAAAAACCCTCCCAGGTATTCCCCAGTCTATGTTAGTTTGTTCATGTTTGTGTTCTTTTCCAGTTACTACACTTTCCAGTTCTGATTTGGGTTCTCTTTTGTGGTCTTCACGTTGTTTTACAGGTCAGCATAATCCTAGCACGAGCCCCATCCCCTCTGGCCAGCCGGAAGGGGTGGAGGTTCAGATCACACGACTTGGAGGGTGGTGGAATAGTACGATCTTCCTCCTGTCCGTCTGAAGAATAGGGCGGTCTTCACAGTACCGTTCTGCTTCCTCTTACGGCTGCCTCCGAACCGTTCTGCCGTCTGCTGCTCTTCGTCCCGCATTCTTCTCAGCACTGTTGAGTGATCTATTGAGCGACCGTTCAGTCACAGAGTGGTTCTTCCAGAGCTGTGTATTTCCACAGTGTTGTCTTCAGGCGAGTGTCTCCCTTTTCCAAGGTATGGGTGTAACTCTTTTACATTTCAGAACCTTGGTGGCGATCACGATCACTTCTTCATATCCCTCTCACTTCAATTCACTTACTTCCACATTGATTTATTAGAAGAGAGAAGGAAAAACATGTCAACACCCCATTTTTTGGCGATCACGGTGGGACACCTAGTGCCCGTCGTGTTAGTGATTTGCTGACCTGTTCTTGTGCTTGGTTAGTTCCCTTCTTTGAGTTATTTTAGGTTGCTATCGGGTCCATCTCGTTTCTATCCTCTGGAGTTTCCGCAGTCCCCTCAGAGCCGTCCATTCGCCTGCGTGGCTTAGAAGCGGCCATTCTGAACTGCTTGCAGTGCTGATTATTCTGCGAGCCTGCCGCCTTCAGCGGTCTTATTTCGCCTGTTCATTGCCCACGCGGTCTGATATAGGCCGTCCATTCTGCTGGCTCAGGTACGTCTCTATGTTTTGCTGGTGATTTTTGTTGGTATTCTGCGATCTTTGCAGGATCGTCCCAGAATCTGAGCGGTCTATCGAAAGACCGTTCATCCAGGTACACCCTCATTTCCCGCCTTCAGTTCATTTTAGCATTCTGTGATTTTTGTCAGTTTCTGTCATTACTCCTTGCCATTGAGCGGTCCACCCAGGACCGTCCCCCTCCCTGAGCGGTCTGCCACAGACCATCTATTTGTGCTACAGTGCACCCGAGCCCTTTATTTTGGTTGTCATTTCACATCATTTCATGCTAACTTGGTGCAATTGATCTCCCCTTTTACTGTCATTGGGCTTTCACATGATTGATTTCATACTTTTCATATTTGTTTGCTCATTGGTTGCTAGACCTAGGTTAGACTTTTGCCTGCACTCCGGTGCACATAGGGCCATATACACATTTTTTCCACATTAGTTGCATTTCTATCAAGGTAGGGGATCCTCTCGTCTCCATACTCCTTGGAGCCGACTAGGTGACCTTACCGAGGACCTCTGTAATTCCCTGTGAGCCGTGGATTCTCACACGGACGTCGGACAAGTTGTATCGTACCACCCCAATCTAGGGTTTGCATCCGCGAGAGAGAGAGAGTCCCTTAGAGTCAGCCAGTTTCCCCTTTTCTACCCTTGATAGGTACCCTTGTGGTTGAGTGAACTCACATCTTAATTAATCAACTAAGGTCCTAAAAGGAAATTCATCGAATCTTCCGTGCATCGTTCATAACTTTGGTGATTACTTGGTTGTCTCTTTTCTCATCCCCCCCCCTCTTGTGTGCATTATTGGATTGTTTGTTTGGATCTTGGTTAGGGTTGCTTGCTTCTTCTCTCTAGGTGTTTAGTGCATGTAGAGTTGCTTCACCCCCTCAGGATCGTCTCCTAGGGGCAGCTCGCATTTCTATTCTTATTTCAATCCCTTGTTCGATTCCTCACCCACTATGTCGTCCTACAACTTCTCCCATTTCCATGAGGATTCTCTCCCTCGGGGACTTCTGGAGGACCCGCCTCGGGTCGCTCATGTGCAATGGGGAGAGGGGACTACCCCTCCTCTCCCGACCATTATTGTTGAGGGTGCCCAACCCTCCCTCTCTGATTCATCCACTCACAACTCGGCCAGTCAGTTTCTCCACATGATGGCCCAGTTGGACCCTACTCAACCCCATCTCCTGAAACAAGCTTTGCAAGGGGCAGATGCCCCACCTTTAGTGCTCTCTTCTGGCGTGATTGTTGCTGGCACATCCCCGATTGCTTGATTAGGGGCCACCTCTGTGGCCCCCATCGACCTTACTCCAATTCGCCCTCACGTTCTTCGATTCTCCATCATAGAGGCAGGCCAGGCTTCTACCTCGGCCCATCAGCCTCTTGACAAGGGGAAGACCCAGGTCCCCTTGCCCTCCTATTCTAATCCCTACACTACCATCTCCCTAGCGCCGCAGGCCCTTGTGGCCCCGGCCGATTTTGTTTGCCTCCAGCCAGGGGTTGCCCAGCTTGCTTACTCGGACATGGGCCCTTCCCTGGCCCATTATCCTTCCTATGGGCTTCCCCCTCCATCGGTCTATCCATCCGCTCCATACACAGGTTCTGCTCTTCCTGCTCTGTCTCCTCCATCCTGGGAATGGGAGATTCTTGAAAAGTGGGCTGCCATGCAGTAGTAAGTCGATCTCCTTCATAAAAGGGTCGGTCCACAATCCCTTGCCGATGTCCCCATTCCTAACTTCAGGGACATTCATTTTCCTCCCCAGTCTGAGGTCCTCGTATACCATAAATATGACCGAAATGGAAACCCGTTCATCCATGTCAGGGAGTTCCTTTATGAATCGGCGTAGTTTCAGCATGATGATCACCTTATGGTGTATCTTTTCCGCCGATCCCTGGACGGGGTGGCCCTCAAATGGTTTTATACCTTGCCGTTGGAGGAGGCAGAAAGTTTCAAGATGGTGAAAGAGAAGTTCATAACAAGATTCCAAGACCGGGTGGGCCCGGAGTATTCCTTCACCGACTTAGTAGCAGAGAAGATGAAGTCAGATGAGGACTTTGCAACATATGCTGACCGATGGAGGCAGATGGCCTCGCGTGTGCCCGGGCAGATCCCGAAAGAAGAAAAGGTAAAGTTGTTAATTTCAAATGCAACCCCTACGTTCCGGAATATATTGGCAATGAACGATATTTCAAATATGCACCAGTTGTACAGTCGGGCCCGGTTCATCCAGACCCAATTCAGAGACTCCCCTATTCGCTCCCTTTTCGAGGTCCAGAAATCCAAAACCACGAGAAAGTCCCAGGGCCCAGTTACGGAGGGAGTACAAACCAACGAGCAGGTCCAGGCTGTTCAATTCCCTAACCAGTCCGCTGCACCTCATTTCCAGCAACCCCCACGCAACCCCCAGTTCCCCGCTCCGCAAGCTCCTCGACCTTCTTTTCCAGCTCCTCAATACCCACAACAACCACCACCACCACCACAACAGCCTCAACAGCCACCCCAATACCATAACGTCCCTCCTCCTATTGGTTATGGGCCTGCTCGGCTGGGACCAAAGAGAGCCAACTATCCACCACTTCCAGAAACACTCCTTGACATTTTTTCGGCCTTAATGTACACTGGTGACATACAGTTGCCTCTGGAACGTCAGAACTGGAACCCGACAGTCGACCAGTCAAGGTATTGCATATACCATCGGCAACCCAGGCATACGATAGAGAGGTGTTATCAGTTCAGGGACCTAGTATATGATTTGCATGAGGGCCAGAGGATTGACTGGGCCCAAATGAACAAGTTGATTGAAGATATAAAAGAAAGGAGAAGACAAGCAAGGCCGCAGCAGGCGGCACCTCAGTAACAGCAGTTCCAGCAACCTCCCCAACAACAACCTCCACAGCAGCAGCAGCAACAGCAAGACCTCGGGATTCATCAGAATCCCATGCTGGAACATCCCCCCGCTCCTCAACAGCAACAACAGCCACCGGCACCGGCACAAGTAAATGTAGTTCAGCGCCCAGCCCCTAATGCTAGGTGGTCTTTTGATGATGAGACTCCCGCTCATCTCTTGGCCTTCCACCATACCAACTCCCCCACACCGTTTGTTCCCTCCATTCTCCAGCCTACCACCGGGACTACCGCTCCACCCTCCATTCCCTCCAGGTCACCGATTACACCCGCCACATTCCCCACCATCCCGCCAATCCTTTCGCCATCACCCGCCATACCCTCCATCATCACCCCTCCATTTGACCCTTTCATCGCTCCCCTAGGGCCCGTCAAGCCAGCCTCCGCCATCCTCACCCCCATTTCTATCCCTTCCACTTACCCCACCGGGCCAATTGGGGGTCTATCTGAGGCCGTGCCGGCACGACACTGCGCCCTCCGGAGCAGGTGTTTGTTCCATAGAAGTTACCCCTCCACTGGTGCACCTGCACCCAAACCTCAAGTTCCTTCCTCAATAGTTGAAGCAGAAGAAGTAGACCCCATGCCCAGCACGAAGTATGATTTGCTACAACACTTGGACCGGATGCCGGCCAGAATATCAGTTTTGGAGTTAATAAAAAGGTCCATGCTACATCAAGATGCCCTAAGGGCTTTTCTGCAGAAGGTGATGGCTAACGAAGACGTAGTAGTGGATAGTTTACCGTCGATGTTGGCAACAATTACGAGGGGGCCTTCCATTTCATTTTCTGAATCAGAATTGGCACCCCCAGAGGCACGACAGATGCCACTCTGCATTACTATTTCCTTAAACAAAGTGGCAGTTGAGTCAGCCCTTGTGGACACGGGAGCATCAATAAATGTATGTCCATTAAGCACATTGCGTGCCTGCAATGTTTCAGAAGACATGCTTAGGCCAACGCCAACCACGATTGCGGCTTATGATAACTCCAGACGAGCTTGCCATGGGGTTATGACAGTTTAGGCCGAGCTAGGGCCTTTAAAAATGGATGTGGAGTTTTACGTACTGGACATAGACCCAATGTTCAAGACAATTCTGGGCCATCCATGGATAGACAGTTTGAATGCAGTACCCTCGACCGCCCACCAATGCCTCAAGTTCCCATTCCAGGGGCGGGTAGTCAAGGTGAAGAGTGTTTCCACAGTCCAGACCGTTGATGCGATCACAAACAAGATCCTTCCTACTTTGTGGCCAAGCAATAGGCAAGTTCTTTCTGTTATGGACTTAAACTATTCATGGGCATATGCGTCACGCAAGCCCGCCACTGCATCGACAAATGTTAAAATTAAGTCCAAGATTAGAGATTCGAAAGGGTGGCACATGATTTTGAAGTTAGGCTATCAACCGGGCATGGGCCTCAGTGCACAATTGCAGGGGCGGACTAATCCTATCCCCAGGGGTAGAAAGATGAGCCAAAGAGGCCTTGGCTACAGGGAATCGGCACTGTCTATACTGGGAGATTTCGGGCCACTGACGTGGGATTATCGTCAACACTTCGTGAAAGGCCCGTTACAGCCTGGTACTTTGAAGAAGCCACCGCCCTGTTCTGATAAGAAGACCGATGCCTCTTATGTTGTTACTGACCCACCGTCGCCACTGAAGGGGCTGGTGGGTGACATGGATGATTTCTGTAGCTATTTTGAGAGGATGTTCCATGAAGAAGAAGTCTATCCGAAAAAGGTGGAGATGCAGCTGGTAAAGCATTCTCTGATCGAGCCAGTTTACCGGAGGCCGCAGGAAGTGGGGAGCTCCATCACTACTTTTTCTTTGTCCCCGTCCCGCCTTGCCTCCTTGTTTCAGCAATTGGGGTTTATCTCCCGTTCCCCTCCGATTATGGTCGACCCGTACTTTACGAAAAGACCACCTGAAATTTTATTTGTTCCTTGTGCATGTGGGCACCGCCCACCCATTAATTTATCAACTCTATTTACCCCTCCCTCCCCCACTGCCAAACTCCACGAGATGTGGTTTTCATCTTCCGACCCCTTTTTTGATTGTATCTTCCCCTCTCTGTTTCCCATGCAACTTCCCCCTCATCCATCCTCCTCATCCTGTTGCGTGATCTCCTCCGACTTCCAAAAAAAATGCCAATTTTAAAACAGAGGTTTCATTGGAGGATTACGCTATGTTCTGCCCATCTTCCCAGGGGCATGAGACCCCTGCTCCTTTCCCAGTAGATTTCTTGTCTCCTAGGTTAGATGTACATTCTACAGAATCTCCTAGGTTAGTTGAGTCAGTTGGGGTAGAGTCTAGCTCTAGTGTTGTCAGCTCGTCCACGTCTGCGGTGCACCCTATGATGCGTCATTCCAAATCCATTCCAGATAGGTTTCTTCAAGATTTAGCCCAAAGATGTCATGCCCTTCTCAAGTGCCCTGAGTTTGTAGAGACCACGATAGTTTTAGAGGATGATGAGGAAGTAGAAGGGGTGTGGAGCAGTGATGGATTTGGTGTATATGAGATCGTAGATGAGAAGGACCCAATCGATGATGAGGAAAGCGATGTGGAGGACGCTGCCGATCTCTACGCACAAGGTTTAAAAAGGTTTGATGAACCATCGACGGTAGTGGATGAGCCCACCAAAGAAATTAATCTTCGAACCGAAGAGGACCCCAGGCCCATAATCATTTTCGCCAATCTCCCTCCTCAGGTTGAAGAGGAGCTGATCCATGTATTGAGGGAGTATAGTGATTCTTTTGCCTGGTCCTATGAGGACATGTCGGGTCTTGACCCCGCTCTGGTTGAACATAGACTTATCCTTAAACTAGGGGCAACACCCGTTAAGCAAAAAGCGAGAAGGTTCCACCCTCAAATGGCCTTAAGGATAAAGGAAGAAGTTGATAAATTGCACAATGCCAAGTTTATCAGAGTTGTATTATATCCTCAATGGGTGGCGAACATAGTCCCCATAATGAAGAAGGATGGAAAGATTCGGATCTGTATTGATTTCAGGGACTTAAATAAGGCATGTCCGAAAGATGATTTCTCGCTTCCCCATATTGATGTGTTGGTAGACAACATGGCTGGGTATGAGGCACTCTCATTTATGGATGGATATTCTAGTTAGAATCAAATCCGTCTTGCTCCCGAGGACCAAGAGA
Source organism: Amorphophallus konjac (assembly GCA_022559845.1). Lineage (NCBI taxonomy): Eukaryota > Viridiplantae > Streptophyta > Magnoliopsida > Alismatales > Araceae > Amorphophallus > Amorphophallus konjac. The sequence continues at coordinate 147,618,994 of CM040124.1, forward strand.
AGACCTCTTTCACCACGCCTTGGGGCACATACTGCTATGTCGTTATGTCATTTCGATTGAAGAATGCAAGTGCCACGTATCAACGGGCAATGATGGCTATCTTCCACGACATGATGCATGTGTATATGGAAGCCTATGTGGATGATATCCTGGTGAAATCGAGGTCTAAGGAAGAGCACCCCGCCATTTTAGCTAAGGTGTTGCAAAGGGCTAGGGAGTACAAGTTGATGATGAATCCAAAGAAATGCGTATTCGGAGTCGCATCAGGGAAATTGCTAGGGTTCATAGTTAGTAAGCGGGGGATGCAGATTGATCCGAATAAGACAAAGGCCGTAATGGAAATGCTGCCGCCTAAGAACATCACTGAACTGCGATGTTTGATTGGGCACTTGCAATTCATTAGAAGATTTATATCTCAACATTTGCAAAGATGTCGCCCATTCTATAAATTGTTGAAGGCGGGAGCTAAATTTGAATGGAATGAACAATGTCAGAAGGCCTATGAGGATCTTAAGGTTTATCTATCTAATCCCCCAGTTCTGTAACCACCCGTCCCTGGGAAACCCCTGATATTATACATTTCTGTTATTGAGGACTCCCTAGGAGCTGTCCTAGCTCAAGTGGATGATGAAGGAAGGGAAAGGGCAGCACACTATCTCTCGAGGTTGTTTAATCCTGTTGAATCTAAGTATACTGCCATGGAAAAGACCTGCGCAGCGTTAGTATGGGTAGCTCAGAAACTCAAGCACTATTTCCTTGCCCATGAAGTTAGGCTGATCTCTAGAATGGACCCAATTCGTTACCTCTTAGAAAAACCCGTCCTTTCTAGTAGATTAGCTCGTTGGCAGAGCTTTCTTTCCCAATTTGATATCACCTTCGTTGTCCAGAAAGCGATCAAGAGATACGCGATTGCTGAACATCTTGCTCATTCTCCTATCCCTCGCACTGATTCAATCCAGGATGAGTTTCCTGATGAACACTTGGCTGTACTTACTCATCTTCCTTTTTGGTCTCTTCATTTCGACGGTGCTCTCAATTCTTAGGGTCATGGAATCGGCGTCGTTCTCCTCACTCCGGAAGGAGTAACCATCCCCATCACTTATCAGCTCTCTTTTCCTGTCACGAATAATATAGCCGAGTATGAGGCTCTCCTTGTTGGACTGAAACACGCCTACCTCATGAGCGCGCGATACATAAACATCATAGGAGATTCTCAATTGGTGCCTCGTTAAGTTCTTTCCACTTACCACACCCGTGACCCTAAACTCAAGCCCTATCAAGATTTGGTCTCGCTCTTGGCTAGGTAGTTCCGAAAACTCATTTACATTCACACTCCCCGTTCTCAGAACATTCTAGCAGATGCACTTGCATCGCTTGCTTCTTCCCTATCCTTCCCCCTCAGTCGTGCCACTGAGACCATTGTGGTCCAGCGGTTAGACGCTCCTTCCCTTCAAGATCCCTGGTTTGACAACCTTAGGAAGTCTGTAGAGAGGAAAGTTGAGAAGGAAGATTTGAAAGAAGTTTCATTGACTGAGCTTAAGGAGATCATAGAAGAGGAGGAATTGTCGTGGTACCACGAGATAGAGCAGTATTGCAGGGATGGATCCTTCCCAGAGATGGCAAATGCTCAGTAGCGCAAGGCCATTAGAAGAGTCACCGCCAGATACATGATTATTGCTGGAGAGTTATACAGGCGGGCTCTCAATGGAGTTCTAATGAGATGTATGGATGACGATGAGGCTTGGAAGGTTGTTGAAGCAGCTCACGCGAGTGAGTGTGGAGGGCACGTTAATGGGCAGGCGTTGGCGAAGAAGATCCTTAGGCAGGGCTATTACTTGCCAACCCTAGAAGAAGATTGGTCCACCTATGTCCGTAGGTGTCTTCAATGCCAGTTTCATGCCGATAAGATTCATGCTCTGGCTTCTTCTCTCCATCCTCTTTCTGCTCCTTGGCCATTCTCCATGTGGGTTTTTGATATTGTAGGCCCACTAGGTGATCCGAACTCTCGAGTCAAACAAAAATCATTCATTCTGACTGCTACCGAGTATTTCACCAAGAGGGCGGAAGCTGAAGCTTATGCAAAAATCAAAGCTACCACAGTATGCCGCTTCATCCTCAAGAACATCATTTCACAATTTGGAGTGCCGAGTGATATCGTCACCGACAATGGGCCTCAATTTGTGTCTCAAGAACTTCGGGACCTCTGTAAGAAATTTAATATTTCATTGCATCATTCATCACCATATTACCATCAGGGTAATGGCCAAGTCAAGGCCACGAACAAAATCCATCTTAAAATCATTAAGAAAATATGTGAGTCACACAAATTTGCTGATTGGGCCGATAAATTGATAGAAGCTCTATGGGCTTATCACACCTCCGTCCGTACTCTCACGGGGAAAACTCCTTTTGCTCTCACCTATGGGATGGAGGCGATACTCTCGTACGAGATCTTGATCCCTTCCCTAAGAGTGCAGCTAGACAAAGAACTCAATCTCGACGAGCGTCGAGAGGCGTTGCTAGTCCAACTGGAACTCTTAGATGAGAATAGGCTTAATGCGGCCAATCACGTCTCGGTTTATCAAAAACGTGTCTCACGGCATTTTCAAAAGAAGGTTATCGAAAGAAAATTTCAAGTGGGTAACATGGTTTTGAAATGTAAATTTATCAGATCAGCAGGTCCTAGGTCTAAGCTGCAACCCAATTGGGAAGGGCCGTTTGTAATTAAAGAAATCTATCCTGGTAACGTGTACCGTCTAGTTAACGCGGAGGGTGAAGAATTGCCAAATCCGTGGAATGGGTTATATTTAAAACGTTTTTATTCATAGAGTCAAACCAGCAATGGCCCGGTGGCAGGGCATGCCTCTACTTGATCATGAAGGGAGATCCCCAGTTCGACATTCACACACTACACGACCCCCTATGGTTCGGTTTTCCTCTTTTGTGCGGCACCGTTTCTCCCTTGGCCATGCTTAGGGGACAGTGAAAATCCTTATTTTCTCCCCTCTTTCGGCTGAAAATAGGGGCAAGTGGTGAATAAGGGGGCGAGAACTGATCTAGACACCCCGATGAAAGGAAGGTCTCAAATAGGGGCAGTCTGTTATGACCTTATTCCGCATTCAAAAAAGCAAAAGAAATAAAAGAAATAAAAGAAAAGGGGCAAAATCAAAGACAAAGCTAAAAGCTCATCCAAAGCTCGAAGCTCAAAAGTCTAGATGACCCCAAAATAATGAAGCTAGGCATGGCAAGAGTGGCAGTACAGTTTCCCCGTGGGACGTTATGAGCCCGATCGTATGCGTGCCTAGAGCGGATATAGGTTCGATGACAGACACAAAAGGGGTTGTCGTGAGAAGAACTCGAGCCCTAAAAAAACCTCTATACCTATTGCCGGCTTTCCTATCAATTTCTTTTTTATTTTCCAAGGACTGGATTATACCCCGGGTATGGCCTCGGTAGAAGCACCGTTGAGCAGAATCGGACCCCGGCCATGGGCGGTCACCCATAATGCACGTTGGACCTGGGAGACCCCTAATGAGATGTGAGGTTCCCCGTCGTCGGGTTTAAGCTGATTTCAAAATCCAAAAAAAATCAAATATTTCAAAATCAAAAAAAATCAAATATTTCAAAATAAAAAAATCAAATATTTCAAAATCTTAAAAAATCAAATAAATCAAAATCCAAAAAAATCATATATTTTAAAATCTAAAAAAATCAAATATTTCAAAGTCCAAAAATATCAAATATTTCAAAATCCAAAAAAATCAAATATTTCAAAATCTATAAAAATTCAAATATTTTGAAATTCAAAAAAAATTAAAATATTTTCAAAACCACAAAAGAGTTTTCATCATCATGATTGGCATTCATGGCATGCATTGCATTCATTTTCCTTTCTTGTTATTTGCCTATTTGATAAGGCTTACCCCCTTGACCAAAAATCAAGAGCTGGTAGTTTCCTAACTTGCTACAGGCAAGAAGTTAAGCATAAAACATATTTAATTTGTTTCTTTGTTTGTGTGTGTGTAGGGGTAGGTTGAAGTTAAAGGTCAGCACTTCTGTCACTGAACGGTCCTCTGGCGACCGTTTCATTCCTTCCAACGGCCAATCTTAGACCGTTCAACAATTCACACGGCTTTATTCAGACCGTTCAAATCTCTAGCTACTTCAAGGATCTACGGTCCTCACTAGACCGTTCAAGGACATAAACGGCAGACTTTTGACCATTTGACTATGTTCACGGCCTATCGATAAGCCGTTCAATTCCCCGTTCTCAACTCTGCCATTGATCTAACACACGGCCCTGGTCTTGCCGTTCCATTCCTTGCACGGTTAGTCTCTAACCGTTTATTTGACAAAGCAGTCTGTGTGTGGATGTGTTCATCTTGAGATCATAAACTAAACTCATTCATTCACACGTAATAAAAGGCCAAAACTCAAGCTTTATTCATTCAAAATAATCCATTCATTCATATCTCAAAGTTCTAACATGTGTCAACATCACGAAAGAAGAAAAATCACTCGATCCTCCGCTGGGCATCCCCGCGGGGATGTATCTCTCTCAGCTCTCTAACATAAGCCTGGCGTGTCTCTGGAACCACCGTCGGTAGGGTAAGCACCCTGCTCACCTCCCACGTGATCAGGGCACTCCTGACCGCCTGCTCGTCCTCCTCCGTCTCGATCCTCCGCGCATGTAGTGCGGGATGGTGGGGTAGTGCTGGAACTATGGTCCTGGGTAGTCCAACCTGTAGGTAGCTGACGTGACACCACCTTGGGGGTGATAATCACAAGACCGAAGATCCCTCGGACCTAGCAAGCAAGCAATGCAATGGACCGGCAACTTCCCTTGAGCAGACTCACCCGCGTAGCGCGCACTCGGGTCCGTAGGTGGACCGGCGATGGGGATGAGGGTCCGAGGTTGGACCTTGAGATTCCATGGGGTTGGCTAGCTTAAGATTGAACCCCCAAGGGTCCCGAGATGCCCACTCTCGTAGGCGGCCAGCACGCCGAGGGCGTGGGATATAATGGCTCTCTCGCAACACGCCCACGGTAGTTGCTCAATTTTAAGCAAATTCGGGATCGGGCTCTCTCTCACCGCCGACGGCACTAAGATGCAATACTAATTAAGCAAATGAAAACCAGCAAAGAGAAGTGTTCAGTAGCTCACCTGGTCGGTGTGAAGACGCCGACCCCAGCCGAAGATGAGGGCGAGCAGGGAGGCGTGGGTACGCACCCGCACGCCGCGTCGATGCCGCTTGACCTGAAAATTAATGAAGTACACCACTACTCCTCGTGCAGGAGGGTTGGACAAGGGGTTGGGGATAATGTGATATAGCCAAACACTACCTCCACGCAGGGAGGGGCGGTAGGCCGGCTAGGCGGGATGGGGAGAATCAATCTAGGAACTTAATGAAAGAAAAATAACGGTTCTATCATCCCTCTGGAACAGGGGATAGGCGGTCAATGTTGGCGCCACTGCGCCATCTCACGAACTCCATTTTCGACGAAACCAGTTCGAGATCATTTGTAGTTGACCCAGGAAGACGTCCAATTTTTGGGGGAATTTTTGGAAGGCGGTGCTAGTCAGGGCAGAGGCGCGAACAGGGGCTCTGCTTGCTGGTTCTGGTAGCTTCTGCACCCCTACAGCTGGAAGACGAGGCTACCATGGACGCTCCTCAGCTCCGATTCAAGCTTGGCTGGAGTATCTGGATTCGTTGTTGAGTCCTCTTCGAACGGAGACTCACGGGGGTGCCAGAGCAGGTCGGAGTAGATAGAGACAGCCCAAATAGTGATTGGGTGTCTGTTCCGTCCCAGGAAGAACAGAACTGCGCACCCGGGGAAAAAAAATGAGAACTCTTAGCTCCGGAAGCCGAACGGGGTTCCGCTTCTTGATCCTGGAAGTAGACTTGTCGTAGAAGAATTCAGCGAAGCGCCGCCTCTAGATCCGCAAGAGGATGGCCACGGTCGAACTTGATCTGGAGCTCTATTTCTCTGCCTGAGTGGTTCTGCGCAGTCGAGGAAGAATCACTTTCACGGGTAGCTCGGTGTTTGGACGAAGACAAAACCACCTCGACTGCGAAGCTGAATGGACGACGATTCCAACGGTATATGGTACGCCTCCTGAAGCTTCACGATGACACCGTGGCCACTGCTGTAAGTTGCTGGTACACTACTGCCTGCGAACTGGCCTATGCAGAGTGGTGATAGGTGATGGGAAATGGGGGTAGATGGGAGGGGAAATGAGGTGGATGTGTGTGGGGGCAACCCCTGGCTATGAGGGAATCTGGGAGGGGGTGTTCCAAGGTATGGGAGTGGCAGAATGGGGGCTGGAAGGAGGTCTAGCAGGTGGAGGGAGGGAGAGCTGCGAATTTGGTTGGAAGGGAGAGAGGGAAAGGGTATTTGAAAATGGGTTTAAGGGTGGGATTATTTTCTGGTCTTGGGGATGGGAAGAGGTGTGTGGGGAAGGTAAAGGGGGGCTTGGGGAGTGGGGAATTCTCCCTTGGGAGATGAGAGGGTGTTTGGGGTAGGAAAGTGGGTGGTTGGTGGTTGGAGGGTGGAGTGGGGAGTGGTGGAATCTCCCTTGGGGCTGAAGTGGAGTTAAGGTGAGGTGGTGGGGAGTTGGGGATGAGTTATTGGAGGGGGGGAAGAGAGAGAAAGGTGGTTGGGAGGGGTGGAGAGAGAAAGGGGTGCACCCCTCTTTAGAGAGAGAAAGAAGAGAGAGAGAAGGGGAATCCACCCCAATAGAGAGAGAGAGAAGTGGAGAATCCTCTCCAATTTTACACTAATTCACTCAATTTTTTTGATTGATCAAAGATTACAAATGAGGGGGTGAAGGGGGTATTTATAGGGACTGGACTTTTCACATGACCATACTGACCCTAGACAATTGACACAATGACCAGACAGATCAGGGAGGGGGCACCCTTCGGCCTAGCCCATTAGTTGGGCCCATTAGACTACTTAATTAACCACATGACTCAAGACTTAGGTAAATGACCCTTATACCTAGGTACCGGACTCAAATAAAGGGAAAATTACATAGTTTATGACTCAAATAAAATATGAAAATTACATAGATTGACTCAGAAAATTGTGGAGAACACAATGGCGTAAACCGACGATCCATCAGAGCTTTGCAAAATGTGGGGGGGTAAGTGATGCCCCCGTCAAACCCCCGGGGTGGGGAGAACTCGACCTCGTCGAGTATGGGTCCACCGGGGAAGTGGTACACCAAATGCAGCTCCGGGTGAGCCACAATCTCCAAACTCAACCCCGCGTCCATGGCCGGGGGATGGCGCTTCAGCTTCACAAAGTGGCACTGACACACCCTCATGCTGGCAATGATACCTTGCTTGCCTAGTATTGCCTCCGTGTGCACACGTCGGGCTCTCAAGCTGATTTGTGGTAGCTCTCCGGGGGTGTCCCTCTTAAAGGAAGGTATAGGCTCAAAGCACTCACTAGGATCCACCGCAGTGCCCATATAGGGTGCCGGATCTGCCACGTGGGAAATGGGGTGAATCCTAAAACACATCGGTAAGTCCAACCCGTAAGCCGAGTTGCCAAAGCCACTCAGAACTTGGCAAGGTCCAAGTCCTCGTGCCCTCAAGTTGGAGGTGACCCTAGGATAGAGCCACTCCAAAGTCACCATCGCCAAGTTGTCAAATTGGAATTCAAAGTGGCATTCGCGAGGTTTTGTACGCTTCTTGTGATTCTCACCGCTCGTTGTTTGTTGCTTGCTTAAATGCTCATGCCAAGTACTACGATGCGGTGTGAGTGGGAGATGTATGATATGCAAAGGGGGGCCAGGACAACCATATTTAGACCAATCATGCAGAGATGCCATGGAGACTTTGAAGGGTGTGGGAGGGTCGGGGCATCCATAGGTGTCCCTCTCATGCATGGGTGTGATGAGTGCCGGAGGACCCAGACATCCATGAATGCTCCTAACATGTTTAAGACTCATGATGAATGAAGGTGGACCATTACATCCAAATATGGACCACTCATGCTTCCTACTTGACATGTGGGTGATATGAATGAATGGACCCGACTTATGAATCATGCCAAGTGGTGTGGTAAGCCTAGACACATGCATGCTTATCCCAAAGGTGACTTCTATGTACATAGGTGTGGGATGGCCTTTGAGCTTCCACTTGAAAGGGTCGATGGGATCATAGAAGGTGGACATCATGGGAAGAGGCACTTCCTTGTTCCCTAGGTGTAGATCTTCCTTGGTCATGGTTTCCCATACGAGGCCCGAGTCCAGGAAGTGGTGGGTTAGATCAATCAGGGTGGGTTGTGGTAGGGACAGGTGGGTGGTGGGTAAGGTGGTTGGGTCACGTGGGTATCCCGGCTCCCATAGGAAGGGATCGAAGGGATCATGATAAGGGTCACCTAGAGAGAGGTACTCCATGTCCTCAAGGTCCTCACAAGGTGGTGAGTCATCCTCCTCCCAAGTAGTTGGTCCAAGGTCTCTAGTGGGTTGACTGTTCAAGGTACTTGGGATCTCAAGGGGTGGGGAGTAGACCGAGATGGGTTCTCCCACCAAGGGGAGAAATAGGAGGATCTCACTAGTACAATGCCCACTTGTGCAAAGGGAGGTGATGGAACCGATGGAGGGGTGGACAAAGTTGACGGTGCTAGGCTCCAATGGCCCCATGGCTAGTAGGCCGGTTAAGTGGGCTTGCCAATGTAGGCAATCCACAAGGTCTCCCAAGTCTTCCACAAAGTAGAAGTTTTGATAAGTGACATGGGGAGGCCGGGTGGACACAATTTGGGATTGATATCCCAAGGGTAAGAGGTATGGTGGCGAGCTAGGAAGGGTGGGACTTTGCTTGAGCCATGGTAGGATAGTCTCATCTACGGTGAGGGTGCCATGTGTGATGGTGTATGGCTCTTGAGGGTCTAGGCCATGAGAGGTGGGGGAAGATTGAGGCTCTTCTTCCTTATGGGTGGGAGCTTGGGCTTCCTCTATGATAAGAATAGGGTCTAGATGGGCATTTGTATCCACGTGGTCAAGTGTGCGGGCCACGACTTCTACCTCCAATGGGGAAGGAAAGTCCTTGGTGGATGGGTTGGTGATAGCCGGTGCTTGGCGCATCCGGGGTGCTGAGCAAGGGTGGACTTGGATTGGGGTAGGTTGGGGAAGTAGTGGGGGCCTAGGTTGTGATAGGATTTGGGGTGGGAGTGGAAGATGGGTTGGTTGAGGGGGTTTGGATTGGGCGGTCAAGGTTAGAGGAGTGGTAGTGCTCCTCGGGCTAGGATTCTCTGAGTGGGAAGGGAAGGGTTGGGGAGCACAAATCTTCCTAAGTTAGGTCCTCATCTCATTCCAAGAGTCGATGGGCTCTTGCCTTCTAACTTCCCTTAAGCCTACAATGTTTTGCCATTCATTCCTAGCTTGGCGCCAAAGCAAACTCTTGGCATAGTTGACTTGCATCGGCCCTGTCAGAGTGAACCTCGCAAAATGTCGGTCTATGGAGCTCTCCCATTCTAGATATATACTAGGGTGGAATCCATCAAACACAAAAGCCACTAATGGGTCTAGGGATGGCGAATAGACTAAGTAGGAAGTGGTCATGATGAACAGGTGATGAATGCAATGGCCCTAGGACAAGACTTAGTAGAGACAAGTCTAGAACTTGCTCTGATACCACTTGATGTGACACCACCTTGGGGGTGATAATCACAAGACCGAAGACCCCTCGGACCTAGCAAGAAAGCGATGCAATGGACCGGCAACTTCCCTCGAGCGGACTCACCCGCGTAGTGCGCACCCGAGCCCGTAGGTGGACCGGCGATGGGGATGAGGGTCCGAGGTTGGACCTTGAGATTCCAGGGGGTTGGCTAGCTTAAGATTTAACCCCCAAGGGTCCCGGGATGCCCACTCTCGCAGGCGGCCAGCACGCTGAGGGCGTGGGATATAATGGCTCTCTCGCAACTCTCCCACGGTTGTCGCTCAATTTTAAGCAAATTCGGGATCGGGCTCTCTCTCACCGCCGACGGCACTAAGATGCAATACTAATTAAGCAAATGAAAACAACAAAGAGAAGTGTTCAGTAGCTCACCTGGTCGGCATGAATACGCCGACCCCAGCCGAAGAGGAGGGCGAGCGGGGAGGCGTGGGTACGTACCCGCACGCCGCGTCGATGCCGCTTGACCTGAAAATTAATATAGTACACCACTACTCCTCGTGCAGGAGGGTTGGACAAGGGGTTGGGGATAATGTGATACAGCCAAACACTACCTCCATGCAGGGAGGGGCGGTAAGCCGGCCAGGCGGGAAGGGGAGAATCAATCTAGGAACTTAATGAAAGAAAAACAATGGTTCTGTCCACCCTCTGGAATAGGGGATAGGCGGTCAAAGTCGGCGCCGCTGCAGCCTCTCCCGAACTCCGTTGTCGATGAAACTAATTGGAGATCCTTCATAGTTGACCCAGGAAGACGTCCAATTTTTGGGGGAATTTCTGGAAGGCGGTGCTGGTCGGGGCAGAGGCACAAGCAGGGGCTCTGCTTGCTGGTTCTGGTAGCTTCTTCAGCCGTATAGCTGGAAGACGAGCCTACCACGGATGCTCCTCAGCTCCGATTCAGACTTGGCTGGAGTCTTTGGATTCGTTGTCGAGTCCTCTTCAAACGGAGATTTACGGGGGTGCTGGAGGAGGTCGGAGTAGATAGAGACAGCCCAAATAGTGATCGGGTGTCTGTTCAGTCCCAGGAGGAACAGAACTGCGCACCCGGGGAAGAAAAATGAGAACTCTTAGCTCCGGAAGCCGAACGGGGTTCCGCTTCTTGATCCTGGAAGTAGACTTGTCATAGAAGATCTTAGCCAATCGCCGCCTCCAGATCCTCAACAGGATGGCCATGGTCAAACTTGATCTGGAGCTCTAGTTCTCTACCTGAGTGGTTCTGTGCAGTTGAGGAAGAATCGCTCTCAGGGACAGCTCGGTGCCTGGACGAAGAAGAAACCACCTCGACTGTGAAGCTGACTGGATGACGATTCCAACGGTATATGGTACGCCACCTGAAGCTTCACGATGACGTCATGGCCGCTGCTGCAAGTTGCTGGTACACTACTGCCTGCGAACTAGCCTGTGCAGAGTGGTGATAGGTGATGGGAAATGGTGGTAGATGGGAGGGGAAATGAGGTGGATGTGTGTGGGGGCAACCCATGGCTATGAGGGGGTCTGGGAGGGGATGTTCCAAGGTGTGGGAGTGGCAGAATGGGGGCTGGAAGGAGGTCTAGCGAGTGGAGGGAGGGAGAGCTGCGAATTTGGTTGGAAGGGAGAGAGGGAAAGGGTATTTGAAAATGGGTTTAAGGGTGGGATTAATTTCTGGTCTTGGGGATGGGAAGAGGTGTGTGGGGAAGGTAAAGGGGGGCTTGGGGAGTGGGGAATTCTCCCTTGGGAGATGAGAGGGTGCTTGGAGAAGGGGAGTGGGTGGTTGGTGGTTGGAGGGTGGAGTGGGGAGTGGTGGAATCTCCCTTGGGGCTGGGGTGGAGTTAAGGTGGGGTGGTGGGGAGTTAGGGATGAGTTATTGGAGGGGGAGAAGAGAGAGAAAGGTGGTTGGGAGGAGAGGATAGAGAAAGGGGCCCACCCCTCTTTAGAGAGAGAAAGAAGAGAGAGAGAAGAGAGAGAAGGGGAATCCACCCCAATAGAGAGAGAGAGAGAGAGAGAAGTGGAGAATCCTCTCCAGTTTTACACTAATTCACTCAATTTTTTTGATTGATCAAAGATTACAAAAGAGGCGGTGAAGGGGGGGTATTTGTAGGGACTGGACTTTTCACATGACCATACTAACCCTAGACAATTGACACAATGACCAGACAGACCAGGGAGGGGGCACCCTTGGGCCTAGCCCATTAGTTGGGCCCATTAGACTACTTAATTAACCACATGACTCAAGACTTAGGTAAATGACCCTTATACCTAGGTACCGGACTCAAATAAAGGTAAAATTACATAGTTTATGACTTAAATAAAATATGAAAATTACATAGATTGACTCAGAAAAATGTGGAGAACACAATGGCGCAAACCGACGATCCATCAGAGCTTCGCAAAATGTGGAGGGGTAAGTGATGCCCGTCAGTAGCACCGGTGCGGGCTGTACATCGCCAGTGCAGTGCGCTCACGAGCCTCAAATCCAAGCCTGGCCTCCTAGGTAGCCTGACAGTGGTGCCGTGGAGGAAGTCAAGGCGCATCACTAACCGATCCGGGGGCAATCTACTGATGTACAGTCGCCACTCGTCCCTGGTCTTATTTTCTGCTGTCTTGCACTCTACCTGTGGAGAGAACCTGAAGGCGCCACCTGTAAAGAAAAGGGGATGGCTCCCGAAGATCCGACTGGCTGAAGTAACATCCTCCCTATGAATGAATTTCATCTTGACACCCATCCAGCACTCTAGAAGTATCATGGAGCTGAAGAGTGGACCTCCTAGTGCTGCAGAACTAAGGCCCTCATACAAGTAGGCAAGGACGGCCTGAGAGATAGAAAGACCCTGCCACAGACCACTAATGGTGTTAAGGATGGGAGTATCTAACACATGGTCGACAGAGGGGAACACGATGACCCCGCACAGGTAAAGAGACGTGGCCTTAGCTATGGCCTCATGCCATCCACACCTATTCTTACAATGAGCAACCATCCACTGGCTAAGGGGGAGAAGATGGATCTGGTGTGGGCCTATGAAGGTGCGGATGTCCTTGCTGTCAGGTATAAACTCTCCCAAGATAAGGCTAGGGTCTGTAGGGGCCACGATATGACACACTAAGTCCTCCTCGCCCGCCTTGGACCTAGGGAAAGAGAAATAGGTCTCTACCTCCTCTAGTAGGATAGTGGCCTCAAAAGATGGGAAAATGAACGTATAAGTCTGAGGATGCCAGATTTCTACCCGGGCTGAGATGCTATGCCAGTCTAAGGATAGCTTCGGGTAGTTTTGGCATAGTACCAAGAGTGGGTGTAGGTGCCAAGACTTCAGGATAGATGTCACTGTTAAGGGCAATGCACGAATCATCGGAGCCATCTACTTCAAGGTGGAGTAGCACCTGGAGCCAGGGAGAAGCTGGAGTAGAAAGAAAAAAAAGAAAAGAAACGGGAGAAAGAGAGGAAGACCATGTAAGTAATGGAATGAATTGAATTAAATGATCTATTGGCAATATACCTCTCTCAACGGGCTGGAGCTCAGATGTCGTGGGATCGCGGTCAGCCGTTAGAGCACTTCACGTTCCTTCTTGGCCGGTTTAGGCCCTTCAAAGACTGCTCCCTCCATGGAACTCCCTTCAAGAGCCCTTTTCATGATGGTTTGATGAAGAGAAATAAGAATTTCAAGGTTTGGAAGATGGTTAAGGTGTGAATTGTGAATTTAGAACCCCATCCTACTTATAGGGCTTGGTTAGAGGCCTAAACCCACTAGAATTGAGGTAGGATAGGCCTAGATCGAGTTAGGATAGAGCTTGGGTCGGTTTAGCATGTCTATCTTCGGTTTGGGACTCTCCAAGAGAGTCCCGTTCGAACTCTCAAGGCGTGCGTTTTGAGTGGTCTATCGATAGACCGTCCTAATCAATGAACGGTCTCATACAGACCGTTCAGAAAGCTTCTACACGCTTCGGATGCTGTGTTGTGCCCATGTGGTTTTGATGATGGTTTTAATGGTGGTTTTGATGATTGGCCTTTGAAGTGAGTTATTCACTGTGAATCATCTTGCTGTGTGTGTCATCATGCTATTATTCAGTCATTCTCTGATCATAATGCTGTTTTATCATGTGAGTGAGTACAGTTCATATGGTTGTCAGATAAGCATGCTATCTTGATTCTATCTACACTCTGCTTAGTTAGAATGAACAGTAGTGGGTCGACCCACCCTTACTGATGCGTCGACCCATCAAAACTCTGCCTGTCTGGGTATCAAAGTATGTACATCAGCTTGATCGTAGTAAGTCTGTACAGCATGCCTTAGTGTTCATATCATTAAGTCTGTACACTGGCATATCATATTCAGAGTCTGTACATCGGTCCTTCAGCGTCTCATTCATCGTCTCACTCTCGCAAAGTCCATACACTGGCTCAAGCTTGTCGAAGTCTAGACATCGCCGTTGGGCATCAAAGTCTGAACATTGGCCTCATGCTTCAAGTCTATACATCGCCTTCAGACTTATCAAGTCTTTACACTGCTTCACTTCGTCAAAGTCCATACATCTCCAGCTGAACCCCATGTCTGTACAACGGCCTAAATCTTCATCAAGTCTACACAGTGCTTCAACCTTCTTATAGTCTGTACAGCCTACCTTATCGGTTCAGCAAGTCTGTACATCCGGCGTTTCAGCTTGCAACCAAGTATGTACATCGGACGGCTTCTTTTTGAAGTCTATACATTCGTCTCCTTGGGCAAAGTCTATACATCGTGAAAGTCTATGCACTCCTCTTGGCCTTAGCATCTGTTTTGAAGTCCATACATTGGTCTTCAGTTCAAGTCTGTACAGTGTTACGTTCTCTTTGGAAAGTCTGTACAGCGTGAAGTCTACACATTGGCTTCGCTCCATCAAGTCTATACATTCGACTGCATCCACAAAGTCTATACAGCATCTGCATTGTCTCGCTCACACTTGCCAAAGTCTGAACATCCATGGTGTCTTTCATCGTCTCACTTTGCGTCTCAGTTTGCAAAGTCTATACATTCGCTGCAGAGATCACTGTCAAGTCTATACATTGGTCCGTCTCTTGCAGTGTCTCATCTGGTCAAAGTCAACACATCACTTGAAGGCTTCTGCATCAAGTCTATACATCGACTATCTTGCTTTAGCTTAAGTCTGTACAGAGTCAGCGTCTCGTTGACCGTCTCTTGTTGTGTCTTCATGTTATTTCTGTGTTTGTGTCTTCGTGTTGTTTTTATGTCTTCGTGTTATTTTTGTGTTTGAGTCTTCATGTTATTTCTGTGTTTGTGTCTTAGTGTTGTTTTTATGTCTTCGTGTTGCTTCTTTCTATCTTCGTCCAGGTTTCCTCTGATCGCGTGTTTTACTACCATTTTACTCCGTGTTATTTCCTTCTCACCTCGTGCTGTTCTCATCTGACTTCGTGTCGTTCCCTTTGTAGTGTTAGCTTTGTTACTGTGGTACCTCATGTCGTTCTCTCTTTACCTCGTGATGTTCTCATCTGACTTCGTGTCGTTCTCTTTGTAGTGTTAGCTTTGTTACTGTGGTACCTCGTGTCGTTCTCTCTTTATCTCATGCTGTAATCATCTTATGTACCTCGTGTCGTTCTCAGTATAGTGCACCTTTTGTTGTTCCTACACACCTCGTGCAGCTTTAGCTTGAGTGTCAACCGACTTATTTCAGGTATATATATATAGAGAACCCTGAGTATTAATGGTTTTAATCTCTTTGCAGGAGAAGAAGAAAAACAAAAAGAAGAAGGTGGTCCGAGGAAGAATATTCCCCAGTGACTGGGCGGCACGTGATCCGAGGCTGGAAGGGTAGACAGGATTGTGACACGTGTGCTGAAGCTGGCTGAGAGACTGACACGTGGCCAAAAGTTCTGGGCGGGAAATGTGGAAGCCACACGCGCCCAGTGCTGCCCTCCTGCTGGCTGCTGTTACAAAAGGAAGCCGTCATCCAACAGATGAAGAGGGTGATCGAGACTGTGAGCGAAGAAGAAGTGAGGTGGAGAGCAGCAGAGTGTGAAAGAAGAAAGAAGCAAAGAAGAAAAGAGTGAAGAAAAGAAAGAGAGAGACAGAGAGCCACCGAGAAGAAGAGAAGAGAAGAAAAAGAGAAAGAGAGAAAAGGAGAGTAGAGATCGAGAGTAGAAGAAAAGTGCAGCAGAGAAGAAAAAGAAAGTGAGAGGGAAGAGAAGCTTACATGAAGATCTGTCTACTGGACCGTGGATCAAATCCAGGCCAGTCAGCTCCATGCGAGCCACATCTATGTTATCTTTCTTTACAGCTTTCTGATCGCTGTGTATTTTTCCTTTTTCATTTGGTTAATCCTTGTTCTTCCGATTGCCCTGTTGGGGATCGGGTTCCTCCTGTGGACTCAGGAGAAGGGAGATCTGATCTCCGGTTCTGGGCTTGTGGGTTGCAAGTCCAGGGGTCCCTCCTGGTCTGGAGGAAGAGAGGTCTGCGACCTCTGGTTTGCTGGTGACGGGGAGTCACTGGTGGGTTCCCTTCTGGTCTAGAGGAAGAGAGACTTCAGTCTCTGGTTTCCAAGTGGTTGGGAGTCACTTGGGGTGTCCCTCCGGTCTGGAGGAAGAGGGGAGGCTGTTCCCCTAGTCAAGCTGTTTGGCAGCAAGTGTTTGCAGACTGAGTCTGCTGTGCTAGCGTTGCTAGTGGAATCCTCACTCCGGTTGGGAGTGAGGGGTGGATGTAGGTCTTGGTGACCGAACCACCTAAAATTCTTCTGTGCTGTGTGATTAGGCTTGTGCGCTTGTTCCATATCTTCTACCACCCTTCACAGGTTGTCTAAGCTTTCATATTGCTATCAGTGTTGTAGGTTGATTACCTTCTTCTGCTTCCGCATGTTAATTGTTTAGGCTCGCACTACATGTTTGTTCTTTGGTTCAAAAGAGTACTTGATTAGATATTCAGATTGTCTATTTGCCTTGATAGCATTCTAGATTTTATTGAGCGAAAAGTCTTTAAGGGTGGGATTCATTCACCCCCCCTCTGAATCCTTGCACCGATCCTATCATGCTGGAGTTGGCACGGTCGGGAAAAGACCGTTCTGTTTAGCACACAGTCACGTATAAACCGTTATGTTCTTTAGGCGGGCAAAAATGGACCGTCTATATACATCTGTGGGTTCTGGTCGAGTTGCTTTCAACGGTCTAAAGGAAGGCCGTGTAGTTTAATTGAGCGGTCCTGTGGATGACCGTTTCGAAATCTGAAACCATTTTTTAACCCGTTTGCACTTGTGTCACTCAAACTATGGTCGTGCCCCTCTCTCACTCATTGGTTGGTGTCCCCCTCTCACTCATTGTTTTGGCATCCCTCTCTCACTCATTTGTTTGGCGTCTCTCTCTCACAGATTGTTTGGCATCTCTCTCACTCATTGTTTGGTGTCCCTCTCTCACTCAAATTGTTTGACGTCTTTCCCTCCCTCACTCAAGTTTGGTGTTCCTCTCTCGCCCACTCGGAGTCATCTCTCTCCCTCACTCATGTCGTGTCCCTCTCTCGCCTACTCACTCGCTCACTCGCGTCATCTCTCTCTCTCTCACTCGTGTCTGTCTCACTCGTGTCGAGTTAGTATTCGTAGTTAGTTAGTTATTTAGTGTCAAGCATTCGCATTCATTCATACATTCATACATTTATCCACAAAATCAAAACAAAAACATATCATATCACTATCATGCCCATATGTACAAAATTCAAGTCGTAGTACAAAAGTCAGGCATGTCCCTCTCCCTGGCCCCCGTCACTGTCATCAATGCCCTCATGCCTCTTTGGTGGAGGCATCGCCGAGGTTGCCTCCTCGCGGTGTCGTCGACGCCGCTCCTCCTCCTCATTCCTCCGGTGGCCGGAGGAACCTGTGAAGTAACTCCTGACAGAGCCGTAAGTGCTATGAGTGCTGCCGCTCGGAGTCCCGCTGCGTGCTGACCTTCCGCTCATCTCCTTGTAGGCCCGTAGCTCCCCACTCAGCCCAGACGCCTCGATCAGTGCACGGTCCTGCTCCGACCGATAGCGCTCTGCCTCAGCTCAAACTCAGACCAGCTCCTCTGCTCCAGCTCGGAGACGCTCTAACTCTGCACGGAGGAGCACCATCTCGACCGGGTCTGCTGATCGACTCCGCTCCATCTCCTGTCGGAGGCGGGCCGCCTCCTCCCGAGCTACTACATGGCTCTGCTCCAACTCCGCTCTCAGCCAGGTACTCTCGCCCAAGGCTGATGTCAGCTCCGTCGTCTGCATACACATTTCATGATTAGTCAATTGCATTTCATAATCATAAGCATCAAGAGAGAGTGTAGTGGTTTCATACCCGCTCAATAAGCGCCACCTCGGCCGCCTTTGCCCGCGCTACCATCCGCGTGAAATCGGCATCTCGCTCCGCCCGGTCTGCGGGGGTCTGCGAGGAGGAAGAAGGTGCATCTGCCTCCTGGCGCTGTGCTCCCTCGGCTCGCTGCATCCAAAACTCCAGGTCAGTCACATGTATAATCATAAACATTCGCACAATTTAAGAGTTTAGGGTTAAGAAACTCACCATTGAGGCCAGGGCCTGTCGTGCCTCATCCCGCTCTTGGATGGTCGAGTGAAGGAGTCCCTGTAGCTCTGTAATCCTCCCCTCAGGGTCAAACTGCATTTAAGAAATCCAGGCATTAGTGCATAATCATATAGAAGCATGATAGAAAGCATTTAGGGTTTATAAGTCGTACCGGTCGGCGGGCACCACGGAACACCTGGTCCCTGTAGTGCCGTGCGTAGGCCGTGTAGTAGGCCTCCTCACTGTCAGCTCGGGTAGTCACCACCCGTCCTCGTGTTGCCCAGTCTGCTATCTGATCTACTGCCCGAACTCTCCAGTCCAGCTCTGTGGCTAACCCTCGAGGGTGTCACCCGACCCGCTCCTCTGACTTTTCTGGTGCCGGGAACTCGACCGCTGGTTGATGGACGCCGGTTGTCCTCATCACCAGGCGGTAGTGGAGTGGCTCCACTACATTCATGCAGTGTATCCACACATCTCGTCCAGAGTAAGTGAGGGCCGCCACTACCCACGGCTGACCCACGTGCCCCTCACTCGCGTAAGGTGTCCACCGAACCTGTCAAATAGGAAAATTGCATCAGTATCATAAGCATATAGATTGCATTTAATTAAAGAGTTTGAGTTTAGAGGCATACCAAAGCAAAGGGTACTGTGTCTAGGTCATCCTGGATCCCCCGAACCTGTCTCTGTAGGGGTCCAGTCTCGCGTGGAGCGGTCCACCGCCTCGCGATGGGCATTCGCTCCGGGTAAGTCTCGTCACCTCTCCCGAGCCCACATAGGTACACATAGGCCCACACCTGCAGTTGCATTTCACCAAATGTCAGCATATAGCAGTTATAGGAATCATATAGCAAATTGCATAAGAGTCAGAGTTGTACCTAGAGTAGAGGGGAGAAGTCCCCGAGCATCGTCCGTCGGCTCGTAAAGTTGAGTGTGTCAAACAAGAAGGCAAGGACTACCACTCCCCGGGCATAGTCCCCGACGTGCCCTAGGTCCTCGAGGAGTGGGAGGAACCGGTAGCTGATCACATCTGCTCTCGTCGCGAACAGAAGTCGACTGAAGAACAGCATCAAGAAGTGTCTCAGCACTCTGTCTGCCTCCGGTCCTGCTGCAGCCGCTACTCTCGGTCACACCAGCTCTATCAGCCTCTGTAGATGCTGCTCGGGCAGCTCCCCGGTCGCTATCCCTGCTCGCCTCAGTCCCAAGCTGTCCTGAAGCCTCGCCCTCGTCAGCGTCGTCGACTGACGCTCCGGATGCAGCAACTCCAAGCCCAGCAGCTCCTGGGCTAGCTCCCGGTAGTTGGGGTAAGTCACCCCGCTGACCGGAGTCCCGTGCATGCGCAATCCGGTGATGCACGCGACGTCCTCCAGCATGGGGACCATGTGCCCCATGAGAAAAGGAACGTCCGGCTCATTGGATCCCAGTGGTCATGCAGAGCGTAGAGGAGCGGCGTGTCCAGCTTAGTCACCTCCACGCTCAGGAACTCGAAGAAGCCCATGCTCCTCAGCCTCTCCCGCTAGAAGTTCGGTAGTGCGAGATACACTGCTCGAACCTGCAGCCAGGAGATCCGAGTCCTCCGCTTCCCCTGCATACATTTAAGAACATTACATTTTATTTTAGGATCTTGCATTCTGATTGAATAATTCACTCTCTGCTCACTAAACGGTCTCATATGAGCCGTCTTATCTCTCCACGGTTGGATTCCAACCGTCCCAATACCCCCTTCAGAAGGTCACGGTCACCCATGGACCGTTCTGACCTATCAATTGCCCTGAAAGGACCGTTCTTCTATCTAGTGCCTACCCTGGAACGGCCCATTCTTGGCCGTTCACTAATCACACGGTCCCCATCTGACCGTGTTTTCCCTCTTGCAAGTCCCTAGTCATCTGGATTTGCACGGTTTATCGTACAGCCGTCTGGTCATCAACGCTCTCGTGGAGGCCGTTCTATCCTCGGGTGTTCCATGTTCTGAACGGACCTGGATGACCCGTCCTGAATTCCCACAGTCCTATGTAGATCTCTCTGTTCCTTAAATGTTCACATTCTGAACGGACCTATATGGCCCGTCCTAAGTTTTTACGGCCTGATAAAGACCGTTCTGTTCTCAGGCGTTTCATCTTCCGAACGGACCAACTTGGGCCATCCTCAGGTTAAATGGTCTTCCTCAGACCGTGTGTTTCTGCCGGTTCAGTTTCCTTTGAGCGGCCTCCCATGGGCCGTGTTCTGTTTGAACGGTTCTATTTGAACCGCGTAGTTCTCCCATGCGGTCACTGTTAAACCGCGTAATGGCCGTTACCCCGACAACGTTCAAGCCCCTCCCCGCCGGTGATAAGGGCCCGTAAGGCCTCCCAACCGACCCTAATGGGGTCGTGAGCCCCTTCTTCTACCCTCACCAGCTAAATGCATGGATTAAAATTGGAAATTGAGGCGGGTTTAGGCAACCTAGCTCATCCATCCTCGGTGGCCTCTCCACCGTCGCCGCGGGCTCCCCCAGCGCTCCCCCGACGTCTCTTTCTTGGGCTACGAGCGCTCCCTCCTCGGCAATCGGTGGTGGTGCTTCTCCCTCGGCCGCGGGCGGTGGCGGGGCACTCTCCTCAATGGTGATCGTCGGTGACGGCCCGTGGGTTCCTTCACCGGCCATGAGACGAAGAAGCCGCTTCGTCGATTGATGTTTGTATCGCATGCAGAAGAAGGGGAACGAGGGGGAGAGAGGATGAGAATGAGAGTGAGAAGGGGTGGGGAGTGTAGGGAGAAGGCGTGGTTTTCCTCCGTCAGTTGCGGTATGGAGGGAGGAAGAGGAAGAAGAAGGGTCTTTTATTTTTTTGAAACCGCCAGTATCTACACGGTCTATCGATAGACCGTGTAGATACTGAGCAGTCTCCCATTTGACCGTTTCAATTCTAATGGTGCTCTTCCTTGAACGGTTGGAGGATGGCCGTCCCATTTGTTGCACGACCTCCTGATGGGCCTTGTAGATTCACGATCATATTCAAATTGGCAATCATCGTACGGCTCAAGACGGACCGTTTAAATTATGGAACGGTCTGGTTGTAGACCATTCATGTACTAAATTAATGACAAAAAATGTCCTTTGCTGCGTTATGTGATTTCTTTTGGGCTTGAATGTTTATTCCATGATGAAATATTACAGAATCCTGCTCATGAGTTCTTTGCAGCACCACTTCAGCTGGCCGTTTCACCTGCACTGGCAAGTCAGGTATGGCCTTCTATCCCTACATCCCTTATTGCATTACTATATGGTATCTATGTTATATTATCTTGAGAACCAGTTGGTTATCTACATGTTCCAGGATCTTACGTTCCCCTTTAACAAAAATGATGATGATACAGTTTCACGTGTTTAATCATCGGATAAGCCGTTAGGTTGGAAAAGTTTAGGGGACGATGGCTCTATCTCGCATGCCGTGGTTGCAGATAGTGTCTTGACCCTGATTCTCCCAGTCTAGCAATATTATTCTCGAGTATTTTCTATTTTTGGTTTTCTTTGCATTTTATTTTAATGATTTCTTTTATTTTAGCCCAGCATGCAGCATATGCATCTTTTGAGCATTCATGACCCATGGTTTGCCTGCAAATGTCCCACCAGTGATAGATGATTGTGCGTTCATGGTTTTGTGTGCGAGGAACTATTCCATTCAGAGCTGGAAGGTTTTCTCTGGTCTGCTCACCTTGTCTGATTGACTAAAGGTCCCTGTTTGGAGTTTTAGTCCGTTTCTTTACTTTTTACTGCTTATTCCGATCTCCTCACTGGTCCGAGGGATTGTGTCCCCCATGAGGTTGATCGTGTGTTTTTCTTTCGTTTAATTAGTTTCTCCAGACTGGCGTCGTTTTGGTCCAATCGTTCCTTGTGTTTGGTCTGGAATTCGCCGAAAAATTCCTATCACTCATTGGCAGGAAAATGGGTGTCTTTTACCTTAACGCCCTCTTTTCAGTCCGCTCCGCTTCATTTCCGCTTCATCTCCATGTTCCATGTCACTTTTCGCTTCACCTCCGCTCGCTTCCCTGTAAAGGGACGTTAAGGAGGGGCATTTGTTGACACCTATTTTTTGCCTATGAGTTGGGTCATTCCTCTTATAACCATTTGTTGATGCCTCGAGTTATCCATTACTCACTGGGCCATTTCCAGGCGTGCCTTTGGGCTTATTCTATGGGTACCTTCCTCCCTGGCTCGGTTTGTTATCAAATACATGCTTATTAGATCTTGATTTTGATTCATCTTTGGGTTGAATGGGTTCATTTATCCCATTTTATTGATTTTAAATGTCCAACCTTTACGCGGCCTTTCGATTGACCGTTCAATTAAGTACTCAATCCTCGGAGGACCGTGCCTTTGAAACTAGCATCGACCTGAGTTGTCTTTGCACTGACTTGCTTTTGTTTAAAAACAGCCTATCGATTGACCGTTTAGTCTTTAGGCGGTCTGGTTGGGACCGTCTACTGAACCTGCACCGACCTGGCCTTCGCTTGCACCGACCTTGCTCTGAGCTAGCACTGACTTAAGTTTTCCTGCACCAACCTTATTTTCATTAAACAGTCCCAAGTGAACCGCGACTAATTGAACAGCCTATTAAAGGACCGTTTAAAGGCAGGAAAGGCTAGCGTCTTAACTAGCGTCTCATCTTGAGTGGGCCGGTCCAATGAAGGACCGCGTTTATCATAACAGCGTCTTAACTAGCGTCTCTCCCTAATGAGAACGGTCTATTTATGGGCCGTTCAGTTATTGAGCGGCCTGGTGGGAACTGTTTACATGATTTATTGGATTATAAGGTGATTTTCTGAATTTCCACTGACAAGCTGTTAAACGGTCCACGTGTAGCCGTCCAATTAATGGAACGGTGGTCATATGGCCGTCCAGCTCCCACAGTCCCCAAGGCGTGGGTTTTTCAGATAATTATCTATTTATCTAATTTGTCTAGATTTATCATCGACATGCCCTGAACGGTTGGATTTGGACCGCCCTGTACATTGAGTGGTCTAGCAGTAGACCGTTCAATCCATGAGAGTCCAACGGCGAAATGGTCGGTTAGTTCGATGGATAATTGGATTATATTTCTATTTTATTTTATTTCCACCGACGACTTTGAACGGTCTTGGAACAGGCCGTTCAATAGACTGGGTGGTCTATCGCACGACCGCGTAATGACTTGATTTCTGAAGAATTTAAGGATTTTCTCTCTCCATCTGTGGTTTTATCCTCAACTTATTCCACCCATTTCTCTGCGGATACTCCACCAAATGGGGTGCCGTTTGAACTGGTTGGAAGATAATTCATTTATCTACGGATTATCTTTTATTATCTCAACCTAAAAATCACTAGAAACCCTAATTTTGGGCCTAGGTTTATGGGCTCTATAAATAGACCCTAAAGCCAAGCTTTGAAGGGGGGGAGATTTTAAGGTCACGGCGAAGCCCTGTCGAATTCCAGAGCGACCTATAGTCAGGGAGGGAGGCTTTCTACGTCTGCATAAGCCTCCAGTTCAGGGAGTATTTGTTGTTTCGGTTCTTTGTTCTAATAGTTCCACCGTCATTTTCTTCGTTGCATGCTTCATTTCTTTGCTCGTCTTCCACGTTTTCACTGCTTGCACTTCATTTACACACCTTCCTACTATTTTCTCACACCCCAAAGGGGTTTAAAAACCCTCCTAGGTATTCCCCAGTCCATGTTAGTTTGTTCATTTTTGTGTTCTTTTCTAGTTACTACACTTTCCAGTTCTGATTTGGGTTCTCTTTTGTGGTCTTCACGTTGTTTTGCAGGTCAGCATCATCCTAGCACGAGCCCCATTCCCTCTGGCCGACCGGAAGGGGTGGAGGTTTAGATCACACGACTTGGAGGGTGGTGGAATAGTATGGTCTTCCTCCTGTCCGTCTGAAGAATAGGGCGGTCTTCACAGAACCGCTCTGCTTCCTCTTGCGGCTGCCTCCGAACCGTTCTTTCGTCCGTTGCTCTTCGTCCCGCGTTCTTCTCAGCACTGTTGAGCGGTCTATCGAGCGACCGTTCAGTCACAGAGCAGTTCTTCCAGAGCCGTGTATTTCCACAATGCTGTCTTCAGGCGAGTGTCTCCCTTTTCCAAGGTACGGGTGTAACTCTTTTACATTTCGGAACCTTGGTGGCGATCACGATCACTCCTTCATATTCCTCTCACTTCAATACACTTACTTCCACATTGATTTATTAGAAGAGAGAAGGAAAAACATGTCAACACTTATGTGTCTCAATGGGGATTCCCGGCTACTAGGATTCGTCATCATGTGATTTTTTATTTTACCTTTCGACACGAGTTTCCTCATTTATTTCAGTGGGGATTCCCGGCTACTCGATTCGGCATACCACTTATTGAACGTTGTGGGGTAGACAGCTCTTTCCTCACGATTACTCTTTAATGTCCATGTAGAGATTCAAATTCTCATTAAAGTGTTGGAAGAAATTTCTCAAATCCTTATCAAATAAAGTCATTAAATTCATTATGTGCAAAAGGTGTGGGAGTAAAGTTTTATTTTGCATGTATAAGATGAATTTGACAAGACATGACTATGACTCCCCCTAAATGTATGCACGGTCGAAAATGGATCATCCCTCTTAGTGTATGACATATATCACATATGAATGAAATCACTGCACTTTTATTTAGGAAGGAAGTGAGGCCTTAGAAGAGTCAAGAAATGGTTTCCTATACTAAATACAGACACGCATGCAGGGATTTTGAAAATTTTCATGCAAACATCCATGAATCAAGATATGCATGAGACTCGAATTCACAATGCATGGAGAGTCTATGAATGATATGCAAGGATCTGTGAATGATATGCAAAATGTCAATGCAATCTTTTTATGCAGATTTTAAAAAAAAAATGTATTCTAGAACATTCATGAAAACATGAAACCAATAAATGCATGAGATATGAGTTTCAGTTTGAACATCATATGCCCTACATGCATGGATATGCAATTTTTTTTAAATGCGGATTTTCAGTTTTTAAGCATTCTTGAACATTCACGAAGGCATGAGACTAGAAAAATGCATGAGATGAATTTTCAATGAATCTCAAACTGAACCATAAGCATTTCATTTCAGATTTCATCATGAAGAACCATTTTCTTTAGAACCCAACGTTCAAGCATGATCATTCAAGAACATTTTTACATTAGATATGAGCTTCAGTTTGTACATGATATGACTTATGTGTTTGAGCATGCAAAATGCAGTTTGGATGCACATGATCAAGTTTCCAACAATCTGTCAACCAGAGTTTCAGAATCAAGCAAGATAAGTGTTTGAACATCTATAATCAAGATGAAGATTTGTGTACATGTCAAACAGCTTATCACCATTTCAAACCAACCTCACAAGTCATTCAAACAATTCCACATTTCAAAAATTTTACCTTCTTGATACAAGAGAAGTTTTTAGATTCAATTTGAAAGCGACACAAGTCAATGGCAAAATGATATCATTCAAAACACATAATTCGTCATAAGCCAAACACTTCAATTTTTGAATTTTGGTATAAGGCGGAGAACTTTGATCCGAGGATCACCTCACGCATAGTGATAACTTCCTGACAAACTTAATTTATCATTTCACATATCACATTTGATATATCAAATATTCATTCAATGAGAGTATGAATGGCTTGTACAAAGAGCAGAAGGAAAACATCAAGAATACCACTTTTGACAAAGAGGAATCAAGGTTGGGGTTTTATCATTCGAGTGAGCCTTGTTCCATTTGTTGGAACCCCTTTCATTCTTTATTTACCTCAAGGCACACCTCCATCAAAACCAACTCAGTTGACAGATTTTGACACCCAAGCCTTTTTGGGTCCCTGGAGATTAGAAACATTTCTACCAAAATATTTCTTCAACATTCTCATAGTCATCATATCATCATTCTTCATGATCCTGCAATCCTCAATAACATGTCTATGGTTTCCACAATAAAGGCATTGAGGAGAAGCAATTTTATCAAAAGACTTCCTTTTAAGAGCAAAGGAATTTTCAAATCCATTCCATTTTCTATTTTCAAAAGATCTAGATTTAACAAAATTAAACCTAGCATTCATTCTAGAAGCATGAAATTTTATGTTTTCAAGAAGTAACACTCTTTGATAACATGTCCGTACCTCCCACAATGAAAGCAACAAGGAGATGTGGGTCTACGAAATGACTTTCCATTATTTGCATGAGTGTTTGTAAATAAGTTTCTTTTATAGGATGAAAACCTTTAAGCATTAGAAACATGTTCATTTATGAATTTTCTTTGAATATCAAACTTAGCATTCATAGCTCGAAAATCATCATTTTATTTCATAAAGTAATTATCCATTACATGGCCAGGTTTGTGACAATAGAAACATGAAACATTTCTTTGTCTTTTGAAAGAAGATTTATCTTTACATGCTTTTTCATCATCCATTTTCATGACAACACAATCATCTATTTCATGGCCATACATGCCACAATAAAAGCATTTAACATTCAATTTCATTTTTCACCCAATTTGAACTTTTTGAAACCATTTTTGCATTGTGGACTTTGTGTTAAAAATTTTCTTTTTCACAAAGTCATTTTCAGAAACTTTCATTTGAGAAGTGGAAGGAGGTGCTTTGGAAGTGCTGGGAATATCATGTGCATGAACAAAAAAGGTTGTCATTTTGTGTTCAAAAGACTTTTTGTTAAACGGGGTGTATCCAAGACCTTCCTTTTGAAAATTTACTTTAACACCCAACACCTTATCCAGATTTTCTTTCCCTTTGACAAATCTAGATAAATCATCTTTCAACCTTTTCACCTCTTCTTCCAAACCAGAAATATGCAATTCAATATTTGTGATTTCTTCTTCGCATGTAAGGATTTTATCACCATAAAAACAGTTCTTTGATGTGAGTTTCTCATTTTCTTGCATGATTTCCTTATTTTCATCATTTATAGCATATAGTTTTTCAGTCAATTTTTCAAGAACTATCTCAGTTTCACTAAACTTTGAGATCTTGGCAAGCAGCTGTTCATTCTCAGATTTCAACAATGAAACTTCTTTTTCAAGTTTTTCAAAGCTTTTCAATCTACCTTCAAGCAAAGAATTAAGGATTAACATAGCACTATTTTTCTTTTTAAATCTTCATTTTCAGTCATAATGCTCTTGCTATCAATCTCAGAATCAAGTAATTTCTCAAACATTTTCTCATCATCAGAAAGAGAAGCTAACTTGCTTTTAAAGCATTTTTTATTTTTCTCAAGCAAGGAGATTTTAAACAACAATGTTTTATTTTGCTCGCGCAATTCATGACAATCATTTTCAGATGCAAGAGAGATATTGGAATTTCTTGCCAATTCAAGATCTTCATTCATACAAGACATTTCTTCTGAAAGTAATTCAACTTTGGATTCAAGAGATTCATTTTGATCTTCTAGATGTTCAAGTTTTGACTCCAAAGTTTTACAATTTTCACATGAAGCATTAGCATGCACATTCTCATTATTTTTCTTTTTCAATCTCCTGATTTCTGATTTGTATTTTTTGCATTTGTCATGCAAATCGGCATATGCTAATTGCTACGCTTCAATTGAAGGTTCATCAGAGTCAGAATTTACCTGACTCGAGCTTTCCTCACCATGAGCCATCAAGCTTGAACCCACTTGGGAATCTTCTAGATTTCCTTCATACATAGTCAGTTTATCCCATAAATCTCTGGTTGTCCTGCAAGAAGAGATTTGGGAAAGAATATCAGACTCTATGCTATTCCTTAGGAAATTCAAAGTCTTAACATTAATATCATTTTTCTTTACATCCTTATCATTTCATTCTCTTTTTTCTGATGGAAGTTGATGTGGACCATTACATATGACTTTCCAGATTTCATGTTCTTTCATACCAAGATAGAAGGACATTTTGTTTTTCCAAGAATTATAGTCGTGACCATCAAAATAAGGAGGAAGGGAAGACAAACAAGTATCAGACATGATGCTTAATGAAACTCGCCGACAGGGATCACTCAAAAGGTTGTTAGACCCAAGAAAATAGAGCCGTGGTTCTGATACCAATTATTGGTCCCCGGGTAGGCGAGCGGACAAGAAGGGGGGGTTGAATTATCCCCCACGCTATATGGCAAATTAAAACATTCTTGGTGGAATTAACAAGTTTAACGAGATTGAAGGAAATAAACTAACAAAGTAATTTAAGTGCACTCAATCTCTGCGATCTCACACGATCGACTAAACGGAGTAAGCAAGGAACACATAATCACACAATGCAAACCACAAGACACAAGGGTTTTAAGGTGGTTCGAGACCACAACGGGCTCCCTACGTCCATCCCTTACCAAATCGGTAAGGAATCACTCGCTGGATAAACAAGCACGGGGAAGACTCCCAAACACGGAGCAAGGCTCCAACACACACGGGGATAAATCCCCAACACGGAGGCGACGCTCCAACAACACGCAGGATGACACCCGCATACACACGGGGATGTGCCCCAACACACACACGCAGAGTACTCCCTGTAAACACGGGGTACAACCCCAAACACATACGGAGATGGAGTCTCCAACTCGATCCAACGACGGGATCACAAACACACACACAAGCTGCAGCACCGCAGCATAATAATCCACAACTGTACACAGACGGTTCACACACTCTTTCTCTTAGTTCAGAAAAATCAAAACAAATATACAAACATGTTCATCCCAGAATATAAATCTTGAAACACACTACGAACAACAGATAGAAGATGTAGAAATAATCCCCCTATGTTTTCCAAGGCCGATAGATGATGTTCCTTGAAGCTTGGGTCGGAAGGAAATCGGATGATGATGATTCAAGCATCAACATGATCCTCTCATCATTCCGCTTCACTTTCCCTTCATGCAAGATCTTCAAAGCCTCTTGGATGTAGATGAAATCCCCTTGACTTGAGCTCTTCTTTCCTTTCTTCCCTTTCTTCACCTGCAAGAGAGAAACAATGAACACATTAGGGTTCTCCTTACCAAAGTCGTAGGTCACACATATGCATATAAAGGAGGAACCAAAAGACAAGTATAACCTTTCTAGAATCCTCCAAAAGACCCCTAATAAGTTTACCACCAACCCATGGACAAAAGAACAAAAGGTTAGGCACATGTTGACTTGGTTTAGATGGGTTTCGGAACCACATTTTTGAATTTTGCCGGTGCCGGTCGACCTACATGGGGTGGGCGGTCGACCTGAATTTTACAGTCTGAAAACACTCCTTACTGGGAATTTCGATCGACCGGAACCCCATGGTCGGTCGACCGGAATGAACAGTGTTCCAGATTTATAAAAGTTCAGATTTAAGAGTTAAAACCCGTTGACAAGTGTTCAAACTTCATGAATGAAAAACTAAGACTTAAACCCAATCTACCCAAGTTCAAAATCTATGAAACACACTCATGAAAAACACATTAAATACATATGCATGACATGCATTAAAGCTCTTGAAACCATAGGTCTTACACTTAAACAATAAGAGCTAATGTGTATGAAGTCGAACACAATGAAAGAGCATCTTTAGCCAAACTCTACCAAGGTTCACAAGATTTGATTAGGCATGTTGCACACTTAATTTCACATGAGAGATATGCATGAAAAACATTCATCATCCTCAAGAGCTCAATGAAGAGATATGCATGTGAACTCAACCAAAATAGAACAACAAGAACACAAAGGCTCATTACACATGCAAGGGGTCGGCTTTTTGTTAGGATGAGTCGACTCCACATATCACAATACCATATAGCATGGGCAACAAAGATAGAATCATCAATCTTCAATATGGGCCATGAACACAAGCTCAGTTTTCATAATAGAAACAACAACAAGTGTGTTCCATGAACACAACCTCATGCATTAAACCCAAATCTAGCTATCTTCAGAAAGAGTAACTCCATTCAACATGTAGTTCAAGCTAGACTTGAATCACCCCCAAACCAAGATTATCATATAGGCAAATGAAGCATGCTATGAACATTGACTTGTTTTGCCAAAATCAAATGACCCTGAATCCATAGAATCAGAGAGCATCACTAAAATCACATTCATCAGATTTCAAGTTAATAGGTTGAGAATATTTCAAGCCTAACAACCTTATGAGAAAAATGCATGAGAATACCCAACCAAGACTTTGAAAACCTTTTTGATGAAATGCATGAAACATAGAAAGAGTCGATGCAATGCAATGAGAAGGTTAACTCCCTTTTTGAAGAAGAACTTCATTGATGGACTCCTTTGAGTTCCAAGTATGAATCATAGATTTTGATCCTGCAAGCCAAGATAACATAGCATAAGTTCCTTAAACAACAATCATTCATATGACTTCCAAGTGAGAATCTTGAAGTCATCTTTTAACTCATCAATCAAGATACAAACATGTTGCTCAATGAAACACACACAAGCACAATCATTTTGTTAACATTAAAACCATACACCAAACATCAACTAGGGTATACATCACTGTCTAGTCGTGTCTTTTCTATTTTCTTGAGTCATTATTATAATTTTCCTTTTTATGGAGTCTAGGATGTCATTTAGTACTCTTTTCCTTTGAAGGATTATGTAATGAAGTTAGTTGAAGTTATAAATTAATGAATAAAGGATTTGGTTATTTATCTTGCTATTTGTGCACTCTGTCTTATGGTCGAATTACCTCGTGCTCTGATTGACATGTTCAATATAAACTCGCCACGCGTATCGTGTTCCTTCCGCGCTCGGGGCGTGACAAATGGTGTCTAATCCAGGGCTCCTCATCCCCTAGACCTTGTGTGAAGGGAATAAAAAAGATGCCCTCGCGAGTCGGGCTTGGATCTCGGGGACCACCCCGCCAAAGCCATGGCTTGATTTTTGCTCTAGGCCAACAACTTATCAAACTTTACCTATTCTCATCGGGATTCATCCCACTCCTTCTATCATTAAACATCAAACTTGCTGCATTCCCGATAGACATCTATTCAAGGATTATTCGTGTCTTTGTCGTGCTTTCACTCAGATCTTTTTTTTCGAACTTGAAACCAACAATGAATAAATGAAGTGACTCAAATGCCCTTGCGTTAGCACAGGATCTTTCACTATGTTTTAGGTTATCTTTCTCCTTTTTTATTAACGTAGATTTCAGGCCATATGGCCCCTCGTCTTGGCGATTAATCACAGGTTTTCTCTCTTTCGAGGGGATGTAATTAACCCCATGGCCTTTATGGCACGGCGGGTTCCAGTCCCGACACAAAATCCACTATCGTCTGATCGGTCAGACGGCGCGCATTAGTGGCACCATGCCACCTTGGTCTTTGGGGTCCCAATAAACTGTCACATCATGACTGGCATACTTGCGCACTAATAAATGAAATAAATTAATTAAATAGAAATAGTGTCACGCCCCGAGCGCGGAAGGAACCCGGGAGTGCGCGACGAGTTTATATCAATCATGTCAATCAGAGCACGAGAAAATTTGACACATAGACAGAGTGTGCAAAAGACAAGAGATAACCGAAGTCTTTATTCATTAATAACTCCAACTAACTTCATTACATAATTTCTCCAAAAAGAAAAGTACTCTTATGACATTCTAACTCAATAAAGAGGAAAGTACAATAATCGACTCAAGAAAGTATAAAAGACTCAATGTAGATATCTTGGACATTCGGGTATAGCTCTACGCTCATCACTCTTGGTCATCCCCCTCCGAATGACTCTCGCCATCAGAATTACCTGAAAAATAGGGGAAAACACTAGGTGAGCGAACGCTTAGTAGGGATTACATCTCAAGAACAAGCTTGCTTTAAGTAAATTACAAGTTACATGTAATTCAAGTATAGCTAATCATGAATGGTCATGAGATAATGTCGAGAGTAAAATTAATAAGAGTTATCAAGGATGAACTAGTACTTTTCAAGAGGATTCATGTCAAGTAACAAGAAATATCAAGCAAGTAATTATCAAGTCATGTCATAAGAATTGGCTATTTAATGTAGCAAGTACATACCCATTCCGGGCCACGCAAGTCATGTCAAGTCAAGTCAAGCACGAGATCGTGGAATGTCAAAATCAAGCAAGTCATGCACTCCGGTGCAATGTCACACCGTGGTCAATATAGCTCACATGGGCACAAGTACTTTCAGGTGCTCCTCCTAGGGCCAGACCGGGCCCTATTAACGCCAGGCATTGAGTCATGTAATTATTTTAGACATCCACTATAGTTTATAGCCAATAGAATTCCAAAGGAATAAGCCATTGTAGGATAATAAGGTAGATTTCACGGAATAGAGATGTCAAGGATAAAACATTGAGTAATGATGACGTGCCAATAAATCTCACATTAAAATCAAGACACTCGTGAAATTGGGTAATTGGCGTCCACTCAGGTCGCCACCATATTCAGAAATAGCGTCCACTGTGTTGGCCGCTAATTTCTAGGAACAGTACAGGCACGAAGAAATAGTGTCCACTTAAA
The DNA here is from genome assembly GCA_022559845.1 of Amorphophallus konjac. Taxonomy (NCBI): domain Eukaryota; kingdom Viridiplantae; phylum Streptophyta; class Magnoliopsida; order Alismatales; family Araceae; genus Amorphophallus; species Amorphophallus konjac. The sequence continues at coordinate 147,651,647 of CM040124.1, forward strand.
CGGCCGCTAATTCAATTTGCGTCCGATGTCTGATCGCCAATTCTAGACAGAGACGGACTCTCACATAACACTAAAAATAGCGCTCTATGATGGCTAGGGTGTCATGTTTCTTCAGAGTGATATGACAATCAAGGTTCCAGGGTTTTGAGGGTACAACCCGCTCGACTGTCTTGAGGAAATCCAAGGCTAATGGAGACTTATGGAGGCCTTAGAGAAAGAAATTCCGGTCCAGCGGAAGGAATATCTGGCGGAGGGTCTTTCAATCTCCAAGAAATGGTGTATAATCGTGAAACAACGTGAAACAGGGACTCTATCTCCGGACTTGAGATAAGAGTGCCAAAAGACTCGCGATATGGGTCAAAAATCTGATAAAACATGTGAGAGCAGGAAATAGTGTCCAAACAGAAGGCATTGTTTAAAGAATGAGCATCTCTCCATAGAGGCGCTAAATCAAAAATTTATAGAATTTTCATGATTTTACAAGAATTAGTGTCCTTGTGAGAGGGCACCATATCTCTAATTAGCGTCCCAGTGTTGGACGTCCATTCATAATTTCCAACCTTTTATATATATATTCTCAATGGATAACAGGATTTGGCATCCTTGCAAAAGGACGATATATCTTTAGGTAGCATCCAATCAATGGACGTCAATTCATAACTTTCGAGTTAGTTTCTATTTTTCACAATTTATAGGAATCTGCGTCCTCTTGCAGAGGCGCTATTTAATTAAATATCGACTGTGCGAACAGTCGCCCATTCTTTTAGGCATGCAACGGCGCACGCATCGGCCCGGTACGTTTTCACACACATGCTACTGTTCATTTAAATGAATTATTGTTCATTAGGGATGAACAGTGCTACTTTGACATTTATGGGGATTTTCATTAAACTAATAGCATGGACAAGTAGAGAAAAATCTGGGGAATCTAGAAATATGCATAACATGATTTTCAGATACATGGTTCTATAGTTATTAAATTTTAAACATGGATTACTTATTAATTACACTAAAGGAAATAGCGTCAGTGGGATGGTCGCTCATTAATTTGTGGCCAGAAGACTGTCATCAATTCAAGAATTGGCGGCCTTCTACTTGGTCATTCATTAATAGGCGGCCACTGCTCTGGTCGCTATTTTCATATAAAACAGCAAGGTGACAGATCTACGTAAAAACTCATAACAGAGATCATGGACACAGGATTAACGATGATGACATATGTCTTAGGCATGCAGTGTTCTTTTACTATCATCTTAGGCTTAGCATCTTGAGACAACCTACCTTGTTGGGTTTGACAAGAGAGAACGACGACGAAGACGAACATAGAGAGAGAGAAGAACGTAGTAAATATAGCAACTGCAGCCGCAGTAGCACAATAATGAAGGAAGGAAATGCTCCTTCCTTCACGTTCGAGGGAAGAAGAAAGAGGAAGTCGTCAGCAGTAGCAACAACAAGAAGAGGAAGCAGAGTCTTCTTCTCGCACAGCCGCAGGAGAAAGCAAAGGATGACGATGCACGGCAGCAGCAAAGGATGCTTCTGCTTCGATCATGGGTTTTATTTATAGGGAGAGAGACCTAATGTGTGGGTAGAATCCTAATGGAACTTAAGTTTCCATGTACGAATCCTACTGAGTCTAAAGTTTACCATGCAAATCCTCCCCTTGCCTTATCCTCAGCCGTTTTCTTTGTTTGATCATAAACCCTAATATGCATGCTTCGAACGTAATAAGGATTGTATAGCCCTAAAGACCCTATTGTATGTATAATTACCTATATATATATATATATATATATTCTGAAGCCTATTCAACGTAAGCCTTCTTTAGGCCCACTGGATTATTAGGTTGGGTTTTAAACAAAAGGGTTTTATGTTTATATATATATATATATATATATATATATATACATATCTATATATACATAGCCCGTAAGGCCCATTTGGCCCTTCAAAGGTTTTAGCTGTTGGCTTTTATTAAGTCTAGTTCTACTCGTTTATCTATTAATTGTTTATATTTATGTGTATATTTTATTCGGGGTGCTACACCCTCCCCCACTTAAAAAAATTTTGTCCCCAAATTCAATTGCATAAATTGATAGAGGGTGTAGATTACCTACAATTGGAATAAGTCGGAGAATCTCCTTCACATAGACTCTTCGGTTTCCCATGTAGCTTCATGTTCGAAGTTCTTGTTCCACTGAACCTTCACCATGAGAATAGTCTTGTTCCGTAGTACACGGACTTCACGATCAAGGATCTTTAATGGCTTTTGTTCATAGGTGAGATCCTTTTGTAACACCAGGTTGTCATGTTCTATGACGTGGAATGGATCATGAACATACTTCTTGAGCATAGAAATATGAAATATGTTGTGGACTTCTGATAATTGTGGTGGCAAGGCGATCCGATAGGCAACCTCACCAACTCTTTCTAGAACTTCAAAGGGACCGATATATCTTGGTGTAAGTTTACCGTTGACACCAAATCTTCTAATACCTCGTCCTGGAAAAACCTTAAGGAATACATGGTCTCCAACTTGGAACTCGAGGTCTCTTCTTCTAGTATCGGCATAAATCTTTTGTCTAGACTAAGCCACTTGAAGTCTATCTCTAATGATCTGAATCTTCTCGGTTGTAACTCTTACCATCTCTGGGCCTAGAAGTTATCTTTCTCCAACTTCATCCCAGCATAGAGGTGAACGGCAACTCCTTCCATACAGTGCCTCAAAGGGTACCATTTGAATACTTGCCTGATAGCTATTGTTGTAGGTAAATTCTACTAGAGGTAGATGATCATGCCAGCTTCCACCAAAATCAAGAATATAGGCCCTGAGCATGTCTTCCATGACCTGATTTGTTCGCTCGGTCTGACCATCTATTTGGGGATGGAAAGCAGTGTTGAAGTTGAGTCTTGTCCGCAAAGAGTATTGTAGACCCTTCCAGAAGTGTGATGTGAAGTTAGGGTCTCGGACAGACACGATTGAGACAGGAACTCCATGTAACCTGATAATCTCTTTGATATACAAAGTTGCTAGCACATCAACCGACCATTTACTCTTGATGGGTAGAAAATGTGTAGACTTGGTCAACCGATCTATGATAACCCATATCCCGTCATGTCCGCCCTTGGTTTTTGGCAACCCCATGACGAAATCCATTCCTATATTCTCCCACTTCCATTTAGGAATGTCTAAGGGATGCAGTTTACCTGTGGGTTTTTGATGTTCAGCATTGATCCTTTGACAAGTAAGGTAGCGAGAGACAAATTCCGCTACCTCTCTCTTCATGTTGGTCCACCAAAGATTTCTCTTTAAGTCTTGGTACATCTCAGTGGCACTAGGGTGAATGGTATATTTTCATCGGTATGCTTCTTCTAAAATCTTGTTCTTCAATTTTGGGCACTCCGGCACATAAGTCCTTTCACGGAATAATAGCCTACCATCAGATGCTATCTTGAAGTCAGGTTGTTCTTCAATTTTGCCTTTGATTTCTACCAGTATCGGGTCATCATCTTGTAACACCTTGATCTCGGAGAATAAGTCCGGATGTAAACTCATGTGTGACAGAACGACATGCCCCTTTTCCTCGTCCAGACTTATGTTTAGCTTGGAGAATTATTCTAGCATCCTCCATTCTTGAATCATGTAGCTAGCCAGTAAGGCTCTCAGCTTCCGACTAAGGGCATCAGCTACGGAATTACCCTTTTCAGGATGATATTGTATAGTGAAGTCGAAGTCCTTGAGGTACTCTAGCCAGCGCCTTTGTCTCACATTCAATTCCTTTTGAGAGAATAAATACTTGAGACTTTTATGATCGGAGTACACTGTGAATTCCTCTCCATAGAGATAGTGTCTCCAAATCTTCAAGGCAAACACCACCGCGGCCAACTCTAAGTCATGAACCGGGTAGTTCTCTTCATGTTTCTTCAATTGTCGGGAAGAGTAGGCAATAACCTTCCCTTGTTGCATTAATGCATATCCGAGGCCAATACCAGATGCATCGGTATATACCTCGAATTTCTCTCCTTCGATGGGCAATGCTAAGACAGGGGCAGTAGTTAGACGGTCCTTCAAGGTTTGAAAACTCTCTTCACAATCTTTGGACCAAACATACGGATTCTCCTTTCGTGTTAGCCTGGTAAGAGGGATAGCAATCTTGGAGAAATCTTTTATGAATCGACGATAATAACTAGCCAGCCCCAAGAAACTACGGATCTCGGTAGCATTAGTAGGTCTTTCCCAATCCTTCACTGCCTCGACCTTTGATGGATCAACAGAAATCCCATCTTTTGAAATCACATGTCCCAAGAAAGATACCTCCTCGAGCCGAAAATCGCACTTGCTAAATTTGGCATAGAGTTGATTATTTCTCAATATTTGCAATGCAATTCTTAAATGCTCTTCATGATTTTCCTCGGACTTTGAATATATCAATAAATCATCAATGAAAACTACAACGAACTGATCCAGATGAGGCCTGAATATATTGTTCATTAACTACATAGAGGTTGCAGGGGCATTTGTTAGTCCAAAAGGCATAACAATAAATTCACAATGCCCATACCTGCTCCGGAATACGGTCTTATGAATTTCTTCATCCTTGATCCTCAATTGGTGGTATCCCGATCTAAGATCAATCTTCGAGAAATATTTAGCTCCTGATATTTGATCAAATAACTCGTTGATCCTCGGTAGCGGGTACTTGTTCTTGATAGTAAGTTGATTCAACTACCGATAATCGATGCAAGTCTCATCATTCCATCCTTCCTTTTGACGAATAGCACATGTGCTCCCCACAGGGAAGTACTCGGCCTGATAAATCCTTTATTTAAAAGCTCCATCAATTGTTCCTTCAATTCCTTTAACTCGGCGGGGGACATTCTATAGGGTGCCTTAGAGACAGGACCAGCACCAGGGATAAGGTCAATGGTGAATGACACCTCCCTCTCTGGGGATAAACCAGGCAAATCCTCTGGAAAAACATAGGGAAAGTCCCAAACTATGCATATGTCTTCTAGCTTTGACTCCTTAGGCTCCTTTATGGCTATAAGGGCAAGAAAGGCCATGCAGCCTTTCCTTACAAGCTTTTGAGCCCGAAGAGCCGAAATAAGAGGTGACTTGTTTTGACTCCGAGGACTAGTGTAAACCAACTCTTGGTAATCCTCAAAAGTTACCTTGCCCTTTCAACAATCTATAACTGCCCTGTGTGTGGATAGCCAATCGGCACCTAATATGACATTATACCCTTTCATGTCTAAGCATGTTAGATAGGTGTTGAGTCTCTCCAGGTGATTTTGATGATAACAAAACCCCATATGGCAAATAGTTTGATAGCATTCATTAGTGAAGAAGTAAGAGCTCTTTTAGGCTCTCAAAGCCATTTTCATTCCAAGCTAAATGCTCAAATTATCTTGTTTCAAGATGCCAAGATTAAGTCAAACCAAACTCAAATTGAATGGATCATATTGTGGACACAAAGTCTTTTGTATAAGGATATGATTTGTGGGCTAACACTGTGGTTTTTGCAGATTTTTCAAAGTTCGGTCGACCAGCTTGATTGGTCCGGTCGACCTAATCTCCCAGCACCTAAAACTCTGTAAACTTACAGAGTTCGGTCGACCGCCGGCCTAGGATCGATCGACTGATTCTCCCAGAGCTGAAAGATGCAAATAGTTAGGTCGACCACCCTACCTACCCCGGTCGACCAAACCCTTCGAAGACACTAATTTTGACTTTATTTTCTTCACGAGGGAAAAGCATACATCAAAGGTTTTTAATCCCAAAAGTCTCCAGACATCCCTGAAATTGTGGATCTGTGTATTGGCTTATCCTTGACCATTCAAGTGTTATAAAAACATCTCTTAGGGCCAAGAAACTCTAATCACTCAAGGGGATCAAAGGAAGGCTATCAAAGGAGAAAAAGGGGCTGCAGGAAGAACTCCATGAATAGTGTTTTCTCCAAGCATTCTTCATTAAATCTCAAGCATTTGAAGATCATCCTGAAGCCATTCAAGCGGAAATCAAGCTGAGAAGCAAGCATCAAAGATCTTCTTCATCCACTAAGGGGGAGCTTAAATCTGAAGTTTTCATTTGTGTTTCCACTTCTATTTTCCATTGAGCTTCAAGTGTCTGTTCTTGTAATCTCTAAACATCTGTGTGTGTGTGGATCTACCAAGATATATCTCCCTCTCTCTCTCTCTCTTTCTCTCTCTCTCTCTCTCTCTCTCTGTGTGTGTGTGTGTGTGTGTGTGGCTTTCCTTCACATTTCTGTGTGATTCGGTGCTTGTGCACCTTCGTGGGAGTTCCGAACTCTTCATGAGTGTGTGTGTGTGTGTGTGTGTGTGTGTGTGTGTGTGTGTGTGTTTTGTTCTTGTAATCTTTTACAAGATAGTATGTGAATCCTCACAGTTAGTGAGAGGTGGATGTAGGTTGCCGTCGTTGCATCTGAACCACCTAAAAATTTATGTTCCTTGTGTGGTTTGATCCTTTTCTTCTACTCCCGTTCTGTGCTAGCACACACTATATCACTCACTTGAGTTTTCCGTTCAGATCCAGCATAACTTGTCATTTCTACATTAGATCTTTGGTATATCAAAAGGTAGGTTCGGATTGATAAGACCATTCTTGTCAGGAAGATAATACCTTGCGTGAGCAAAATCTTCAGATTTATATCTCCGCCATAGTACCAAGGATCTGTTGTGTGTGATAGGTTTTGATAGATCTATTTGTTATTTCATCAGATCTAAGTCTCTAGAAGGTTGTTTCTTCATATTTGTTTAATTCTGGTAAATGTTTTGTAATTTTTGTAGCCACCCAATTCACCCCCCCCTCTTGGGTGTCATTGATCGCGGGACTTCAATTGGTATCAGAGCTAAGGCTCTATATTCTTCAGATCTAACGATCTAGAGTCTGATCCAGATCAATGGCCAACAAGGGGATGATGCCTGAGGGTCACTCCATCAATCATCCTCCATTATTTGATGGCTCGAATTACTCCTACTGGAAAAACAGAATGCATATTTTTCTAAGGGCTCAGGAGTACGAGGTCTGGAGAGTTGTAGACAAGGGTCCTTATGACCTTCCTGATGATGAGGATAAATGGACACTCGAAGAAATTAAGAAATCCACTATTAACTTTAATGCAAAGAATATCATGCAATGTGGCATTCATCCTAATGAATTCTCTCGTGTTTCCATGTGTAGCTCGGCCAAAGAAATGTAGGACAAGCTGTGGCTTATTTATGAAGGAACCTCCGAGGTCAAGGAGACCAAAGCTAATATGTTGGTTAGAGACTACGAGCTGTTTAAAATGAAACTTGAAGAGACGATCTCAGAAATGTTCACGAGATTAACAGAGATTACCAATGGTCGCAAAGGCCTTGGGAAGGAGTACACAAACTCCGAACTTGTGAGGAAGGTATTGAGATCCCTTCCACCTGCGTGGCACACAAAAACTACGGTTCTTGAAGATTCAAAGAACCTGTCCATACTTTCCTTGGACGAGCTCATAGGGTCACTCATGACCTAAGAGATAAACATGAAGAGAACTACTGAGGAGGAAACGAAGAAGAAGATAATGGTGGCTTTAAAAGCCCACCAACCTGATGATGACTCACAAGAAGAAGAGTCTACTGAAGGAAGTGATGAAGAAGAAAACTTGGCCATGTGGACACGCCAAGTAAAGAAGTTTTTGAGAAGAAAGAAGAATTTCTAAGCAAATTTTAGAAAGGGGCAAAGGAAGCCCGTTCAAACCTAGGGCGAGCCAAGCAAGCCTAATAATGTTATCTGCTATGAATGCAAAAAACCTGGGCACATGAGAGGAGAGTGCCCAGATTTGAAAAGGAAATTCAAGAATGATAAGTTCAAAAAACCCAAAGCTGTGGTCGCCACATGGAGTGACGAAGAGGACGAGTAGTCCAAAGAGGAGCTAGAAAAGCTCGTGGAAAGCCTGTGCCTCATGGCACATGAGGATGACTCAGTCAAGGTAAATTCTGATCCTGATTTTATTTCAAATGAACAATGGGAGTTAGAATATGAAAAGTTGTATACGAAATACAAGAAAATCAGATCTGAGAATAAATCCCTCAAAAAGAAACTTGAAGATTTAACACATGAGGACTCTTCTGTTAAGTTTGAAAAACTCGAACAAGAATGGTTTGAATTAACAGAAGAAAAAGAATGCTTGCTTCAAATAATTTTAGATATTGAGAAAACCAAAGTTGAATTGATACACATAAACAAAGTTCAATGTTTTAGGAAGTTTCAATGAGGTCTTCCAATGTATCTCTCTCTAAAATTCTAGTGTGAGAAACTCTGGTTTCTCATCTTCCCGCCATCGTTCCCACTGTCGTCTTCGGTGAGCTCCCCTCCTTGCCAGCCATGGCTGGTGTGGTGGGGGAGGTCTAGACATCTCCGGAGGGTAATGAAGCATGCAGTTCAGATGTGACTACGATGGCTCCTCAGAAAACCTATGCTCAAACTCTCATGGATTCACAGCATCGACCACGCCTCTCCCTTCAGGTGAAACCCCCTGCATTCACGGATCAAGGAGAGCCCACAGTATTTTTCTCACAAGAAGAGATTCAGGCTTCCTGCTTACACTTTCAGAATGCTATCATAGCTAAATTCTCCTATGGTCGTCCTTCAATCTCGGAAATCAAAGCATGTCTCTCGCAGCGTCTAAACCTAAGCTCTGAGTTCATCATTAGCCGGATGAATGCTAGACACATTTTGATTCGGCTGGGATGTGAAGCTGATTTTTTCAAAGTTCTACTTCAAAAGAATCTATACATCAAGGGATTTCTATTCAGATTTTTTAGATGGACACATGATTTTGATTTCGATGCTGATCCCTCGATTGTTCCAGTATGGATTGGGTTTCCTTCATTACCTATCAACTTTTACCATGAGGATATGCTCCGCTCTATAGCAGGTAATGTCGGTTCGGTGTTGCGGATTCATGATGCAATAGCTGCTATGACTGAAACCTCAGAGGCTCTGGTTTGTGTTGAGATGGATCTTGACGTGCAGAGAAAAGATCGAGTATGGATTGGAATTGAAAGTGGTGGTTCCTGGCAGCCGATCAGCTACCACAGAGTGCCGCATTTATGTTCTCATTGCCATAAGATTGGGCATATGGAAAAGGAGTGTAAGAAGAAACATAGTAAGAATATAGTTCAAAAGCAACCACTGGGTAATATTGCTCCTCCTGGAGCTCAAAAAATTATCCGCCAGGAGTATAAGCCAAGGATGGTCAAAACTCCCACTCCCAAGTTGGCGGATGATGATGCAAACAGGTTCTCAGCCCTGAGCCAGATATCTGACGACATAGATTCTTAAGAAGAGAATATTCAGGATAAGCAAGTTCCTGGAGATAGTGATTTCTACGAGGCTTCAAAGTGTTGTCAGCTTATTGCTTCTACATCTGGATGTTCGAAGATAAAAGATAGCCATGGTCCCTCCTTACCTGTTTGTATTAATGACTCTATAATGATGACCACAACAGTTCTATCCAGAATAGAGGAGACTTCAGAATTAGAAGAGCTACCTTCAATCCATTGTAATAATGAGGCATTACAGGTCAAACATTCTACTCAAACACTTCACTCCCAATGCTCAGATTAGAAAGTCATTAAAATTACTAGTTCGGATGTTATCTCAAATCTTTCAACTTCGGAGAATTCCAGGATGTTATGCCAGGTAAATAACAATACAAGAAATCACCCCCAAGATTTGAAGTCAAATGAGGTTTCTGTCCTGCCTGGAGTTCTTTTTAGTGATGCTCGACTGACAAGGGCTAAAGCCAACGTTTTGGCTGCTCATTCATATTCCTCTTTTGATCATGTTTAACTCAGCCCTGATATGGAATGTTAGAGGTATTGGTAATAAAGCCACTGTTGGAAGTCTTGCTCAGCATATAAAAGCTAATAACATTTGCATTGCAGCAATCTAAGAACCTCGTATAGATTTTAATCGTGCTCAGGGTGTGGCTCGGCGTATTAATCTGCAGTCTTTTATTGGAAATAATGGTGACTTCTCCTAAATCTGGCTATTTCATAAGTCTAGTATTAGTCTTGATACTATAGAGCTTCATCCACAATATCTGACTGTTGCTCTCAAGGAAAATAATTTTGTTGTTCTATATTTCACAGCCATATATGCCTCTTGTACTGTCAGCAATCGCAGGGCTATGTTTGACTCTCTAATGGAGTTCAGTCAAGGTGTGAACATTCCTTGGATCATAGGAGGAGACTTCAACTGTATTGTTTCTCCAGAAGAAAAGATTGGTGGATCCTTCTCCTACATGGCCACAATGATATACTTTCAAGGTTTCCTGTCTGCAACTGGTCTTGTTGATGCGGGATATTCAGGCTCTAACTATACATGGACAAATAATCAAATTGGGACTTCTCACATTAGAGCTCGTCTGGACAGGGTTTTATATAACTCTCATTGGGTACAATCAACCTATAACCTGTCGGTCAAACACTTAATCAGAGGTCCTTCGGATCATGCCCCATTGCTTTTGTCAATGAATTCCACTCAAACTTCCCTGGGGAGATTTATGTATCAACACATGTGGCATACTCATGATAGTTTCCTGGATTTTGTGAAAGTTCAGTGGAGCAAATGCACCCAGATGACAGCCATCCTTTTCATAAGCTTCAGAAAAAGCTCAAATATCTTAAGGCTACCTTAAGTAAATGGAATAAAGAAATCTTTGGTAACATTCATTAGGCTATAGATAAAGTAGAAACTCAAGTCGAGCAGGCTCAAACTCATTATGATGCTAATCCAACGGTGGAAAATCGTATGAAGCTTCACAAAGCCAATGCTGACTTGCGTCTCACACTATTCCGTGAAGAGATTTTTTGGTATCAAAAATCCAGGGTGCAATAGATTTCCTGTGGAGATCGAAATACTCAGTTTTTCCATCATTATACTAAGGTCAAAAGGTAGAGGAACTATGTTCATAAACTAAAAATTAATGATCATTGGGTGGAAGATCAAGATTCATTATCATATGGTGATGTCGAATATTTCAAAGCTCTGTTAACCTCTGAAGATCATAATATTGATGAGAGCCTCCTTACAGTCATACCTCGGTTGATCAATGAAGACCAAAATAGAACATTATGTTCTATTCCTTCAGCATATGAAATTAAAAATTCGGTCTTCTCTTTATCTGGCAATAGCTCACCAGGGCCGGATGGTTTCACTGGGGGTTTCTTTACTCATTGCTGGGATATCATTGGAGTGGATGTCATTAATGCTGTCCAAAGTTTTTTTCAAGGATGGGGTTTACCCTAGGGTGTCACTTCCACCATTCTCTGTCTAATTCCGAAGGTAAAAAATCCTATATCTTATGCTGATTTTAGACCCATAAGTCTGTGCAATTTCACATATAAGATAGTGTCCAAAGTCATTTGTGATCGGCTGCGTCCAATTCTGCCTCTGATTATCTCCAATGAGCAAAGTGGTTTCATTAGTGGAAGACAAATCACAGATAATTCTCTGCTGGCCAAGGAATTGTTAATGGAAATTGATAGACCAGTCATAGGGCACAATATGCTTCTCAAGCTTGATATGGCAAAAGCCTATGATCGCATAAAGTGGGATTTTCTCTTTATGGTTCTTAAAAGATTTGGATTCTCTAACAGGTTTGTTTCTTTAATTGCCCAAATGTTGGTTAATTGCTGGTTCTTTATATCTCTAAATGGGCAAACTCATGGCTTCTTCAAGTCAACTAGAGGGGTTCGACAGGGGAACCCCTTAGCCCCTACCTTCTTCATCCTTGCTGAAGAGGTTTTGAGTAGGGGTCTTAGTCATCTGTTCTCTGTTGGTCTGTGTAAATACTATCATCTTCCTCGTGGTGTGTAGCCTATTTCACACATTCTCTATGCGGATGATTCTATTATTTTTATGAATGGTGGAGTGTCATCTATTAAACAATTACTTCTTTTCTTGGGAAGATATGAATTGTCCTTTGGCCAGCAGATCAATGCACATAAAAGTTGTTTTATGGTAGCTAAGCAGATGCCTCGCTGTTCTATTGATCGCATATGTCAACTATCTGGCTATCATCACAAAACAGGTAGCATCAAATATCTGGGCATTCCTCTTTTTAAAGGAAGAATCAAAACTCCTCACTTTAAATATCTGTTAGACAAAGTAAATGCCAAGCTAGCTGGCTGGCAAAGCAAGCTATTATCTCAGGCAGGAAGATTGGTTCTTATCCGATCGGCTCTAGCCACTATCCCTATGTACACTGCCAGTGCTGCCTCTATTCCTTATACAATACTCAAGCAAATTGAGAAAATCTGTGCTAATTTTTTCTAGCAGGAGTTAGAAACAGCTCATAGAAAGCATTGGGTTTCTTGGAATAAAATTTGTTACCCTGTCTTTGAAGGTGGGCTGGGCATCCGAGGCTTATCAGACATTCAGATATGTTTCTATGTCAAACAGTTATGGCACTCTATACATAGCAACTCCCTTTGGGCTAATTTTGTGAGAAGCAAAAATTATCATGACCTACATATATCAGATTGTAAAACCCCATTCTCAGCTGGCATTAAAAAGCATAACTTTGAGAAAGCTCGATCTATTCTTATGGCAGGATTTAGAATGATAGTTCAAAATGGTGCTGTAGCGGACCTAGGGTCACGGGATTAGTCTCACATCGGATGTTGAGAAAGTAACCGAGTGCTTATAAGACAGGTCTTCACCTCCTACCCCAAGAGGGCCCTTTTACAAGGATAAAACCCTAGCCGCCCTCCGGTGTGGCTGGGACAATACCTCTTGGGGGCACCAAAAAAGGTTCATCTCGCATCTACAAAGTGGCGCCATCTGTGGGAACCCTGAGCTCTCGTGCACTCGCTTGCCTTCTCAAGGGGGGGCTTGTGTAGCGAACCTAGGGTCACGGGATTAGTCCCACATCGGATGTTGAGAAAGTAACCGAGTGCTTATAAGGAAGGTCTTCACCTCTTACCCCAAGAGGGCCCTTTTACAAGGATAAAACCCTAGCCGCCCTCCGGCGTGGCGGGGACAATACCTCTTGGGACTTTGTAGATGCGAGATGAACCTTTTTGGTGCCCCCAAGAGGTATTGTCCCCGCCACGCCGGAGGGCGGCTACGGTTTTGTCCTTGTAAAAGGGCCCTCTTGGGTTAAGAGGTGAAGACCTTCTTTATAAGCACTCGGTTGCTTTCTCAACATCCGATGTGGGATTAATCCTGTGACCCTAGGTCCACTACACAAGCCCTTTGTAGATGCGAGATAAACCTTTTTGGTGCCCCCAAGAGGTATTGTCCCCGCCACGCCAGAGGGCGGCTAGGGTTTTATCCTTGTAAAAGGGTCCTCTTGGGGTAGGAGGTGAAGACCTGCCTTATAAGCACTCGGTTACTTTCTCAACATCCGATGTGGGACTAATACCGTGACCCTAGGTCCGCTACACAAGCCCCCCCCCCCCTTGAGAAGGTAAGCGAGTGCGCGAGAGCTCAGGGTTCCCATAGACGGTGCCACTTTGTAGATGTGAGATAAACCTTTTTGGTGCCCCCAAGAGGTATTGTCCCCGCCACGCTGAAGGGCGGCTAGGGTTTTGTCCTTGTAAAAGAGCCCTCTTGGGGTAGGAGGTGAAGACCTGCCTTATAAGCACTCGGTTACTTTCTCAACATCCGATGTGGGACTAATCCTGTGACCCTAGGTCCACTACACAAGCCCCCCCCCCTTGAGAAGGCAAGCGAGTGCGCGAGAGCTCAGGGTTCCCACAGACGGCGCCACTTTGTAGATGCGAGATAAACCTTTTTGGTGCTCCCAATAGGTATTGTCCCCGCCACGCCGAGGGCGGCTAGGGTTTTGTCCTTGTAAAAGGGCCCTCTTGGGATAGGAGGTGAAGACCTGCCTTATAAGCACTCGGTTACTTTCTCAACATCCGATGTGGGATTAATCCTGTGACCCTAGGTCCACTACACAAGCCCCCCCTTGAGAAGGCAAGCGAGTGCGAGCTCAGGGTTCCCACAGACGGCACCACTTTGTAGATGCGAGATAAACCTTTTTTTGGTGCCCCCAAGAGGTATTGTCCCCACCACGTCGGAGGGCGGCTAGGGTTTTGTCCTTGTAAAAGGGCCCTCTTGGGTTAAGAGGTGAAGACCTTCTTTATAAGCACTCGGTTGCTTTCTCAACATCCGATGTGGGATTAATCCTGTGACCCTAGGTCCACTACACAAGCCCCCCCTTGAGAACGCAAGCGAATGCGAGCTCAGGGTTCCCACAGACGGTGCCAGATGAAGGGGCGTGATCTCGCGCTAGTCCTGAGCTGGGAGAATGATCACCGGGTAGTGAACTGCAGAGAAAGGGAAACGAGTCAGGGGGCCCAGGGATGGTTCCCTGAGGAAACCCTCCGATGCTTAAGTCAGTAGAGCAATGGTGGAAGGTATTGAGGGAGGTAGAAAGAGATGCGCGAGATTCCCCAACACCAAGATGGTGAAGTGGTTCCTGCTCAGGGAGTGTTAGGTCTGTATATGCCTTACTTGCCGCCGGAGGGAGTCCCTGGTTTATATAGTGAGCTCCCCTGGTGAGTTCCATAAGTTGAGGAGTTTCAGGCGGGAGTTACGTCCTCATCATGGGATCGTTACGTCCTCATCATGGGATCGTTACATTCTCATCGTGGGCTCTTCATGACCATGGGGGATCGTGGCTCCCTTATCCCGCTGAACTCCTGCTCATAAAGGACTGTCAACGGCTGCATGGATAAATATTTGTCAGTCGATCCGAGCATGAGAAGTGCCAGCCCTGTCCGGGCGATAGGCATAGCTCGGATGCAGTCAGATCGGAGTGGGCGCGGAGCGCTTGCCTTTCATCCCGATGAGGGATGACTCGGGCGTGGGTCTTCCTCCGTTCTGTCATTCGGGCCTTCCGAGCCTAAGGGCCGTCAAGGAAGGATGGGATCCCGAGTGATCTTTATTGGGCTTTTCTGCCGAAGTGGGCCCTCGAGGGCTGTCACTTTGATGAGCTGAGCCTCGTTCAGTCCTGATGGGCCTAGTTTGTGATGTGAAACAAAGTGATGGGGGTATGCAATAAGAGATTATGAGCCCTTGGACCTTATCCGCAAACACAAAGTAAGACCCGAGATTCTTTGGAAATTGCCAAACCACCGTGCATACCCGTCTCTCGTGGTGACTCGGTGATGCCGAGTCGACGTGGTGGAACAAGAACCTTGCCGGTAGAGGGCCAGCAAGAGTGTGTTTTCCCCTCCCGAGGGTACGGTGCCCACTTTCAAGGGTGGGCCAGCTGCCTTGGGGCACGGGGTCACTCCTTCTCACTATAGCCCACGGTGACCGCACTTAAAATGGAATTGCAGGAAGGAGCGCTCTCTCACCAACCAGCAGATAGCTTCGCAGATATTAAAAGAACAAACCCTAATGGGGAGCAAGGGCAGAAGCTCACCTGGTCGGTTTGAAGAAACCAACCCCGTTCGGAGACGATGGGCGAGCGGGGAAGTGTGGGTTCCCCGCACACTGCGCCGATGAAGCTTGATCCCTAAAATTTAGTTACAAGCACTACGCCTCACACAGGAGGGGGAACTTGGGGTGGGGAGATTATAGTTACAATCAAACACTACCTCCGCGCAGGGAGGGGCGGTAAGCCGGCCAGGCAGGGGGAGCCAAGGAACTATGAACGGGACCGGTTTGCCCTTCCGGAGTGCTGCTTGCTGGTTCTGCCCGCTGATAGGTACTGGATGTTGACTCTGCTGCGCTCGCTCCCAGACTCGAAATGGGACGAGATTAGTGTTGAAACGTCGGTGACTGGCCCAGGATGGACCCTGAATTTTTTTGCCGCCAGAAGTTGCTGACGCTGGCCGGGACTGGTGGTGGACTGGTGCTGTTCCGCTCTGCCTCGGACGGGGTGCAGGTTGTAGCAGCAGGTTGGCGACTTCACTCTGATCGCTCCCGTGATCCAATCGAGGCGGGATCAGGACGGTTACGAGCGTGGTCAAATCCTCTTCGATCAGCAACCGAGATGGGCTCTAGGCGACGTTGGAGCAGGGAGGAGAAGCCCGAAAAGGAGAGGGGGTCTGACCAGTCCCTGGCAGGACAGATCTGCACACCTGGGGGAAATAAATCGGAACGGGGAGCTCCCAACTCCGAACGAGGCCCCGTTTACTGTGCTGGACGGAGGACAGGGGGATCTTTGCCTCGGCCAAGTGGCGCGCTCAGGAAATTAGAGGTGAGGGCGTGGCGGCTTCTGAACTGCAGCTCTGGTTCAGGTTCTGGTCCTGGTTGCGCAGTCAGACGAGAACGCCTCCTCTGGACAGCAAGGACGTCGGATGCTGGCGAGACCACCTCGGCTACGAAGCTGACTAGAGAAGCTTTCCTTCTATTTAAGGTATGCCTTCAGACGACGCCGGACAGCCACGGTACAGGGTCTGTAAGTCTGGCTCCACTGCTGCCTGCGATCTGGACAGGGCCAAAGGGGGGGTGTTTGTGTAGAGGGGTTGAAAGGGGGGGTGGAGGGGCAGCAAGGAAAGTGACAAGGTGTTGGTAGGGGAATGTGGGAGGGGTGGTTTTGGGGGTGTGAGAGGGGAGAGGGAGGACTTGACCAGGGCGGACCTTGTGGTGGGAGGTGGTGGAGGAGCTCACTTGGGGGGTGTGGTGGATGGGGGGGCGCAAATGGACTAAGGGATGGGGGGTGGTATTCTTTTTGAATGGGGTGGTGGGTTAGTGGAGGGGTTAATGGGGTCTAGGGATGGGAAGGGTTGCTTTGGGAAGGGGAATGGGTGCTTGGGAGAAGGGATTCTCCCTTGGGGATATGAAAGGTTGTATGGGGAAGGGGAAGGGTTGCTTGGAGATTGGTGGAAGTAAATGGTGGGAGTGATGGGGCCTTGGGAAGGTGAAGGGTTGAGGTGATGTGGATGGTGAGGTGGCAAGAGAGGGAGGTGAAAGGGCAAGGTCGCCTAAGGGAGAGAGAGAGGGGAGGAGAGAGAGAGGGGGCCGCCCCCTTTAGAGAGAGAGAGAGAGAGATAGAGTGAAAGAGGGAGGGAGATCTCAAGAAGTTTTCACAACTTAATTCAAACTTTCATTACTTCCAAATGAAGGATTTGGGGTCCTATTTATAGGGAACCCAAAATTTACAATAAGTCCCTGCTAGAAATACTAATGACACATATCTAGGGGGAAAGGGGCGCAAGTGGGCCAAGCCCAAGGGATTGGGCCCAAAACCCACATGATGACCACATGACTTAGGAAAATAAACACATAACGTAGGTACCGGAGTCAAATAAAAGACAAATTACATCAAAATGACCCAAAATAAAGACAAGAAGTACGCCAAAATGATCCATCAGAGTGCTGAGGAGGCCTGGATGACATGGAGCTCAAGTCTGGTCCTCATCGAACGGAAAGGAAGTCCCGAGCCAGAGGGAATCACGGGTGATGTCCCCATCATTTCCCCCGGGCCGTAAAGAGCTCGACTCTATCGAGTAACGGTCCTCCCTGCTGCGGTACTGCTCCAATAGGTCGGGGTCCAGCTGCTGGAGATCCTCCCGACTCACCCAGGCGTCATCCGAAGGTGGCCGTCCCTTCCACCTAACCAGATATCGCTCATACACCTTGCTCCATGTGGTGGTGATCTGTTCATCTAATATCCGCTCCACTTTGTCATGCTAGTTCCTCGGGCGAGATGGACCTCTCATTTGTGTAGGGACTCTCTCAAGGGGTGGGGTAGGCTGGAATTCCTCACTGGGTGTCACCGTGGGACCCTTGTAGGGCACCAGGTCAGCTACATTGAAAGAGGGACTTACTCCATACTCCTCGGGGAGGTTCAACACATAAGCATTAGTGCCAAGGCGTCTCAGCACCTGAAAGGGGCCTGCTCCACGAGACCTCAACTTTGAGATATTCCCAGGGAATAACCTCTCCGTTCTCACCATCACAAAATCACCAACTTGGAATTCTTGGTGGCGATAGTGGGAATCAGCTGATTTCTTATAAATCTCATTACTCTTGTTGATGTGTTTGCGAATATCTTCATGCAACTCTCTAAGATGTTGTGCAAAAGACTCAGCAGTGATAGACACCCTAGCATGTGGGGGTAGGGGAATGAGATCTGAAGGCTTTCTGGGTTTGTATCCATGCACAGCTTCGAAAGGACTCATGCCTATAGACCTATTTGTTGAATTGTTGTATGCAAATTCGGCTTGGGGCAGAATGAGATCCCAATTCCCTGGGTGTTCCTCGACAAGGCACCGGAGGAGGTTTCCTAGGCTCCGATTGATGACCTCTGTTTGGCCATCGGTTTGGGGGTGGTAGGCTGTGGAAAATTTGAGAAGGGTCCCCATAAGATGTCAAAGGGTTTTCCAAAAGTAACTGGTAAATTTGACATCCCTATCAGAAATGATGGTTTTGGGTAGGCCATGGAGGCGGACCACCTCATCGAAGAATAGGCGGGCCACATGGGACACATCAGAGGTTTTTAAACAGGGGATGAAATGAGCCATTTTGGAGAACCTGTCCACTACAACATAGATTGAATCGTGCTTTCTCTGGGTTCTGGGCAGCCCTAGGACAAAGTCCATGCTTATATCCTGCCACGGACGATCGGGGACAGGGAGAGGGGTGTATAGACCGGTGTTCTATTTTACTTGCTTGGCTGTGGCACAGGTCCGGCACTGGCCAACAATCTTGGCCACATCCCTCTTGAGGCTTGGCCAATAGAATTGCCCCTCAACCAAAGCAATGGTCTTATGTACCCCAAAATGGCCAGCTAGGCCCCCTGCGTGTAATTCCCATACCAAAAAGTCACGGAGGGAGGTCCGTGGTATACAAAGTCTGGATCCTTTGAAAAGGAACCCATCTTCCAAGATGAAGTCCCCATCGGCCTGTTGGGACTGGGTGGTCAAAGAGGCATGGATGCGCCCAAAGTCAAGGCAGTCAGGGTATTCTTGTTTGACTCTATCGAACCCGGTGACTTCTACCCTTACAGCATATAGTAAAGATATCCTCCTGCTAAGGGCATCTACTGCTCGATTCTCACTCCCAGCTTTGTGCTTGATCACAAAAGTGTAAGACTGGAGGTACTCCACCCAACGGGCATGTCGGGCATTTAGCTTCTGCTGGGAATTGAGGTATTTTAAAGCTTCATGATCTGAGAAGATGACAAACTCCTTAGGCAGGAGATAATGTCTCCAATGCTTAAGTGACTGAACCATATCATAAAATTCTTTGTCATAGGTTGAATATCTCATCCTGGCATCACAAAGTTTCTCACTGAAGTATGCTACTGGGTGCCCTTCCTGACTGAGGATTCCACCAATGCCTACCCCTGAAGCGTCACATGTGACTTCAAAAACCTTGGAAAAGTCGGGGAGGCACAAGACGGGGGCCTGGGTCATTTTCTCCTTTAGATCTAGAAAGGCTTTAGAGGCAGACTTGGTCCAAACGAAGGTCCCCTTTTTGAGGCAATCGGTGATGGGGGCTGTGATAGTACTGAAGCCTCTGATGAACCTCCTATAGAACGTGGCCAACCCATGGAAACTCCGTACTTCATGGAGAGTGTAGGGTTCTGGCCAGTCTGTGATGGCTTGGACCTTTTCCGGGTCCATGGACACGCCTTTAGTGGAGACTACATATCCCAAGAAGGTAGTGGATTCCGTCATGAAGTGACACTTTCCTAGGTTGGCAAAGAGACTCTCATTTCAAAGAGTGGTGCATATTTGCCAAAGATGGCCTAGATGGTCTTCCCTGGATTGGCTGTAGATGAGAATATCATCGAAGTAGACCACCAAGAAGACTCCAATGTGCGGCCTAAGAACCTCAGTCATAAGGTGCATAAAGGTGCTTGGGGCATTTGAGAGCCCGAAGGGCATCACGAGCCACTCATAGAGCCCATCTTCATTTTGAAAGCGGTTTTCCATTCATCTCCCGGCCTTATCCTAACCTGATGGTAGCCACTCTTAAGGTCAATTTTGGAAAAAATGGTGGCTCCAGCTAGCATGTCAAGCATATCGTCAAGCCTAGGTATGGGGAACCTATATTTGACGGTAATCTTGTTGATGGCCCTACTATCAACACACATTCGCCATGTCCCATCCTTCTTGGGTGTGAGGAGGGCCGGGACAGCGCAAGGGCTTTTGCTAAGGCGGAGAAAGCCTTTCCTAATAAGTTCCTCCACTTGTCTCCTCAATTCAGCATGCTCCGTGGGGTTGAGGCAATAGTGGGGAAGGTTTGGAAGTGTGGCTCCCGAGACTAAATCGATAGCATGCTGTACGTCCCTCATGGGTGGGAGTTGATCAGGGAGCTCATCGGGGAAGACATCCTTGAATTCTTCTAGGAGGGGGTGTATTTCCACAGGGTGGGGGTTGGAGGGAGTTGATTCTCCAAGGCATATGACAACCGCACACAAGGGTGTTCCTAGGGCAACCTCTTCCTCCAGTTCTTTCCTCGTGATGAGGTGCAGGCCTTTGATTATTCCAGTGGTCTTCTCTTGGGTAGGTTCTTGGAGAGTTGGTTGGGTTGGTGGGGGTGGGGCCCCTGGGTTTTGAGGTGGCTTAGGTTGTGGTGAAGGGAGAATTCCCTTGGAGGGGGGTTCCTTTCGAGGTGGGGAGGGGTTGAGGCGGATGGTCTTCCCCTCATGTTCAATGGTGCATGTGTTTGGCTTTCCTAGGATGGTTGCATTGACGTCAAAAATCCAACGCCTCCCTAGAACGATGCTCCCTACTTCCATGGGTATAATGTCACACCAAACCTGTCCTTGATAAGATGAGAAGGTGATGGGTACAAGGCAACAAGTGTTGACCGGGATGGAGTGATTGTTAATCCAAGAGACCCGGTATGGCTTGGGGTGGGGTGTGGTAGTAAGCCCAAGAAGCTTAACGGTGTCAGGAGACATGGCGTTGACACAACTCCCATTGTCTAGGATCACTTTCCTAACATGGCTCCCCATCTTGAGGTAGGTGTGAAAAATGGAGGTCCTACGCCAATCCTCCTCTTGTGGTTTGGTGAGGGTGCACCTAATCACACCTAAGTGGGAGTCGGCGGGAGGAGGGTCGTGGTCTAAGCCTGTTTCATAGAGTTGTTCCTCATACTCCTCTTCCCAACCTAAGGCAGCCTCATACTCCTCAATCTCACTCTCATGCTCTCCTTGGAACGGGGTAGGTCCCCTTTCAATGATAAGGCTGGACAATCCTTTGGATGGACATTGGGTGGAGATGTGGCCATAACCATGACACCGAAAGCACTTTACCGAACTACTCCCTGGGGTTGTTCCTTTGGGGGGTTCCTCTCTTCGGGGAGGAGGGTTGGGTGGAGTAGCCCTTGTAGGGGTGGAATTGGTTGGTTGATGGTAAGTCCGAGTAGGAGTTCCCCCACTGGGGATAGGGGTCTTCAATAGGGGAGGAAGGTTGGGTCAGGGACCCGGAGTCCTGACATCGGCCGTTCTAGGGGAGGCAAACCTAGGATTCCTAGAAAATCTCTCCACATCGCGGGCTATTTGATAGGCTATTTCAAGGCTATGCACTTCCCTCATGAAAAGCTCCCGTTTGATGTGGGGTAGAAGACCGTTTCTAAATCGGGATAGAGTGACGGCCGGTTCCTCGACGACTCCACACTTTAGGAGATAGGAGTCAAATTTTTCAATGTACTCCTCCACAGTTTTTCATTCCTGGGTAAGACTTTGCCACTCATCAAGGAGTAGTTGACTATAGGAATTGGGAAGGTATTTGCTCCTAAGTTGGGTCTTCATGTCAAGCCAATTGTCAATGGGCTCTTCCCGCCAAATCCTCATTTGGCTTTCTACCTTTAACCAATAGGTTTTGGCTAGTTTGAGAAGGTGCATCTTAGCCAACCTAACTTTCCTTTCCTCGGTCATTGGGTATCAATCAAAGTATTGGTCCATGCCATGTTCCCACTCTTCATAGGCGCTTGGGTTATGGGACCCATCAAAGTTCGGAGCCTCTACTTTAATCATCCTTAAGAGGAAATCGTCTGGGTCCTCTCGGGGTCGCCTCTCATTGCGCCGAGGTTGTAGGGGCCTCTCATGCTCATGGTAAAAGTCATTCTCTAGGTCTTCCCTATCAAGTTCAGCTCGTGGAGGGGGAGCCCTTTGGGCATGGTTCCTAGGGGGGGCCCTAGCTTCCTCGAGTCTATCCAGACGGATGGAAAAACCATCTAACCGATCCATGATGGTATTAAGGACAGCCTCAACTCAATCCATCGGAGCTTGGGGTTCCTCCCTAGGGATGTCTTGGTTGCCTTGGGAATTAGGATTCATAGGGGGAGCCGAGGATGAGGGGTCGGTCCGATACAAGGCACCACTACGGGTAGACATGAACAATGAGGAGATGACCGACACACGGGTGAAGATAATGCAATGGCCTTAGGACCTAAGCTTGTAGAGACAAGTCTAAAACTTGCTCTGATACCACTTGATGTGAAACAAAGTGATGGGGATATGCAATAAGAGATTATGAGCCCTTGGACCTTATCCGTAAACACAAAGTAAGACCCGAGATTATTTGGAAATTGCCAAACCACCGTGCACACCCGTCTCCCGTGGTGACTCGGTGACGCCGAGTCGACATGGTGGAACAAGAACCTTGCCGGTAGAGGGCCAGCAAGAGTGTGTTTTCCCCTCCCGAGGGTACGGTGCCCACTTTCAAGGGCGGGCCAGGTGCCTTGGGGCACGGGGTCACTCCTTCTCCCTATAGCCCACGGTGACCGCATTTAAAATGGAATTGCAGGAACGAGCGCTCTCTCACCAACCAGCAGATAGCTTCGCAGATATTAAAAGAACAAACCCTAATGGGGAGCAAGGGCAGAAGCTCACCTGGTCGGTTTGAAGAAACCAACCCCGTTCGGAGACGATGGGCGAGCGGGGAAGTGTGGGTTCCCCGCACACTGCGCCGATGAAGCTTGATCCCTAAAATTTAGTTACAAGCACTACGCCTCGCACAGGAGGGGGAACTTGGGGTGGGGAGATTATAGTTACAATCAAACACTACCTCCGCGTAGGGAGGGGCGGTAAGCCGGCCAGGCAGGGGGAGCCAAGGAACTATGAACGGGACCGGTTCGCCCTTCTGAAGTGCTGCTTGCCGGTTCTGTCCACTGATAGGTACTGGATGTCGACTCCGCTGCGCTCGCTCCCAGACTCGAAATGGGACAGGATCAGAGTTGAAACGTCGGTGACTAGCCCAGGATGGACCCTGAATTTTTTTGCTGCCAGAAGTTTCCGACTCTGGCCGGGACAGGTGGTGGACTGGTGCTATTCCGCTCTGCCTCAGATGGGGTGCAGGTTGTAGCAGCAGGTTGGCGACTTCACTTCGATCGTTCCCATGATCCAATCGAGGCGGGATCAGGACGGTTGCGAGCGTGGTCGAATCCTCTTCGATCAGCAACTGAGATGGGCTCTAGGCGACGTCGGAGCAGGGAGGAGGAGCCCGAACAAGGAGAGGGGGTCTGACCAATCCCTGGCAGGAAAGATCTGCGCACCTGGGGGAAATAAATCGGAACGGGGAGCTCCCAACTCCGAACGAGGCCCCGTTTTCTGTGCTGGACGGAGGACAGGGGGATCTTTGCCTTGGCCAAGTGGCGCGCTCAGGAAATCAGAGGTGAGGGCGTGGCGGCTTCTGAACTGCAGCTCTGGTTGAGGTTCTGGTTTTGGTTGTGCAGTCGGAAGAGAACGGCTCCTCCGGACAGCAAGGACGTCGGATGCTGGCGAGACCACCTCGGCTACGAAGCTGACTGGGGAAGATTTCCGTCGATGTAAGGTACACCTTCAGACGACGTCGGACAGCCACGGTACAGGGTCTGCAAATCAGGCTCCACTGCTGCCTGCGATCTGGACAGGGCCAAAGGGGGGGTGTTGGTGTAGAGGGGTTGAAAGGGGGGGTG
Source organism: Amorphophallus konjac (assembly GCA_022559845.1). Taxonomy (NCBI): domain Eukaryota; kingdom Viridiplantae; phylum Streptophyta; class Magnoliopsida; order Alismatales; family Araceae; genus Amorphophallus; species Amorphophallus konjac. The sequence continues at coordinate 147,675,522 of CM040124.1, forward strand.
GAGGGGCAGCAAGGAAAGTGACAAGGTGTTGGTAGGGGAATGTGGGAGGGGTGGTTTTGGGGGTGTGAGAGGGGAGAGGGAGGACTTGACCGGGGCGGACATTGTGGTGGGAGGTGGTGGAGGTGGAGGAGCTCACTTGGGGGGGGTGGTGGATGGGGGGGCGCAAATGGACTAGGGATGGGGGGGTGGTATTCTTTTGAATGGGGTGGTGGGTTAGTGGAGGGGTTAATGGGGTCTAGGGATGGGAAGGGTTGCTTTGGGAAGGGGAATGGGTGCTTGGGAGAAGGGATTCTCCCTTGGGGATATGAAAGGTTGTATGGGGAAGGGGAAGGGTTGCTTGGAGATTGGTGGAAGTAAATGGTGGGAGTGATGGGGCCTTGGGAAGGTGAAGGGTTGAGGTGATGTGGATGGTGAGGTGGCAAGAGAGGGAGGTGAAAGGGCAAGGTCGCCCAAGGGAGAGAGAGAGGAGAGAGAGAGGGGGCCGCCCCTTTAGAGAGAGAGAGAGAGATAGAGTGAAAGAGGGAGGGAGATCTCAAGAAGTTTTCACAACTTAATTCAAACTTTCATTACTTCCAAATGAAGGATTTGGGGTCCTATTTATAGGGAACCCAAAATTTACAATAAGTCCCTGCTAGAAAGACTAATGACACATATCTAGGGGGAAAGGGGCGCAAGTGGGCCAAGCCCAAGGGATTGGGCCCAAAACCCACATGATGACCACATGACTTAGGAAAATAAACACATAACGTAGGTACGGGAGTCAAATAAAAGACAAATTACATCAAAATGACCCAAAATAAAGACAAGAAGTACGCCAAAATGATCCATCAGAGTGCCGAGGAGGCCTGGATGACATGGAGCTCAAGTCTGGTCCTCATCGAACAGAAAGGAAGTCCCGAGCCAGAGGGAATCACGGGTGATGTCCCCATCAGTTTGGCTGCTCTTAATTGGGCTACAGAAATCCCCCTCTCCAGGTGCTGTGGACGAACTTTTTATTTATTAATTAGGATCTATGGTTATTGGGTTTGTTAAGTGCGTGGGCGTGCCAGTCACAAAGTGACGATTTATTGTGCGCTCGATCTAACTAATCAGACGATTGTGTGGTTCGTGTTGGGACCGGAACTCGCCTCGCCATAAAAGTCACGGCGTTATTTACATCCCCTCGGAGAGGGGAACACCCTTGATTAATCACCGAGAATCAGGGCCTCATGGCCAGGAAATTATATCGAGAGAAACTATCTGATAGCGGTCTCGAATCAATCGGAAAGCCCGATGTCTAGGGAAGCAAGCATTCGAAATACGTCGGTCACTCAAGGGACCATTTCGATATTCGGACGAGCGTCCGGCTTCAGAAAATCATGATCGTCACGGGGAAAACCGGAGCATATGTATGCCGGGGTATGGCAAATTTATTGTTCAAAGGGGCGGGAAACATTCAGTTAAATCTCGGTTAGAGTGGTCGAAAACTGATAAGTTTGTCGGTCCGGTGCAAGATCAAGCTTCGACCATACTGCGGTGGGCCCCCCGCGGTCGAAGTCGAGCTCGCGTGGGCATCGTCAATGTTTCCGGTGCCAAGGGGGCACCGGGAAAGTGTCCCGGGACTAGATTCCCAAAACGAAGACGTGTACAGAGATAGCTGGCTATAGGCCTAGGATGTGGGTCAGGCAATGACCATGGTTGGAGCGAACCCGAGGTCTAAACGCGACTCACGAAGGTCTTATCGATGTTCCCATGCGTAGGGTTCGGGGAGGACGAGAGCCGCCTCATTCCGCTCAGATTTTGTCGGTCATACACGGACCATTTTATATTCGGACAAAGGTCCATATAGAAAACAAGACGGTGACGGGAGCGAATCTGTGCAAATGTCTGCCGTGAGTACGGCAAGTTTAATGCAAGTGCGGGATTAGATCCCGGTACATATGTCGGTCACTAACGGACCATCCAGTATTCGGACGAGAGTCCGTATTCGAAGCATCGAAGACAACGACAAAGACATACGGATGTCTGCCGTAGGTATGGCAAGTTCAATGTAGGTGCGGGATCAGATCCCGATAATGATGGGTCGAGCTAACGAACTATCGACCCAGGATAAGATCGGATCATGGTCACGTTCGGGCGAGGGCTCCCGAGATCCAAGTCCGATCTAGTGGGGCATCATTGCTTTTCTCTTCAAACATAGTACGGGGAAGCGGATTGTTAAGTGTGAAGCCTGAACTCGCCAACGTGCGCCCTCGCACGCAGATCGACCGAGGCACGCCGGATTAAGGAAGCAAAGGGGCGCGCCGAGATAAGAGGTGAAAGAGGGGGCGCACTGGTTTAATGGGATCCAAGGGGAAGAAGGGCGCGCCGGTTAAATGGGATGCCAAGGAGGGAGAGGGGCGCGCCGGATTAGGCTCAATGAGGGGGCGCGTCGGTTAAGGCAAAGAAGGGAGGCGCGCCGATTTTGGGCTCCAAATAGGAATGGGGGTGCACTATTCATTCCAATATTTCGAGAGTGGTTTTGAGTGTGGGGCTAAACCGGCGCGGGGGGGGTAGCGCGCCGGATTAGCCCGCGTCGGATTAGGAGCACGCCGGGATAGGTTCTATGAGGTTTTCTTTCATTCTTTTGTGCTCTGTTTCTTCTTTCTTTCACCCGTGAGCTACTTTGATGATTGATTTATTCATCTTATTGGTGGATTAAGCTTGTGGAGAGAAAGTTTAAGTGTTTTAGTTGTTTATTAAGGTGGATTAGCATGAAGATTCGAGTGTTTTATTAGAAGAGTTCGTTGTGCAGGGCAGTTCAGTTTACTTCAGAGGCAGCTTCAGAGTTGGGCAGTTGCTGGCAGGAAGGAGTCCAGCTAGTTCATTTATTCTTGGCGAGAATTGGGCAGCACCTCCCCCGGACTGAAGCTTTCCAGAGAAGAATGGGGAACACCAAACGGATTACTCCGGGGTGAACCTCAAAACTTGGAGTAAGGCCTCCGTTAACCCATAAGTGCATGCGGAGACTCGAGGACAAGCCTTCAAGAGTTCCAACAGCTTACAGGTGATGATTTTGTGGGCGGGATGAATGTGTGCCACGAGAGGCTTTAGATGTTCATCCCTTCGATGGCTTCCCCTGAAGGCCGTGCCACAGGGAGGCAGGTCTCCAAGGTCCCTGGATGACAAAAGAACCGGGAGAAAGGGGAGGAGATCAAGGCAGTAGAACACTACTCATGCCCATCAAAAATCATTCCTTTTATTCATCCGCAAGGGAAAGGGGGAAAAGAGATACAGGAGGGGATCTACCCCAAAGCAAGGAAAACACATCAGAGAAAGAGGAAAGAAATACATCGGTGGGGGAGGGGGAACGGAGCACAAGCTCCTCCCCCTCCGAGCTCACCTCTCACTCTCACTCTCCTCTCTTCTCTTCTCTTCTCCAGCACGGGGACGAAGCTTCTTTCTTCTCTTCGAGTGGCCCTCTCTTCTCTTTTTTTGTCGCCCTCTGGGGGTTGGTTCTCCCCTCTCTTCTTCTTTCACCCACCTATATATAGGACATGTTGCGTTTCTTGTAGAAATGGCCAGTGGGGGAGAATTCCCGCCACCTCTGCCTTGCTCGCAGCAACGCTGGGAGTTGACTAGTTGCGTTGGATGATGCTGGTTCGTGCCGTACGATGCTGCTCATCTGAGGATGGGATGTTCGCAGATTTGTCGGGGCCTGCTTCGTCGTTGCCGCTTCTGTGCTGTCAAACGGATGTGGAGGCAGAGCTTGGTAGCATTGAATGCTATGCCCCCTTGAACCTGCACCTAAATCCGATAGGAGAACAGAGTATCGATTGACAGATGGGACAGAATGGGGTTAAACCGGCACGGTGTTGTGCGCGCCAGATTAAACCCAAATGCAATTAGCCCGCCGTATCACCAAATGAATAGGGGCGCGCCGGATCAGCAAAGGAAGAGGGGGCGTGCCGGTTTAAGGACCATGCAAGGGCGCGCCGGTCTAAGGCTATTGGAAGGGGCGCGCTGGTTTAAGGACCATGCAAGGGCGTGCCGGTTTAGACTTCGTCTCAGCTTCGCGGCTATTCGAATGGACGCTTGTCCTCCCGTATTGCTTTAGTCGTAATGCACCTCCGTCGGGGTGTTTAGTTCAGGGCCTCTGCATCCCGATTTGGAACTTCGAGTGATCCCCGGCGCGTGCCGAACACGTGTTCAAATTCTCGAGTTTCTTTTGATTTGGCCTTTGGCAATGCCGACTGGAGAGCCGGGGCGGTCTCTTCAACACGAGGGGATTCTTTGTTGGGTGGCGGAGCACCGGGTAGGTATTCGTCCTGCTTGGAGGAGGCATAGGGTTTACTCGGCCCTTCCATCTTCGACTTGCTCTCGAGTGCTGAGATGTGCATGCCGCATGATCATTATCATTTTTTTGACGTCCACAGGTGCTAACACTAATTTTCTCAAAGATAATTGGTACAAGGATAAGACTTTGGCTAACCTCCTCTCTATATAGAACCACCCTCTGATTGAAGACTGCTCAGTTCAAGCTGCCATGGCTAATCATCAGCATCCGGTCTGGCAGAAATTGGAAGATCAGCAGCAGCGGGATCAAATTCAGAGTTTTGGAATTCAAACTGGGAATGACATACCTATTTGGTCTTTCACCAACTCAGGTAAATTCAGTATTAAATCCACATACAATTTCATTAAAGGGTAGGTAGCTGGTTCTGGATTAATGATTAGCAAACTCTGGAATCAAAGACTTCCCCCGCGGGCTTCTTTATTCTGTTGGAAAATTCTGAAACATTCAGTTCCAGTTGATAGCCAAATTCAAATTAGTGGTGTTAAATTGGCTTCTTGCTGTGTTTGCTACCTTGCTTCTCATGACATTGAAGATGAAGATCATTTATTTGTGAATAGTGATTTGGCTAAATTCCTATGGAGTAGATTTGCTCCCTTGCTAATCAATACATGCTTGGAAGATACCAACATTATCAATAGGCTGAGATCAACTATAAATGGGGCAGCTATCTGTAAACCCAAAGGCTTTATATCCCTACTGGTAACAATTATGATTGTTTGGGAAATTTGGAAATATAGATGTCGTACAAGGTATGAAGGCCATCGAACAAATTTTTTAAGGATCTCGGATCTAATCCTTGCAGAGATCAATCATACTGTAAGTCAGTTCAGACTTAAGCAAGGGGCTAGCTCTGAGTATTTGAATACTATGCAGGGCTTTGGCACACTAGAAAAAAATAGAGATATAAGGGCAATTTATTTAGAGACATTTATTAAAACTGCCCCAATATAATCATAATTAGAGGCATTTGATATTTAATATTGCACTTAAAATATTTTCAGTTTACTATTTATATAAAATCATGTATAGGGGCATTTTACAATTGCCCCTAATAATTATAAAAGAAAAAGAAAAATTCATTCAAACTGCCCCCAAAAAATTTTCGCCTATCGCCGCTTCCTCCCGCGCTAACGTAACCACCCGCGCCCAATCCTTCGGAACGTGGAGTCTTCCTCGCAATCGATTGATCCATTTCACCCATTCCACCTCCTCTCGCCTCTCCCAAGCCCCGTTTCCACTACGTGCGGACTCTTTGTTCCTCACCCACCTCTCCACCTCCTCACCTCCGGTGCGGACTGACATTCCATATTCTCCTCTACTCCTCTGCCTCATCACCTCCCTGGCCCGTTCTCCCCTCACTATTCCTCAGCAGCGCCGCAGGAGTCGTTGGACCTTCTTCACATCTACTACAGTTGCCCACCTCCGCAGGAGCTGCAACCGGCGTCAGGTGACGCTTCTGGACCACTGCCCTATCGCTCTTGAGTTGCTTCTACGCCATCGCGTTGCTCGTCGTTGCCGCTGCACCAACAGCCCCTTCCACTATGGATTGTTCCTCCATCTTCTTTTCCACCCCTCTGCCTCTTTGTCGGGACTAGCCGCAACAACTGCTGGGCCTAGCCGCAGCAGCCGCTGAACCTTGCCCACCTCCGTAGGGCCTAGCTCCAACGGGCGCCGGGCGACGCTCCCCGAACACTACCGCTTTGCTCTTGATCTACTGCTATGCCACCGCCTTACTCGTCGTTGCCCCCACGTCAGTCTATAGACAGGGAGGGAAGAGCAGGGAGGGGGGCCTCTCCGGACCTGACGCTAAAGATGGGGTAGGCGTTCTATGCCTGCACTATCGCCAATGTTGCCGCATGACTCGTTTCCGGGCTGCTAGCAAGGGTGACTGCCAGAGCGCCTCTCTCCCTCATACCGCTTCGCTGCAGTGGGAGCGAAGCCATCTGTCGAAGCAACAGAAGCCTCCGGCCATGGCGACGACCACGAAGACCGCCGCAGTGAGGGCTCTGTTTATTGTGCTGGAATGCATCATCACGGCGACAGTCGTGTACACCGTCACCACCGACGGCCTCCCCTTCCGGTGAGAGCTCCTGACCCCGTGAGTCGTTGCTCCACCCACCCATCCATTCCCCAACACCGATCTCTGATTCAGATGCTCTCTAGTTGTTCCTGCTTTCATCTTCCGTAGCGTGAACGATGATCTCTTGATGTGGCGATCGAGTGGGAGAAACATGTGGAAACGTTGGTTGGATTGTGTGAAAGTCAATTGTAGTGTATGATCTCTCTTTAATGCGTTGATTGGTCTCTTTTTGGAAAGCAATAATTAGGTTTAAAGCTTGATGGTGGGTTTCTGTTTATTGGAATTAAAGGTAATCTAGTTTATATTTTGTCTGTTGTGGATTTACGAGCTGTACGTTTTGTAGGTGGATGGCAGCAACGTTGGTTGATTTCTATATTAATGTGGCGGCCGTCGCGGTAACTTGCAGCAACTTTAGAAGTCCCTCTCGTCTCTGGTGATATGCTTTTAGAGGATATAAATTGCTTTATTCCCTGCATGGCCATAAATCATGTACGTAGCAGAAGCTTCATGTTCATATGATTAAATAACTAGTCATTTCATCTTTGTAATTTTCTTCAAGATAGTCATTATCAACAACCATGAAGTGTCCTAATCCTGCAAAGACATGTAATTGTGCCTATGCAATGTTCCAACTCTGTTCATTTCTTATGCTAATTTTTTGATACCAGATATAAATATTTTTTTCTGATCAAAATTCTTTCATATATATTGAGTTTTTATGGTCTCAAGCTACATAATCGTTTGATGTCTCATGTATGGATTGCCTACCAGGAATCAAGTTGCATCAGCACATGCATATGGGTCATTATGTTGATCTGTCTTGGCAAGTTTGCCTTCCTTTCAGTCTAGCCATTCTACCCTTATGCTGCTAGAAAGCTAGTTCTAGAATTCATTATGCTTCCTTATCATTTCTATTGGATTTTTGACACAGCCAAAATGTTGATTGCTATTTCAGAACGTGTCTTTTTTTCAGTAATTTTTGTTACTATTTTAGATGTTTGAATTATGTGGTGCCTGTGCTTCTAGTTGTGGGTTGATTTTATTTCTTATTTGCAATGCCCAGTTTCTGGTAGTTGGTTTTTTGAATAGCATCATTTGAACATTAATCATAATTCGTCTTTCTTTCCCTTATTCTTTTTATTAAGTGAAGCGTGCTTCAGGAACGCTTTTATTTGTTTCCTGTATGAATTTATCTCTTACTCTGTCTTTTATGTTTCCAGCATTGCTACTTGCACCTATGTTGTCTTGCAACTTTTTAACATCTCATCCCAAGACTCGGGACAAAATCCGGTCTATCATGTATTACAGCATTATAGTGTTAGGCAAGTCAAAGCACTATTCTTTGAGGAATACATGACTTACACACTAATACTTGAAATTGTTTCATATTTTACCACTTAGAAATCAATTTTGTTCGAATATAAACTTATACTATTCCATCAATGCATTTATGTTAATAAGTGAAATCTTTTACCAACTACTTTAAAAAAAAAGTTCCTTTGAGGTGTTCTTTGGTGAGGTTAGGGTTATATCTTGTACAATTAAGCTCATACTCCAGTGAAAACTAAATTAAAAAAAAATATCAAAACACCTCTTTTGGCATTGGCTTGTAATATGCCTACTTTTTTAGTTCAATTAACTCACTTCTCCTAAAGTATAGACCTTTGTAGGGACTCAAGAAGCAAGTCTCAACTCATTCTCCTTCTCGTATAACAGTGAAATTTTTTACTTGATTGCTGTTTGAAAAGTTAGAAATAGAGATAGAAAAAAGATTTTTATTAATGCTGCATATGCTGAATTTGCTGTCTGTAGCTTATTCTTGTTGTTACTTGCTTTGTTTTCTGATCACAACACGCATATTGCATTTCTTGACAGTGTAGTGTGTTTAATTTTTTGTCTTGCTATCCAGGAGGGGCACTGAAAAGCAGGCAAAATTTCACTCTGTTGTGATTGGAAGAATTATCTTTAGCATGTTGGGTTTCTTAATGTTTGGCACCCTCATCTATACTCTCCTTACTGATGGTTCACCTTTCCGCAGAGAGATACTCACTCCGTGAGATTTCCTTCTCTTTATTGATTTTTTTTCCTGCTCCACATTGTTAGTTATATGCAAAAATGAAGGAAAAGCGGATCTTGATCATGGTTCAATGACTTGGGGATCTGTATCAGATCAGATACCTCCTGATCAAGTATAAGTGGACCCGACTCAGAATCAACTTGGACTGACTCAGCAGAGTCACATATGTAGAATAAACTCAACAATAGAGTTTGATTCTTTTTATCCATAAAATGCAAGATTTATGGTTGTTGTTATATTATTACTATAGTTTTAATTTTTTTAGATTATTTTTTAGATATGACATTATTATTTAAATAGTCCATAGAGATTCAGTGTGATTTTCTCGGAGTCGCCTGAGACAGGGCGAGTCAGACCGAGTCAACGAACCATGATCTTGATAACCCCCCCCCCCCCAAAAAAAAACCTTATTTTTAGGCTATTCTACTAATTTCAAAATGTTATGATTATAAGCTTTTGCTCTTTGAAATCATTTGTCAGGATGTCACTCTGTAATTAGACAAGTTTCATCTTTAACTAGTTTTTCTTACATCTATCTGTGCACATGCAAATTGATGTTAAAATGTGTGCAGGTGGTTGACAGCGACCTTGCTTGATTTCTACGTCAATGTTGTGGCTATAGCGGTGCGTGACTTATCTATGTATTTATAGTTCTCGCTTCTATTGGTTTGCGTTCAGAACTTTGGGTATTTAGGTGCATAATTATCATATAGTTATTTGAAATTGTTCAATTCTATATTGAAAAGATTGGTTGTATCAAGAACCTCCATGTAAAGCTTCAAAGTAGTCTCTGGGTGTTATCAGAAATGTGTGGGAGAATCTTTTATATTTCAGCTTATTGCTTGATACATTTTTGTCAACTTAGTTCACATTTTACAAGCTAAAATGTTTAGTGTCTGTTATTTTACCATCTTTTTATTAATTGTATCTTGGTTTTCACACATTGCTCCACACACATGGCCATTGGAGTGCATGGCGTCTAGTTCCCAAAGTCACTCGGTCCTTTTCAATTTAGTTTATTGTCTATGACTTGCTTTAGACTTTTGTAAACAGTCTCCATTCATTCCCTGTACCCACATGTCAATTGTTCTCCTGAGTCTTGCAGATCTCCTTTCACTCCTCGAGAAATCGGATCAATTGGATCTTAAAAATTTAGATCCAATTATGCAAATTCGGATCTAATGGGTCAATCTAAAAAATGTATATATGAATTTTGTGTCAAATTCAGATCCGAATCTTAAATTCGGATTCAGATCTGATTTGAATCTGAAACAAACATATTAGTTCAGATCTGATTCGGATTCGGATCTTAGGCTATCAGATTCGGGTTCGGATCTTAAAGGATCCGACCCGGATCCGAACCATTGACACCCCTAGTCTCACCCTCTCAAAAATGAAGGAAACCACACTCTCATATTGTCAAATTTTAAATTAGATATTGTTTATTTCTTTGGTATAGAGGCAAGGAGAACTCAGTGCACAAAGTTGTTTGGTATACAAATCTGAAAGAGGTGAGTGAGTGCAATATAATAATAATAATAATAATAATAATAATAATAATAATAATAATAATACAATCATCAATCAATAGTGAAATAAATATGTAGTTCCAACTAAAATACCCTTCACAGCATTGACTATTTCCCATGATTTCCTAGAAACTTAGCATGTCAATCATGCTGAACTTTCCTATCCTAAGACTGAAATTAACTAATCTTTTAATATCCCTTGGGTGAAGAAAAATTTGTCACTGGATCTCCAGAGCAAATATGAGATAGCTATTCAACATTTAACTTGTCCCAAAGGAAACGTCAATTGATCTCAATATGCTATTTTTCTTATTTTTGTCATGCTAAACCATATTTAGTTGCAATATTGATGGCAGTGTTGTTGTCATAACATAATTGCATAGGAAGCTATGCTAACCTAGGAGCAGAACTTTTAGTCATATCAACTCAGGTACTCCATATGTCATAGCATTATGTTCAATTTCAACATGATCTAACAAAAATAGTTTATTTCTTACTTCTCCAAGTTGGTGGATCTATTATCATCTCTAGAGTGAGATGATTCTGCATCTTATGCCCTTCAATTCTCGGGTGATCAGTCTCTTAGAATAACAATCCTTTCTCGGACTAGATTTGATGTACTTTAATGTCCAGTCCAGATTCTTCAAATATGGATGGGTGTCCTAGGGGCATGCATAAAATGACCCTCTCACTACAAAAAATTAGAGATATAGAGGTAATTTATTTAGAGATATTTAGTAAAACTGCCTCAAAATTATCGTAAGTAGAGACATTTTATATTTAATATTACCTCTAAAATAATTTAATTTTATTCTTTACTTAAAACTATTTACAAGGGCATTTTCAAATTGCCTTAAAACTATTTCGTAGGGAATTTCCTGCTTTCAAAATTAAAAAAAACTATTTTGGGTTATGATGTTTCATGGAAGCACACCCTGATGACTGTTCTGAGAACAACTAGAATTGAGCAGTACATGTTCCAGAAAATTGAGTTGACTTACTTGAGAATCAGTCGACTGACTTTCAGTCACGTCGACTGAATTGGGCTGAACTCGACTGACTTTTCCTTAGGTTGGCAGATTTCATTGTCACCTTGCATCATTTGTGCCTTATGTAATGCATTTATCTTTTTTATCATATAGTTTCTCATGATAAGGTTGTTTTTTTATCAGGCACTGGTTACGGTCATGGCTAAACAAGGATATCAATTATAACTGATGACCCAATGACCAAGCTACTTATTAAATATTTTGTCAGATTTTGGATACAGTTTCTAACTATGTGTGCAATTTTTTTAGAATGTGTGCACTGTTTTAAATTGATGTTCAAAAACCGGAGGGAGGCTTTAATTCTTTAGAATGTGTGTAGTTTTTTTAATTGATGTAGAGTGGTATCACTACCTCCGAACCCAAAAAAAAATTGTTCTACTGTAAATAACATTGATGGACCTAATCATATCAATGCACTTATTACCTGAAAGCACATGAAGCTTGTTATGTTTATACCTTATGTTTTCCATGTAGCGATCAAATTTTATTGACCTTTTGTAGTTTGTATATTATATAATCTCTCACACTTTTTGCTGTGGTAGCGGACCCAAAGGGCCTTGAACTTGTTCTTCCAGATTGCTGTGAGGACCAGGAGGTTATTCCACTGAAATCTTATTATGGTGAAGAAGAAGGCTTTAGAGAGTATGTTTGGTATAGGAGCAGGAGGAAACTTGAAAGTATAGAACTAGAAAATATTTACCATGCTAATGAGATTGCTACTTTGTGTGGGGAAATGATGTAAGGTTCATGGTCTTTTGTTTGATTACCTCAATTATATCCATTCTTTAGGGTTATTAATGTTTTTATTGGCAATGGATCAATGCAGGACATATACACCATCACTTGAGGATGTTGGATCATACTTAATACTGTATTGGGTACCTACACGTGCTGATGGGAAGCTTGGTGACCCTGTGGTTGCCGTCAGCGACTCCCCTGTCACAGAAGGTCATCTTAGTTTCTTGTCAATGATTAGTTCTCATGTCCTGAATGTCATGCTTCTTTATGACTCTTACTTTACTACTCTAAATCTGCAGCTCCCCCTGTTGTTTCTAATGTCCAAATAAGAGAGCTATCATCGGGAGTATATATTGGAGAAGGCACATATTACGGTGGACATGAGGGATTAAGCTTGTATAGCTGGTATAGAGAAACCAATGAAGGAACCATTGTTCTAATCAATGGAGCTAACTCAACCACATACAAAGCTACTGATTCGGATTACACCTGTCGTTTATTGTTTGGGTAAACAATTCTTCCATGTTGCAGATTTTGGGTATCTTCAATGTATCCATATTGTTTTCTATGCTATGATGTGTGTTATTCTTGAAAGTCAATGTTTCAATGCTCAAGTGATTGCTGGTTCACAGTCCTTGTGGCATCATATTAAAGCAAGATGACTCCTTTAGTGAGCAGGGCCCCTCTATGCTGATAACAGCCCTAAAGCGGTAGCAGATGGACTTGATGTAGGCTGCAAGAGCCTCCTTCTCATCCCTTGCTTCTTTTAAAGTGCTTTCCTTTGAGTGAAGGCAGCATAATAAGTTTTGGTCCTGATTTTGTATATTCTGATATAGTGGTTCACATGATATGGTGGTTAGGGGTTCAAGAGGCTGTGATTATATTCATAAACTGCAATTTACATGATATAGTGATTCATTAGCTGAATTATATATGAAAGTGAACATATAGCATTTGGCTGATTTATATACTTGTAGTCCTTTACACAAATTGTGAACTTAGGCTCAGCTGATGCTGTATCAATACATGGTTTGATTCTGGTAATGGGTGATGTGTGTATTCGACCATAAAATTCTGAACTAATTGTGGTTTTTTATTGGGCATGTTATTTGTTTTTTTGTATGTGTTAACTGATAGGTATGCTTCTCTATGCCAGGGTGGTCAAAGCAACTAGTGGCATGGAGCTTGAACTGTTGTGGCCAAAACAAGTATTACTCTTTTAGTAATGAAGTCTAAAATTTTTGGCTGCCTAACTGACTTTTTGAATGACTTTGTAAATGAGATTTTTGTATGCAACTATTGACTATCCATTTCTCCTAAAATATTTTGATGCAAACATTGATGAGGGTTCACAAAGCATTAAAATTAAGTAAGCGTAAGGATTGGTATAAGATATTGGGCATCTCAAGGACTGCCTCTATCGCTGAAATTAAACGTGCTTACAACAAGCTTACTCTGCAGTAGTACCCAAACAAGAATATAGATTGCAATGCATTGGTATAGAAGAATGCAAGTGCCATGGTCACATGTCAAACCGTCCAGCCAATTGAATTCCCTTACTATTTGTTCACTAGCAAGAAAATGTTTGTACCTAAAGAGCACCAAAGGGAAACTATTTTTGATATTTTAATCACATAGTGAAAAATTGAGCCCCAATGGTCTGACTTGTATTTCAAAGTCATGGATGTTATGTCGGTTGTAATTGGGATATTTTTCATGATTTTATTTTATAATATAGCTCTATTAAGACATTACTTTTATCAACGAGTATCATGTCTTATTTATGTTTTTGTTAAAAGGTAGACAATTGATATACACGTGTGTTGTATAATGGTGGGTGGTTGTGTGACGATCCGGATTCCGGATATCAGATACACCCGATAGGACTATCGATTACACCTGATACCACTTGGAACCCGTGAAGCCTCCCAAGAGCGGTAAAGCTCCGAAGGGATGAAAGGATTGTCGTGTAGTACATTGAAGCCACAGAGATATGACAGTAAGCAATTAAATTTCATTAGATCGGTTTGTTAAAGTAGCAGAAATAAAATTACTTTTTAATTAACCGTTTAATTTAACAATTATATACCAGAGTCCAGTCCAAAGGAGAGACAAGTAGTCTAACAGTACAGTCAACAGAAAGGAAAGATGTACCAAGAAAGTCGGGGGAAGCCCGACGAAGGTACCAGCTGGCAACTACGGACACGCCACACCAGGAACCGCGGAAGCAGAATGAACATGACCCACCTGAAAAGTAGGGGTGAGTCTCATGTCACTGGCTCAGTAGGGGTCACGCGGATCCCCACTGAAAAACACGCAGTAACACGGAACAACAAAACAGTAGTAGTAGCAAAGCAGGAAAACTACCACTAGAAAGCTGTAAAAGAAGAGCGGAACGGAAGGAGTAGGAACAGCTAAAAGAAAAGGGAAAAGCCGTACCGAACAAAACACGGCTGCCGAACTAACCTCGGCCCCTGAGCTACTCCAAATAACAACAGCAATAGATGGGTAACTCCGAACTGACGAAGTTAGGAGTTGCCCATCCGTCGATGGTGGAAAAGACCTACAAGAAAACAAATAAACTTCGGAAAGACCTAGACAGACGCAGACATGGACGACATGACTAGAACGTCATGCACACTGCCCCACACATGACTAGAATGTCATGCATACGACAGGACAATGACCTCGAGTACGGCAACGAGAGGGCTAACCCGGAAGGTCATGACACACAAGAAACGTGGAGAGTCACGTGCCACGTGATTGCCATGCCCCACACTAGAAGAACGGCCAGATGCGTCCACTGACGTCTTATACTGCGCCACAAGTGTCTCGCCTACGGTACTGCTAAAGTCTCGACAGAGTCGCAGACACGCGCTGAACAACACATGAACTATAGTAACGAGTGACTAGTCAGGGTTACGCCCGTCGACATAAGTCCAAAGCCCCTGACCACGTGTGCACACACTGGCCCACTGCCTAAGCCAGGCCTCTAGCTAGTATTCCCCCACCGAAGGACGCTACGGTTGGACCGGGAGCCCACGGAACTAGCTTAAGAACCATAAACCGGGAAAGTGCCCCACTACAAGAGCCATCACAGAGAAACATGACGTAAGGCTACGACTAGTGAAGGCTCACAAGACATGGAGACTCAAAACACGAGTGCTGAAGTCCAGACAGGCAAGAACGCCCTACGACACGTACTTCAGAGCACCAATGGTAGCACAGCCACTACCGACAGACTCAGGACAAGGCAACTAGACCTACTCATATAACGATCCTTGAGTCTCACGACTCGGAGACAAGATCGTCACAAACAGTGGAACAAGCCCCCAATCGGTCTAATCCTAAGCCAGAAAAAATGACACGGTCGGAGGAAACGACACGCGGAGACCTGAGGGAACAGCGGGGACCCTCAGAAGACCTGGACACGTAGACCAATGTAGGATGATACCTCGAGACATCCAGAACCATGTCTCGAACTGGACAGAACCGTCGAGACACACAAGGCTTCATGTCAACCACTGGGTGACCCCGGGTGTCACGCCCCGAGCCTTTATTACAGTGGAAGACTAGCTCGAGGAACGTGAACAGCCGGCATGGTAAGCCTCTTGCAAGTAAGAACGATCAGAGCGCAAGACAATCACACCTAAAAAAATGCAATTGTATAATAATTTACTCAAACTCCAACTTTATTTCATTAATAAGCAAAATATTCCAATATAATAACTTTTCAACCTTCTTCAATCCATCAGACTCAAGAAAAAAGGAAAATTACAAACACTCGATCTAAACAAGATTGACTTTCCTAAGTCTTCACTCTCATTTTGATACGACTTTCATTCGCTCTCGGACCCGCTACTTGTATAACTCGAATCCGAATTCGAATCACTTCCATCTCCTGAAAAGATTGGAAATAGGTAATGAGCACACTTGCCCAGTAGGTATCTTTGCATCAACATGAAGGCACTATTAACGTGATTAGCATTTTACCTCTAAAGAATAAGGTAAAATCATGCGAATGCAATCAATCATATGTAAATAACCAAGGTAACAAGACGATCACATAAGAGAATGAACAAGTATGAATTAGCAAGAATGTATCAAGAACATGATATGGCCTTTTATGAACAAGAATGTACTAGAAAGTCATGTAACAATCAAGTAAGTACTCTTCGCTTAATAGCAAGTACTTCATGAATTTCTGTGGAATACCATTTTGTGGATAATTCCGTGAATTCCGTGATTTTCGTGATGCCGTGGATTTTCACTTATTTATCGAGAAAGTACTCCCAGCACAATGCGATGCCAGTAGCATCATATCCCATTGTTTATAATAGTATGTTTCCAGCAATCAGTCGAGGGGACTAGCATAGAGCCCTTGAACACAATCAGTGCTTGATCCGCATCTTCAAGTATAAATCAAGCTACTTCCACGTTTCAAGCAATAAAATATGGCCAATAATGTAACAAGTTCAATAAGTTCATAATAATTCAAATGAACGAATGCTTCAATTAAGAATATGAGAGATCAAGAATGATTTAAAACAATGTTATGCTCATGGAACAATTTTGACAGCATAACAGTATATTCCTTATCTTCCATAAATTAAAATTAAATATCTTGAGCAATATGACAAGTCCTAGACCATCAATAATCTATCTAGGAACTTTGGAATATCAACCCTTGGGTTACAACCTTGGTTTAACTGGACGTGACGGTCTATAACTGGGCCGTTATACGTATATAACGGTCTAGTATTGGGCCGTTAGAACAGCTAAATCTAGAAGAAATCGGTATGGACTCAGATAATGTGACGGTCGGATACTGGACCGTTATTGTGCCTTAACGGTCTAGTAGTGATCCGTTACATAACCAAAACCAGAAAACTTCGATAGTGCTTTCTAAACAATTGGGCTTTAATGGTACAACCAACTCGGCGTCCTAGTGGGAATCCCAGGCTCGCGGAGAATTACGGAGGCCTTGAAATAAGATTTCCTAGTCCATTGGAAGGAATATCCAATAGAGAGGTCCTCAAGTTCAAGAATATGTTCCTATTGTGCAAAAGTGTGAACTAATAGTCATATACCAGAATATATGCCATATACTTAGAGAAATTGACTCTATAGTGATGAGAAAAGAGTGAAACAGTGATAAATCAACGTTTAAAATCTCACCAATATAACTTTGAAATCATGGATTTAATATAAAATATAAGATCTTGGCTTGAAACTAGCATATGCTTAAAAATAGGTTTAAGTACTCACAACCATGCATTTAGGATCATGAAACAGTAAACAAACTCTGAGTCATGAAAACAGGTTAAAATCTAGCTAACTAGGCTTATATACATAAGTTAATTGGACTGATGTCAATCATGTCTCGGGTTGACAGAACACAGACTCTGACGGTCTAAGTCCGGTGCGTCATTGTGATGTGATGGTTTATCGTGGAGCCGTCAGAATGTTGTGACGCTCTGCTCGTGGTCCGTCAGAGTTCATATGAAAACGTAAGTCTCACAGAGCATGTGACGGCTTATCGTAAGACTGCTAGACGACTGTGGCGGTCGATCTATAATCCGTCAGAGCACTGCTGATAGTAAATAGAATAGGAAGATTCTAAGGTTTTAACACACATCATGTTTGGAAGTCATATATAAACTTCCACATGATAGAACGAAGGTTAAACTAACAGTATGCATGGGTTTTCTGTGAATTGACATGAAGGTTCTTTTTTAACTTAGTTAGGGCTAAGAATATGCATGTATGATATACAAGTGCATAAGTCCTATTAAAACATGAAATTCTTCACATATAAAGTATGAATCGAGCAAAACAAGAGGGCTTTTTACTCCTATCATGATATTCTTGCCATTCATGAGATAACCTACCTCTTTCCTGGGCTTTCAACTTCCAATTTGGGACTGCAAGACACGCCCTAGTTCTTCCCTTCCTGTGAGTTTTCAGCAACTTCACGTCGCTCTAACTCCGTAATCCCTTGACCTAAAGACGTAAAATTTGGAGGGTAATAAGATGAAACTAAGGGGAATAGAAAGTTTTAAAGAACCAAACTTTAAATACCTCGTTTAGGTGTTCTAATCTCTTGATCTTCAGCAGACTTTCGCTCAGATTCTTGGGTCGCTATGGTCGAACCAGTAACTTTGCAAGGTTCTAGCTCCTTGTGTAGTCGACCTCCTAGCACAAAATTTTGAGGAAGATTAGTCCTATGTATAAAGAATAAAAACCTCTAAAGAACTTACCTAAAATAAGGTCGTCTTATCCTGATTCTACGCGAGCCAATGTAGGGGTCGCGCAGGTCAAAACTCGGTCCTATTTATAAGGTTTTGCTAGGGTTTGAGGATTAGATCGATTCTAGAGTCCTTGTTAAAGTTTAGATCGATTTCTGAGAGTCTTTAACACGTTTACTAGTCCTCCCATCTCGATCCCTAAGAGATAGACTAACAAAAATCCAATATTTTTACTCTTTCTTCACTTCACGGAACTGACAAAGCGTAACGATCGAGCCCTGGAGCGTCACATGCATGTGGCGGTCACACGATAGACCGCTACAGCTATTGTGCGTAGAGTTCAAATTTAATAAAACTCTTTTATTATTTTATCCATATAATTATCTATAAAAAAGGTATTTGTTCTTAAAATTCGTGAATATGCTGAATAACCATCTAGAATATGGGCCAAACTTCATGGGCTTGGTCCTTGAACTTTTTGGGCTTCATTTGTCAAAGCTGGATTATTTTTTTAACATAATTGGGCCTTATAATCAATTTAAGCTTTATAAATTCCGAATAAATTCTAAAAAATTCTTAAAATAATCTAGAAATTAATTATATAAATTTTGGGGCACTACACCCTCCCCTACTTAGAAGAATTTGGTCCCCAAATTCAATACATGGTTTGTGGAGAGTGTACTTACATTCAATTAATTCTGAAAATCTTTTGTGCATAGCTTCTTCGGTTTCCCATGTCTCTCCTGACTTTATCCACTGGATTTTAACCACGGGAATAGTCTTGTTCCGAAGTTGGCGCACTTCCCGTTCAAGTATTCTAATTGATTTCTATTCGTATGTCAAATCCTTCTTAATCTCCAGATTGTCGTAAGTGATGACATGGAAAGGATCGGGTACATACTTCTTGAGCATCGAGACGTGAAATACATCATGAACCTCAGATAATTGTGGAGGTAAAGCAATCCGATAAGCTACTTCACCAATTCTTTCCAGAATCTCAAAAGGACCAATAAATCTTGGAGTAAGCTTTCCCTTAATACCAAATCTTCGAATATCTTGACATGGAGAAACTTTAAGAAATACATGATTTCCTACTTGAAACTCCAAGTCGCGCCTTCGATTGTCTGCATAGGATTTCTATCTGTCTTGGGCCTTTTGAAGTCTTTCACGAATGAGTTTTATGTTTTCCATAGTATCCCTAATAATATCAAGACCGAGAAATTGCCTTTCTCCTACTTGATTCCAACAGAGAGGGGAACGACAACTCCTCCCATAAAGAGCTTCAAACAGTGCCATCCGTATGCTGGCCTGATAATTGTTGTTATATGCAAATTCTACCAGAGACAAGTGATCATGCCAACTTCCTCCAAAATCAATAGCACAAGCCCTGAGCATATCCTCTACTACCTGATTTGTTCTTTCAGTCTGACCATCAGTTTATGGATGAAATGTTGTGCTAAAATTTAATCTAATCCCTAGTGAATGTTGTAGACCCTTCCAGAACTGTGATGTGAATCTAGGATCTCTATCAGATATAATAGTGAGAGGGACACCATATAATTTGACAATTTCCCTCATGTATAATGCTGCTAGAATATCCACAAACCATCGACTTTTTATTGGTAGAAAATGTGCAGACTTAGTCAATCGGTCTATGATTACCCATATACCATCGTGTCCTCCTCTGGTCTTAGGTAAACCCATGATGAAATCCATCCCTATACTCTCCCATTTCCATTCGAGAATATTCAAGGGGTGCAATTTACCTGCGGGTCTAAAATACTCTGCCTTTACTTGTTGACAAGTGAGACAGCAGGATACGAAATCAGCTATTTCCTTCTTCATGTTAGGCCACCAGAAGTTCCTTTTAAGATCTTGATACATTTTGGTACCACCTGGATGAATGGTGTACTTGGAATTATGAGCTTCTTCCAGGACCATTTTCTTAGTATCAGCATGATCCGGTATACACATTCGGCCCTTAAATAGCAATCTTCCGTCATTGGAAACAGAAAAATCCGGCCTTTGCTCAATATTGGCTTTGATTTCCAGTAATACGGGATCACTGTCTTGTAGCCTGACTAGATCTTCCATTAATGTAGGTTGAGCTCGGATATTGGCTATAAAATAATCTTCTTCCTTCATGTCAATATCTAAGTTCAACTAAGTAAATTGAGAAATAAGATTAGTCATACTAATAATAAGATTTGATAGCTTTTCCATTAGTTTTCTGCTGAGTGCATCGGCTATAGCATTAGCCTTGCCATGATGATATTGAATAGCAAAATCAAAGTCCTTGAGATATTCTAACCATCTCCTCTGCCTTATATTTAGCTCTTTTTGAGAGAATAAGTATTTCAAACTTTTGTGGTCCGAGTAGACCGTGAACTTCTCTCCATAGAGATAATGACGCCAATTCTTTAAGGCAAAGATAACTGCTGCCAGTTCCAAATCGTGCACGGGATAATTTTCCTCGTGGCGTTTTAATTATCTTGAAGAATAACAGATTACCTTTCCATTTTGCATGAGGACGCACCCTAAGCCAATGCCAGACGCATCCGTATATACTTCGAATCCACCACCTTCCACCGGTAGTGATAGAATAGGAGCTATAGTAAGATGGTTCTTAAGAGTTTGAAAACTTTCTTCACATTCCTCTGACCAGATAAAATGATTTTCTTTTCTTATGAGTCTAGTTAAAGGAACAGTAATTTTTGAGAAGTCCTTAATGAACCTCTTATAATAACCAGCTAGACCCAGAAAACTTCTTACTTCTGATACAGTCGTTGGCCGGCTCCAATTTCTGACAGCTTCTTCTTTAGAAGGATCCACAGTGATACCTTCTTTTGAAATAATGTGATGGGAATCGATGCCGAGCATGTACATTTACTTTTACATTTATGTCCTTTTAGTTAGTGTTATATCCTTGGGAAAGTATATGCGCAATTGTACGGCTTTATAAGCCAATGCGTCATTCCCATGGATTGTGTGGGTTTTTGTGTAAATGTGTAGTAGGTCCAGTTAGGGGGGCCCCTCCCCTTCCCCATTGGTCCACCTCATCCATGTGGGGCTGGTCAACCATCCTAGGTGGCCATCTAGAAGGTTTGAATACTAATTGACCACAAGGGAGACAAAGGGGTTAAAATTTCAAAGGTTGGCCACCTACCTTACCTACCAAGTCAAAGGAGTGCTCCATTCATATGTAATTTATTTTTTTTGAGTTTTGACCACATGGGAGAAGGAAATGACTTATTTCCCACGAAATTATCAGCCCCCCACTTCTTGCCATTTTTTATATTAGCCTATGTATAGTGTCATTAGAGATTAATGAAGAAATTATGTGAAAATTGCTTGAAGCAAGAAGGGTGTGCCCTCTCTCCCTCTCTCCCCTGGTGTTCTTCCTTCTCCAACCCCAAATTCTAGAGTGGTTCTATCTTCAATCCCCTCCCCTCTAACTCCGGTGATCATCGGTGTCGCCGCCGCCGCCGTTCGTGCCGCCATCACGCCGCCATCGAGCCGCCTCTGCAGTTCTGTCTTTGTCCGACCACAGCAGTTTCCACGAATTGTGTGTCTCCGGCATGAGCTTGGATGGACCTAAATTTTTTATGATGTGTTCTACCCTTGCATCCCAAGATCCACGTAAAGTTTCACGCCAAAATTCCATCATTTAGTATTTTTACATTTTCGTCCAATCTGTCATCCCAGATCTGCCAAGTTTTTGTCTACAGTGACAGAACCTCTGAGTTCTCCCCCTCTGACCATCATTTTGATTTATCCAAACCCTCCCAATTTTACTGGGAGTTCTGTCCATCACCCTATACCTCCACAAATTTTCGTAATTTCTTATCAGCCTTCTAGCTATTTTTAGAAATTCGTGTTCTTCCTCTGATACAGTGTTTTTAGTCAGGTCCCAGATCCGACCACCTTCCACTTAAAAAATCAGAACTAATCACCACCACCTCCAAATACACATCCAAAAATATTCCTGGTTTCCTTGTTCAATTTCCTACAACCTTGAAGAAGAACATATCTTCAAATTCGGACATCTACTTCACGGTCAAAGGCAATCAACAGGGACGTTGTCTGCAGATCTGAGTCTTCGGTTACTGTACAACAGCGGCATATAAAATTCGCCAACATAAAGTACAAATCTGGTGAATTTTTCTGAAGGCCACTAGATTGTAGTACTTCAAAGCCGCTTTCCAACGGCTCTGATCTCGTCGCATTCTGACACCGGTGCTGATCGCAGCGTCCGTTCTCGCCGGAGCGCGCGCTGAAATACAGAACCGGCAGATTTTGGATCGGTTTTCCGACCGGTGCCGAACGGAGCCGCCCGGCCTCTGGCCGGCGAACCAGCGTGCCGCCAACCCGAGGAGCGCTTCTCCAAGTGTCTCCACTACAGCGGTACCACCGGGTCCCACACGGCCCCTCCGGATAGCACGTGGGCCCCACGGTCGTGAACACGCGTGTAGCCGAATCAACACCCGAAGCTGCCCGTCAACCCGAATTCGGTCCTCCCGGGCCCATTTGTATAGCCCTTTACCTCCCTGCATGGAGTGGGCATGTTCCCATTGCTGTAATTATTGTGTGTTAAGTTTCCCGGGAGTACGAGTTTTCGGCCGGGTCCGTCTTCCCCACGCCGAGCGCGTGGAGGTATCGCATTCGCTCCCTTACTTGGCATTTTGCTTAATTTCATATATGTTTATTTATGCCGCTGCTAGAGAGCATGATAGGATAATTAGCTCGCTTTCTATTTATATCACCGCTGCTGCGAGAGAGAGCGTTACAATCCCGTGACCCGATCCGGGCACGAAAGAGAGAGCTGACCACCCTAGCTCTTGCCGGTTTCTCAACCGCGCACGTCCGACGCTTCCCTCGTTAAGGGACGATCGCGAGCTTGTCGTGTCCGTGTCTCATCCCGCATCATAATGTGGCCTAGGAATGAAACTTCCTTGAGCAAGAACTCACACTTGTTAAGCTTGGCATAAAGTTTGTGTTCTCTAAGTGTTTGCAAAGCTATCCGCAGATGTTCTTCATGTTTCTCTTTTGTCTTGGAATATACCAGGATGTCATCAATGAAGACGACGATGAATTGGTCCAGATATGGCTGGAAAATATTGTTCATAAGTTGCATAAATGTTGTTGGGGTATTTGTTAACCCGAACGACATCACCATGAATTTATAGTTGCCATAACGACTTCGAAAAGCCAATTTATAAATGTCTTCTTCTTTAATTCTAAGCTTGAAGAGGCGTGATCTCGCGCTGGTCCTGAGCGGGCGGTGGATCACCGGATCGAGAACTACAAGAAAGGGAAACGGGTCAGGGGGCCCAGGGATGAGTCCCTGGGGAAAACCCTCCGATGCTTAAGTCAGTAGAGCTATGGCGGGAGCAATAAAGGGAGGAGAGAGCTTATGCGCGAGATCCCTCTCCACCAGAAGGGTGAATTGGTTCTTGCTCAGGAGCTTTAAGCGTGTAATTGCCCTTACCTTTCGCTGGAGGGTATCCCAGGTTTAAATAGCGCACTATCTTCTGGAGTCCTGTAAGTCGAGGAGTTTCAGGTGGGGGTTATGTCCTTGACGTGAGCTTTCATTGCCTTATCGTGGGAGCGTTATCACCTTGGGGAGCTGGAGTCCTTCACCTTCATAAACTCCTGCCCACAGAGGACACTTAACGGCTGCAAAGGATAAGCAATCGTCGGCCATTCCGAGCTCAGATAGGCCAGCCCTATCCGGGCGATAGGCTAAGCTCGGACGAAGATGGGTCAGATTGGTCGACACACGCCTTCTTCCCCTGGGCGGAGAGATGGTTCGGTCATAGACCTTTCCTGTGACCTGACCGAAGCTCGGGCCTTCCGAGCCTAGAGGCCGCCTAGGAAGGTAGTATCCTCGAGTGAATCTTTTATTGGGCTTTCTTGCCTAAGTGGGCCGCAGGGGGCTGTCACGTGGCTGAGCCGAGCCTTGTTGGGCCTTGAGGGGCCTAGTACGGCTGCTCTTTTTTGGGCTACAAAAATCCCCCTCTCCACTTGTCCCCCTCCTACTCCCGAGCCTTAATAAGCTCGGAGGAGTAGTCGTTTGGGGTTTTGGACCAGCGTGGCTCAGGTGGGTGGAAATCTGGCGGTGTTATGAAGCCACATGTTGTGGTCACCTGGGCCCGTAACAATTGCAATCCTGATGGATTTGAAATGAAGGGGCCTCCCTTTTCTCGGAGGTCGAAACGACGCGTCGCCTCCCGCGTGGGTTTATAGGCATTGGGCGCTGATTGTCATTCCAGACTCTTTCCGTTGTTAGGGTTTTCGGCTTTCCTTCGCTTCTTTACTTTTGGGGCTCCTTGATGCACCGTGAGGACACAGCGGAGGAGCAGAAACTCGCGGCGGCATTTGAGGAGTTGGCGAAGATAACTGTGGAGGCGGTCCGGCAGCTTCCTCTTCCTCCGGAATCCTAGAGGTCTCGAGAGAGCTCTTTTTCAAGTTCTTCCTCGGAGTCCATGGCGGGCCAGCGCTCAGATGCCGAGGGAGGGGGTGACGAACGGGTGGTGAGAGCGTCGGTTCCAAACTGCAGTGAGTTGGGGGAAGCCGAGGTGAGGAGGCTGGAACATCAGTTTCGCCTGCCTCATAAGTATAGCTTTGCCGCTGCTGCCCCGTATGAGACGAGCCTGGATGATCGCACGGGCAACATCTGCATCTTTCTTCTGACGTGGAAGAGCGGGTTTTGCCTCCCCTTCGAGCCCTTTGTCCTCACGCTTCTCAACTTTTTCCAGTTGGGGCCCATTCAGTTGGTAGCCAACTCGTACCTTCTCCTCTCCGCATTCCGAATCCTCTATCGTTAGTGCGGGGTTCCTCCGTCTCTGGACCTCTTCCACTTTTTCTTCGAGTTGAAGGTGCACCCATCGGCGGGGAAGGGTTTTTACTTCATCCAGGCGAGGAGGAACAGGAGCTGTATTTCGCTAGCGGCGAAGGATTCTTCGCATAAAGGGTGGAAGACCCAATTTTTCTGGGTGAAGATAAATTCGGTGGAGGAAACCTAGAGGTGCCAGGCAATGCCCAATTTCTATCCGAATATCCCTCCCCGGCAGGAGGAGTTCCCCTCACATGTGGAGGAGTATGCTGCTCGCTTGTTGAAACATCACCAGTCTACCGAGGAGTTGGTGACGCCGGAGAATGTCGAGCTGTGCCTTCTTACGCGGCTGAAGTCGTCAGATACCACCACTTAGATTTTTCTTTGGGGGTGGGGGTCGTCTTTCTTTTCTTGATCACGCCTTCTTCTTTGTTGCAGACACCAGGTGGGAGCCTCTGGAGGAGGCCGCTGAGATCATTGACCTTGGTGACGACTCGGCGGCTGATGAGTCGGGCGCCCCCGTGGGTCGCTCCCAAGCCCAGGACAAGGGCAAGGAGGTGGCCTTAGGGGGGACCTCTCGGCCGCGCGGAGCGAAGCGCAAGGATCCCGTGGAGGGGAGGCTGCGGGAGGCCGCGAAGGCTAGGAAACGGCCAAGAAGGCCGGTCTCCTTACCACTGCCGGGGGCGATTCTGGCTCGGCGGCGCTCCCCTCTCAGGTGCAAGATAGGGCCAACCCTACCGGGCCGGCTCCCCCATCTTTCGAGCGAGAGAGGGCCGAGGAGACCAGGGGCGCCTCGGGGGGTGGTGATGATGGATCGGCTCTCCCCTCGGTAGGAACAGAGGGGGCCGGAGTTGAAACAACTACGGCCGAGACCGGGGGGCCGGTCGAGGTGGGTGATGTCTCAGGCGGCGATGTGCGGACCGAGACGGTTGAGATTGGGGGTTCATCGGCAAAGGCGTCACAGCCCCAAACGTCCGAGGTGCCTGGATCGGCCGGGCTCGTAGTGTCGAACGAGGTAGGGGGTTCGCCTACGGAGGCGTCGCGACCCCAACTGGCCGTAGCACGCGGAGCGGCCGATCCCATAGTTCGACCTGGGCCTTCAGGCGAGGTGCCGGGTGCGGAGAGGGTTCCAATGCCGGTGGCCCTGGAAAGGCTCGGCATCTCAAGCATTCTGTACCAGCTTTGTCGCAAGGTGTCCGCGAGGATGAAAGGGGGAGATAAGCGTCATTATCCACCCGGGGTCCTCGACATCATTATGGAGGGCGGCCTAGTCATGGCCCAGATGAGGGCCACAATGGCGGAGACTTACGCCCGGACGGAGTCAGAGCGGTCGAATCTCGCTTGGACCCTCGGAGGGTGCGAGAGGAAACTAGCTCGACTCCATGAGGCGCATGAGGGGCTCCGTCGGGAGTTCTCCGCGATCAGGGAGTTGTCGCGGTCGAGCCGGCTGGAGGTCGGAGTGCTGATCGAGCAACTAGCCAAGGCTCGGGAATCGCTCGAGAGGAAAAGCAAACTTCTTGAAGAGGAGCGCCTTTTTCGTCTCGAGCTGGACGGCCGTTGGGAGGCCGAGCGCGCCGAGTTGGTGGACCGGGCGGAGGCAGCGGAGCGCCTTTGTTTGGAGGCCGAGGCCGACCGAGCTGAGGCAGAGAAGCGATCAGTCGAGGCCGAGGGGTGGGCGGCCGAGGCCAAACGGAAGTCGACCGAGGCCGAGAAACGATCGGTGGAGGCCAAAGAGCGGGCGGCTGAGGCAGAGAGGGCGAAGGCCGAGCTTGCTGAAAGGATGCGGCTGGTCGGAGCGGAGGCGATCGAGCAATACAGGGGCTCGGAGGCCTACCAAGCCAACTTGTAGGAAGCTGCCCTTCCCTACTATGAGGCAGCACTCCGCCGAGGCATCCGCAAGGGGTTCAAGCAGGGTTACCGCCGGGCAGTAGCTTACACCGATGAACAAGATTCTGGGATCGACTTCCCCTCTGGCCAGCGCTATGACTCGGACGAGTCGTCTTCTAGCTCCTCTGCGTTGGGCGAGGAAGATCCAGAGGGTTCTTCTCCCGAGGGGTCGCCAACTCCGGCTGCCTCGGGAGGGCTCGCGACCGAGGCAGTTCCCGCACAGGCGGGGTCAATGCCAGGGCCGGCCGTCACCGAGGGCGCCGGGGGTGAAACACCCGCGCCTTCCGCTTCCGAGCTTCAAAGTGGGCCCTAGGCCTGATGTGTCGTCTTGTTTTGCCTCCTTCCTTTGTTTGTTTCTTTATCTTTTCTAAAAAAGGGCTTCCTCTTTATGAAGCAATAAATGACTTACTTGCTTCTTACCGTGATTCGATCAGCGTATCTGTAGTAGTTGGAAAGTGTCGATACGTCCTGCTTGGTTTTCGCATGCTGGTTGGACGGGCCTCTGACAGGGTGTCTTTCCGTTTTCTCATGCTTTGAATGCCTGGCCGCTTCGTGTATCCCGTTGAGGCAGAAAACGAGGGGTTTGAGGTGACCGTTCAGAGGGGAAAATTCCTTTGGCGTGTTTTCGAGGAGGGAGTCATTTAAGGTGAGTAGCCTCCCTCTGTCTATAAAAAGACTGAAGGGCATCCCTTCCTCTCCACCGCTTAGGATTTTTCCTGACAGTCTTTCCTCGCCCCTTCTTCACGTTGTGTTGTGCCGTTGCATTCGGCGCATGGAGGAAGATCCAGATGAGGGGGCTATCGGTGGCAGGGGGCAGGGAGTCCCTGCCGCTTCGGACTTGAAAAGGAGTCGACGGCCGGCGGGCAGACTTGAAAAGGAGTCGACGTGTGGAGGCACGCCATCTACCCTTCATCAGTTCCGGTGAGGCTTGCCGGGGGGCGAGATGGAGGGCGGATGGGGGCATCCATGATGCCCATCCCCTCCGGGCCTTCCCCTGCCTCCTCATCCAGCTCTGCTGGTTTCTTTTTCTTTCTGGCAGCCTCTTTTTCCCTCTTCTGCTCTTCCTTTCTTTCACTCTTCAGAGGGTGCCTGCACTCTCTGTACGTTCCAAAGAGTTGGCAGGTTGGAGGGGGCTTCCCTACGCATTCCTTCCCGCTTCCTCTTCCAAGTTCAACTTGGAAGGTAGCCTTCCTTGTATCAATCCCTCTGTCACCTTTGTCACGGGCCACCCGAGCCAACTGGATCGACCGCCTTTTATCCGAGCCAGTTTCTACGCGAGGCAGAGTCAGTGGCTAGACGCGAGGAGATCAAGACCGAGTCGGTCGAGCGATGGCCTTTTGTAGCGGTGCCAGATGGATTTTTTGCTTTTTACTATGCAATGTATTGGCTTTGGCCTTTCTGATGTACCAACAATTGTTTGAATGAAAAGGAGAAAATTTTATTTCACTCAAATTATTTGCACAACTTCAAAAGTAGAACTTGCGTAGTGTGGCCGCGTTCCACGTCCGAGGGATGGGTTCCCCTTCCATTGTAGACAGCCGGTATGCTTCTTTCCCGAGCGTCTCGACCACTCGGTAGGGGCCTTCCCAGTTAGGGGATAGCTTGCCCGCCGCCTCTAGTGGTCGAGAGGCTTCGGCTTTCCTGAGGATGAAGTCTCCCGGTTGGAAGTGTATGTCTCGGACTTTGGCGTTGTAGTATCGAGTGAGGCGGCGCTGGTACTCCGTTGCTCGGATGTTGGCGATCTCTCGGAGTTCATCTACTAAGTCGAGGTTCTCGAGTAATTTTTGCTCGTTTACCTCGGGCAAGAAGCAGATGACTCGGAGGGAAGGATTGGTAATCTCCAACGGAATGACGGCTTCGGAGCCATACACCAACTAGAAAGAACTTTCACCGGTTGCCGTTCTGGGAGTCGTTCTATGTGACCAAAGTACACTAGGCAGTTCCTCGAACATGTGATTGACCAGCCTTTGGTACGTAGCTCCAGCGTTCTTCAACCCGAAAGGCATCCGGGTGTAACAGTATATGCCGTAGTCGGTGATGAAGGCAGTCTTCTCGACATCTTCTGGGTTCATTCTGATCTGATGGTAACCTGAATAGGCATCTAGGAAGCTGAGTATCTCGTTACCCGAGGTTGAGTCAACCAATTGGTCGATGCTCGGTAATGGATAACAGTCCTTAGGGGTGGCCTTATTCAGATCGGTGAAATCCACGCACATCGGCCACTTTCCTGAAGCTTTTGGTACCAGGACGACGTTGGCTAGCCACGTGGGGTATAGGACCGGTCTAAAAAGGCCAGTCTCTTGCCCCTTGGTGAACTGCGCCTTGATGATCGCCTGCTTCTCTGGTGCGTGCTTCCTTCTGCGTTGCTGTACGGGCTGCACAGCGGAGTCGAGGTTGAGCTTGTGCATCACGGTCTCTTCCGGTATCCCAGGGAGTTGATCATCAGACCAAGCAAAAACTCGGATGTACTCAGAAAGGAACTTTTTATATTGCTGTTGAACCTTAGACGGTAGGTTGGCTCCGATCCTTACTCCTTGCGCCGGATCATCGTTCAGGAAAATCGTCAGCAACTCGCCACCAGGTTCGGTGGTTGCGGTTTTATCCTCGACTCCCCGGGGGCCCTTATCCTTCCCATCCGGCCTTGTGGCCTCTACTGAGATATTGTAGCACCTTCTGGCCACGGCCTGGTTACCTCGGACTTCCCCCAACCCGTTTTTGGTGGGGAACTTCATTTTCTGGTGATAGGTAGATGGTACTGCCTTTATCCGGCTGAGGATTCCCCGGTCGAAGATGGCGTTGTACGCTATCATACCTTTAATCACTATGAAGTCCACCATGACCATAACGGTTTTGGGTGGGGTGCCGAGGGTAACCGGCAGGCTTAGGGCTCCCTCGGGATAGGTGGCCAGGCCATTAAACCCGCAGAGGGGGGTTCGGACCGGGCGGAGTTTGGATGGATCCTCCCCCATCTTAAGGAAACAGTCATAAGATAATACATCAGGGGCACTCCCATTGTCAACTAGAATCATATCTACGTTACAATGGTTTATCGTAGCCGAGATCACGAGGGCATCGTCATGCGGGGTGCTCAACCCTTCCAGGTCTCGGTCGGAGAAGACTATGACTTGGGGCTCACTCGGTGGGGCCTTGGGAGGCTCTATGGCTCGGCTCGCCTGCTCGGCATGACGCTTCCTTCCTCGGCTGCTGTCGCCTCTTGATGCCGTCCCTCCGGAGATGACGTTGATATGGACCCTTCGGGGGGCATTGTCGATCTCCTCTGGGGCGCCTCGGTCTTCCTTACGCTCGACTGTGAACCGGGCTAGGTGACCCTGGCGGATGAGGCGCTCGATCTCATCCTGGAGCTGGTGGTAGTCACCAATGTGGTGCCCGTGATCGTTGTGGAACAAGCAATGCCTGTTGCGATTACGGTTCTTCAATATCATTGGCTCGGGTTGGCGGAGGAGTCCCGAGTCTTTGATGTCTTCATAGATCTCATAGACCGGTGCGGCTAGTGGAGTGTACCACTCATACTTCAGCTTGCGTTCCCCGTCACGGTCTCGCTTCTTCCCCGAACCTGAGTTTGGCTCGGGAGCCCGCTTCTTGTCCCCCTCCCGACCCGAGCCGGTTGTGTCTCGACAAGCGCTGAGCACTTCCTCGCACTCGGCGTGGCGTAATGCCAGAGTCACTAGCTCGGCAAGGGTCGAGGGAGGGTGGAGGACAAGTTCGCGGCGGATATTCTCGTCTCGGGTGCCCCCAGTCAGCGCGGTTATGGCTGAGGCCACGTCCAAGCGGGGGATTCTCAGGGCTTCCGACTTAAATCGGTGAATATAAGCTCGGAGTCTTTCCCCTTGCACTTGTTTAAGGGCCAGGAGCCCCGCCACCGACCTTGGGGGGGCACTTCCGGTGAAACTCTCTTTGAAGACTCGCCCAAATTGCTTGAAGTCTCGGATGGATCCGGGGGCGAGGGCCCGGAACCATGCTTGAGTGCCTTGGACCAGGGTGGTCGCGAAGGCTCGGCACTTGATGGCGTCGGACGCTCCGTGTAGGGTCATCAGAGCGTCGAAGCTGTCGTAATGATCGGCCGGGTCGCTCTGGCCGTCGTTGAGCTTGAAGGTAGGGATGGAGATTCTGGGAGATACCTCTGCTTCAAGATGTATTCGGAGAACGGGGATTTCTCCTTGTCTTCTGGAAAAGAGGTCTTCTGCAGGGCGCGCTCCTATTCTGCGAAATGCCTCTCGAAATCTCGTAGTCGGAGGGATAACTCCGGCTGCTATCG
Organism: Amorphophallus konjac; assembly: GCA_022559845.1. Classification (NCBI taxonomy): domain Eukaryota; kingdom Viridiplantae; phylum Streptophyta; class Magnoliopsida; order Alismatales; family Araceae; genus Amorphophallus; species Amorphophallus konjac. The sequence continues at coordinate 147,706,556 of CM040124.1, forward strand.
TGCCGTGGGGCTGGGGGGAGCGTCTTGGCGATCTTCGGGAACGTTAGTTTTCGGGTTCGGACGGCGCACCCCAAGTATTCCCCTTCTCGGCGTGGAGGAAGCCTCTTGCTCCGGAGGCGGAGCCTGCGAGGGTCCTCCAATCCCGTTGCGGATTATTTGCTGGCCGCGGAGAGTGAAGCGGCCTCCAGCAGTGTGTTGTGAGGCACTCCCGCGGGGAGGGCTCCTTGACGGGGCGCGTGACCTTCCTTCCCTGGCCGCCTGGGTCCTCATGAGTTCCACGAGGACATCCAGTTTTGCGTTGAGGGCTTGGAAGGCTTCTGCACCACCGTTAAGGGGGAGCCCTACTGCCGCGGGGGGGGGGGGGGTGGTGAGGGAGGGTTTTGGGAGGCCCGAGAGGGACCATCCCCCGCCGCTACCATGTCCTTTCCCCTATCGCCGGCGGACCTCCTCCTTGAGCTCCTTCGCACCACACTGGCCCTTTGTACGTTTCCCAGAGATGGCGCCAGATGAAGAGGCGTGATCTTGCGCTGGTACTGAGCGGGCGGTGGATCACCGGATCGAGAACTGCAAGAAAGGGAAATGGGTCAGGGGGCCCAGGAATGAGTCCCTGGGGAAAACCCTCCGATGCTTAAGTCAGTAGAGCTATGGCAGGAGCAATAAAGGGAGGAGAGAGCTTATGCGCGAGATCCCTCTCCACCAAAAGGGTGAAGTGGTTCTTGCTCAGGAGCTTTGAGTGTGTAATTGCCCTTACCTTTCGCCGGAGGTTATCCCAGGTTTAAATAGCGCACTGTCTTCTGGAGTCCTGTAAGTTGAGGAGTTTCAGGTGGGGGTTACGTCCTTGACGTGGGCTTTCATTGCCTTATCGTGGGAGCGTTATCACCTTGGGGAGCTGGAGTCCCTCACCTTCATAAACTCCTGCCCACAGAGGACTCTTAATGGCTGCAAAGGATAAGCAATCGTCGGCCGTTCCGAGCTCAGAGAGGCCAGCCCTATCCGGGCGATAGGCTTAGCTCAAACGAAGATGTGTCAGATTGGTTGACACACGCCTTCTTCCCCTGGGCGGAGAGATGGTTCGGTCATAGACCTTTCCTGTGACCTGACCGACGCTCGGGCCTTCCGAGCCTAGAGGCCGCCTAGGAAGGTAGTATCCTCGAGCGAATCATTTATTGGGCTTTCTTGCCTAAGTGGGCCACAGGGGGCTGTCACTTGGCTGAGCCGAGCCTTGTTGGGCCTTGAGGGGCCTAGTACGGCTGCTCTTTTTTGGGCTACAGAAATCCCCCTCTCCAAAGCTGATGATAACCGGATCTGAGGTCTATCTTGGAAAAATACTCTGCTCCTGAAAATTGATCGAAGAGCTCATCAATACGCGGCAACAGATATTTGTTTTTGATTGTAAGTTGATTCAATCGTCGGTAGTCTATGCATAGCCTGAGAGAGCCATCCTTCTTCTTGACAAATAGAACCGGCGCACCCCTGGGGGATATGCTAGGTCTAATGAAACCCTTATCTAATAATTCCTGCAACTGCCTTTTTAATTCCTTGAGCTCCGTGGGGGACATCCTGTAAGAGGCTATAGAAACCGGTGCTGCTCCAGGAATGAGTTCAATAGTGAAATTTACTTCCCTCTCGGGTGGTAAATTGGGTAATTCGGGTGGAAACACATCTGGGAACTCATTTACAATAGGGATATCTGCTAGGATGATTTCTTTGGACTCGGTAACAATGACAGAAGCAAGAAAAGTTTCACATCCATGCGAAATAAGTTTGCAAGCGTGAAGAGAGGATATGATAGTGGGATGTTTCCTATACTTGATGCCAAGGAAAGAAAATATTGGAATACCGGGTTTTCGAAAGGATATGATCCTATTTCGGTAGTTAATATCAGCATCATGATCTATAAGCCAATCTATCCCTAAAATGGCATCATAACCCTTCATGTCAAGGCATACTAAGTTTGCGGGGAGATTGTGACCTTCTACTATTACCTCACTATAAGGATAATACTCGGTAAGCTTTGTTCCATAACCTAAAGGTGTAGTAATAGCAAGATCTGAAAGTAGGGGAACTGACGCAATTGGTAATGTTTTTGTAAAAGTAGTGGAGATAAAAGAATGAGAGGCACCAGTATCAAATAGCACAAATGCAGGACGGGAACAAATTTGAAGGGTACCTTCCATAAGCCCACCATCCCTGGGTGCTTCTTCTTCCTCTAGAACAGCGTTGAGGCGAGCCTGCCTCCTACGTCCACCACCAGATGATTGATCCTTCATAAGGGGGCAATCTGGCATACGATGCTCCCTGCTTCCACAACGTAGACAAGCACCAAGGCGCTTCCAACATTCTTCAGCTGAATGGCCGAACTTCTCACAAAATGTGCAAGCCATCATGACTTGCTCCTTTTCCTTTCAATTTCTCGACCTTCTCTAAGGTCCTCTTACATAAATATGCCCGCTGGACCATCTCTGCATAAGTACAGATGTTTTGGGTCCCGAGTTGCTTAATGAAACAGGGTCGTAACCCGTCCATAAACCGATTAGCCTTCAATAAATCGGTACTGATTAAATGCGGTGCATAGGGTGCTAGCCTGGAGAATTGAAGTTCATACTCGGCGACTGTCATCATTCCCTGACGAAGAGAGGCGAACTCCATGTCATTTCTTTCTTTAACATCCTCAGAAAAGTACTTACCACGGAATAGGGTGAGAAAATCGTCCCATGTATGAGGTGCATCGGCCGAAGGTGTGGGTACTGATTTCCACCATGTGCGTGCATCTTTATTGAGTTGGAAGGTTACGAGACGCACTTTCTCTTGATCCGTGCATTGGATAACATCAAAGATACGATTCATTCCATCTATCCAGTTTTCTGCCTCATCCGGATTAGAAGAACCGTAGAAACGCGGAGGGTTTAAGCTCCGAAAATTACGATACAAATCACCAGCCCTTGCCCCTGTGCCTGCCTGGGCCATAGTTTGTAATACCTGAGTAAGGCCGGCAACCGTTTGTTGCATGCCACCCCAATCTTCGTGATGAGCCATTATAATAATGAGGTACCTGAGAGAAATAACAAAATGTTAATTCTCATGGAATTAGAAAGAGATTAAACTGAAAACTAATTAACTATCTTATCCCGGGCTCTACCCAGTTCTCGCATGGGTGAGGAAATTTCTTCCTTAGTTCATAGGTAGGGGTCCTTAGGCCTTAGACTTATCCTATGACGTGACTCTTTTCCCTAAGTCTTGAGACTTAGGCTCTGATACCAACTTAACTGTCACTCCCCGAGCCTTTATTACAGTAGAAGACTAGCTCGAGGAACGTGAACAGCCGACATGGTAAGCCTCTTGCAAGCAAGAACGATCAGAGCGCAAGATAATCAAATTTTTAAAAAAATGCAATTGTACAATAATTTACTCAAACTCCAACGTTATTTCATTAATAAGCAACATATTCTAATATAATAACTTTTCAACGTTCTGACTCAAGAAAAAAGGAAAATTACAAAGACTCGATCTAAACAAGATTGACTTTCCTAAGTCTTCACTCTCATTTTGATACGACTTTCATTCGCTCTCGGACCCGCTACTTGTGTAACTCGAATCCGAGTTCGAATCACTTCCATCTCCTGAAAAGATTGAAAATAGGTAATGAGCACACTTGCCCAGTAGGTATCTTCGTATCAACATCAAGGCACTATTAAAGTGATTATCATTTTAGCTCTAAAGAATAAGGTAAAATCATGCGAATGCGATCGATCATATGTAAATAACCAAGGTAACAAGACGATCACATAAGATAGAATGAACAAGTATGAATTAGCAAAAATGTATCACGAACATGATATGGCCTTTCATGAACAAGAATATACTAGAAAGTCATGTAACAATCAAGTAAGTACTCTTCGCATAATAGCAAGTACTTCGTGAATTTATGTGGAATACCATTTTGTGGATAATTTCGTGAATTCCGTGATGCCGTGGATTTTCACTTATTTATAGAGAAAGTACTCCCAGCGCAATGCGACGCCAGTAGCATCATACCCCATGGTTTATAATAGTTTATTTCTGGCAATCAGCCGATGAGACTAGCATAGAGCCCTTGAACACAATCAGTGCTCGATCCGCATCTTCAAGTATAAATCAAGCTACTTCCACGTTTCAAGCAATAAAATATGGCCAATAATGTAACAAGTTCAATAAGTTCATAATAATTCAAATGAACGAATGCTTCAATTAAGAATATGAGAGATCAAGAATGACTTAAAATAATGTTATGCTCATGGAACAATTTTGACAGCATAACAGTATATTCCTTATCTTCCATAGATTAAAATTAAGTATCTTGAGCAATATGACAAGTCCTAGACCATCAATAATCTATCTAGGAACTTTGGAATATCAACCCTTAGGTTACAACCTTGGGTTAACTGGACGTGACGGTCTATAATTGGGTTGTTACACATGTATAACAGTCTAGTATTGGGCCGTTAGAACAGCTGAATCCAGAAGAAATCAGTATGGACTCAGATAATGTGACGGTCGGATACTGGACCGTTATTGTGCCTTAACGGTCCAGTAGTGATCCGTTACATAACCAGAACCAGAAAATTTCGATAGTGCTTTCTAAACAATTGGGCTTTAATGGTACAACCAACTCGGCATCCTAGTGGGAATCCCAGGCTCGCGGAGAATTACGGAGGACTTGAAACAAGATTTCCTAGTCCATTAGAAGGAATATCCAATATAGAGGTCCTCTAGTTCAAGAATATGTTCCTATTGTGCAAAAGTGTGAACTAATGGTCATATACCGGAATATATGCCATATACTTAGAGAAATTGACTCTATAGTGATGAGAAAAGAGTGAAACAGTGATAAATCAACGTTTAAAATCTCACCAATATAACTTTGAAATCATGGATTTAATATAAAATATAAGATCTTGGCTTGAAACTAGCATATGCTTAAAAATAGGTTTAAGTACTCACAACCACGCATTTAGGATCATGAAACAGTAAACAAACTCTGAGTCATGAAAATCGGTTAAAATCTAGCTAACTAGGCTTATATACATAAGTCAATTGGACTGATGTCAATCCTGTCTCGGGTTGACAGAACACAGACTCTGACGGTCTAAGTCCGGTGTGTCATTGTGATGTGACGATTTATCGTGGAGCCATCAGAATGTTGTGACGCTCTGCTCGTGGTCCGTCAGAGTTCATATGAAAACGTAACTCTCACAGAGCATGTGATGGCTTATCGTAAGACTGCTAGACGACTGTGACGGTCGATCTATAATCCGTTAGAGCACTGCTGATAGTAAATAGAATAGGAAGATTCTAAGGTTTTAACTCACATCATGTCTGGAAATCATATATAAACTTCCACATGATAGAACGAAGGTTAAACTAACAGTATGCATGGGTTTTCTGTGAATTGACAAGAAGGTTCTTTTTTAACTTAGTTAGGGCTAAGAATATGCATGCATGATATACAAGTGCATAAGTCCTATTAAAACATGAAATTCTTCACATATAAAGCATGAAATCGAGCAAAACAAGAGGGCTTTTTACTCCTATCATGATATTCTTGCCATTCATGAGATAACCTACCTCTTTCTTGGGCTTTCAACTTCCAATTTGGGACTGCAAGACACGCCCAAATTCTTCCCTTCCTATGAGTTTTCAGCAACTTCATGTCGCTCTAACTCCGTAATCCCTTGACCTAAAGATGTAAAATTTGGAGGGTAAGAAGATGAAACTAAGGGGAACAGAAAGTTATAAAGAACCAAACTCTAAATACCTCGTTTAGGTGTTCTAATTTCCTGATCTTCAGCAGACTTTCGCTCAGATTCTTGGGTCGCTATGGTCAAACCAGCAACTTTGCAAGGTTCTAGCTCCTTGTGTAGTCGACCTCCTAGCACGAAATTTTGAGGAAGATTAGTCCTATGTATAGCGAATAAAAACCTCTAAAGAACTTACCTGAAATAAGGTCGTCTTATCTTGATTCTACGCGAGCCAATGTAGGGGTCGCGCAGGTCAAAACTAGGTCATATTTATAAGATTTTGCTAGGGTTTGAGAATTAGATCGATTCTAGAGTCCTTGGTAAAGTTTAGATCGATTTCTGAGAGTCCTTAACACGTTTACTAGTCCTCCCATCTCGATCCCTAAGAGATAGACTCACAAAAATCTAATATTTTTACTCTTTCTTCACTTCATGGAACTGACAGAGCGTAACGATCGAGCCCTGGAGCATCACATGCTTGTGGCGGTCACACGATAGACCGCAACAGCTATTGTGCGCAGAGTTCAAATTTAATAAAACTCTTTTATTATTTTATCTATATAATTATCTATAAAAAAGGTATTTGTTCTTAAAATTCGTGAATAGGCTGAATAACCTTCTAGAATATGGGCCAAACTCCATGGGCTTGGTCCTTGAACTTTTTGGGCTTCATTTGTCAAAGCTGGATTAATTTTTTAACATAATTGGGCCTTATAATCAATTTAAGCTTTATAAATTCCTAATAAATTCTAATAAATTCTTAAAATAATCTAGAAATTAATTATATAAATTTTGGGGCGCTACACCCTCCCCTACTTAGAAGAATTTGGTCCCCAAATTCAATACATGGTTTGTGGAGAGTGTACTTACGTTCCAATAATTCTGAAAATCTTTTGTGCATAGCTTCTTCGGTTTCCCATGTCTCTCCTGACTTTATCCACTGGATTTTAACCACGGGAATAGTCTTGTTCCGAAGTTGGCGCACTTCCCGTTCAAGTATTCTGATTGATTTTTATTCGTATGTCAAATCCTTCTTAATCTCCAGATTGTCATAAGTGATGACATGGAAAGGATCGGGTACATACTTCTTTAGCATCGAAGGACAAGTAAGCTATCCATGGTCCATCCTCAAGCATGTCAGAGAAATTTGGAATCTTATTTCTCCATTGGATACCATCACTCATACATATAGAGAAGGCAATACAGTGGCGGATTCTCTGGCTACTTTAGCATGCTCTTTGTAATGTAACAAATTCTATTCCTCTCATGAGCTTCCCTCTCATATAAAGGGAGTTGCTCGCCTAGATAAGCTAGGCATGCCTAGCATCCGTCTGATGTAATTGTGCTTATCCTCTTTCAGTAATAAAATACACCCCCTAGTGATAGTTTGGTGGTCCTTCCCCACCCCTATCCCTAGGCAGGGCTTTCAAAAAAAAATAAAATAAATAAAAAAAATAAAAAAAGAGCATCGAGACGTGAAATACATCATGAACCTCAGATAATTATGGAGGTAAAGCAATCCGATAAGTTACTTCACCAATTCTTTCCAGAATCTCAAAAGGACCAATAAATCTTGGAGTAAACTTTCCCTTAATACCAAATCTTCGAATACCTTGACCTGGAGAAACTTTAAGAAATATATGATCTCCTACTTGAAACTCTAAGTCGCGCCTTCGATTGTCTGCATAGGATTTCTATCTGTCTTGGGCCTTTTGAAGACTTTCACGAATGAGTTTTATGTTTTCCGTAGTATCCCTAATAATATCAAGACCGAGAAATATCCTTTCTCCTACTTGATTCCAACAGAGAGGGGAACGACAACTCCTCCCATAAAGAGCTTCAAACAGTGCCATCCGTATGCTGGCCTGATAATTATTGTTATATGCAAATTCTACCAGAGACAAGTGATCATGCCAACTTCCTCCGAAATCAATAGCACAAGCCCTGAGTATATCCTCTACTACCTGATTTGTTCTTTCAGTCTGACCATCAGTTTATGGATGAAATGTTGTGCTAAAATTCAATCTAATCCCTAGTGAATGTTGTAGACCCTTCCAGAACTGTGATGTGAATCTAGGATCTCTATCAGATATAATAGTGACAGGGACACCATATAATTTGACAATTTTCCTCATGTATAATGCTACTAGAATATCCACATACCATTGACTTTTTATTGGTAGAAAATGTGCAGACTTAGTCAATCGGTCTATGATTACCCATATGCCATCGTGTCCTCCTCTGGTCTTAGGTAAACTCATGATGAAATCCATCCCTATACTCTCCCATTTCCATTCGAGAATATTCAAGGGGTGTAATTTACCTGCGGGTCTAAAATACTCTGCATTTACTTGTTGACAAGTGAGATAGCAGGATACAAAATCAGCTATTTCCTTCTTCATGTTAGGCCACCAGAAGTTCCTTTTAAGATCTTGATACATTTTGGTACCACCTGGATGAATGGTGTACTTGGAATTATGAGCTTCTTCCAAGACCATTTTCTTAGTATCAGCATGATCCGGTATACACATTCGGCCCTTAAATAGCAATCTTCCATCATTGGAAACAGAAAAATCCGGCCTTTGCTCAATATTGGTTTTGATTTCCAATAATACGGGATCACTGTCTTGTAGCCTGACTAGATCTTCCATTAATGTAGGTTGAGCTCGAATATTGGCTATAAAATAATCTTCTTCCTTCATGTCAATATCTAAGTTCAACTAAGTAAATTGAGAAATAAGATTAGTCATACTAATCATAAGACTTGATAGTTTTCCCATTAGTTTTCTGCTGAGTGCATCGGCTATAGCATTAGCCTTGCCATGATGATATTGAATAGCAAAATCAAAGTCCTTGAGATATTCTAACCATCTCCTCTGCCTCATATTTAGCTCTTTTTGAGAGAATAAGTATTTCAAACTTTTGTGGTCCGAGTAGACCGTGAACTTCTCTCCATAGAGATAATGACGCAAATTCTTTAAGGCGAAGATAACTGCTGCCAGTTCCAAATCGTGCACGGGATAATTTTCCTCGTGGCGTTTTAATTGTCTTGACGAATAACAGATTACCTTTCCATTTTGCATGAGGACGCACCCTAAGCCAATGCCAGACGCATCCGTATATACTTCGAATCCACCACCTTCCACCGGTAGTGATAGAATAGGAGCTGTAGTAAGATGGTTCTTAAGAGTTTGAAAACTTTCTTCACATTCCTCTGACCAGATAAAATGATTTTCTTTTCTTATGAGTCTAGTTAAAGGAACAGTAATTTTTGAGAAGTCCTTAATGAACCTTTTATAATAACCAGCTAGACCCAGAAAACTTCTTACTTCTGATACAGTCGTTGGCCGGCTCCAATTTCTGACAGCTTCTTCTTTAGAAGGATCCACAGTGATACCTTCTTTTGAAATAATGTGGCCTAGGAATGAAACTTCCTTGAGCCAGAACTCACACTTGTTAAGCTTGGCATAAAGTTTATGTTATCTAAGTGTTTGCAAAGCTATCCGCAGATGTTCTTCATGTTCCTCTTTTGTCTTGGAATATACCAGGATGTCATCAATGAAGACAACGATGAATTGGTCCACATATGGCTGGAAAACATTGTCCATAAGTTGCATAAATGTTGTTGAGGTATTTGTTAACCCTAACGGCATCACCACGAATTCATAGTGGCCATAACGACTTCGAAAAGCCGATTTATAAATGTCTTCTTCTTTAATTCTAAGCTGATGATAACCTGATCTGAGGTCTATCTTGGAAAAATACTCTGCTTCTGAAAGCTGATCGAAGAGCTCATCAATACGCGGCAACGGATATTTATTTTTGATTGTAAGTTGATTCAGTCGTCGGTAGTCTATGCATAGCCTGAGAGAGCCATCCTTCTTCTTGACAAATAGAACCGGCGCACCCCAGGGGGATGTGCTAGGTCTAATGAAACCCTTATCTAATAATTCCTGCAACTGCCTTTTTAATTCCTTGAGTTCCGTGGGGGACATCTTGTAAGAGGCTATAGAAATCGGTGCTGCTCCCGGAATGAGTTCAATAGTGAAATTTACTTCCCTCTCGGGTGGTAAATTGGGTAATTCGGATGGAAACACATCTGGGAACTCATTTACAATAGGGAAATCTGCTAGGATGATTTCTTTGGACTCGGTAACAATGATAGAAGCAAGAAAAGCTTCACATCCTTACGAAATAAGTTTGCAAGCGTGAAGAGAGGATATGATAGTGGGATGGATTCCAAGGAAAGAAAATATTGGAAGACCGGGTTTTCGAAAGGATATGATCCTATTTCGGCAGTTAATATCAGTATCATGATCTATAAGCCAATCTATCCCTAAAATGGCATCATAACCCTTCATGTCAAGGCATACTAAGTTTGCGGGGAGATTGTGACCTTCTACTATTACCTCACTATCAGGATAATACTCTGTAAGCTTTGTTCCAGAACCTAAAGGTGTAGTAATAGCAAGATCTGAAGGTAGGGGAACTGACGCAATTGGTAATGTTTTTGCAAAAGTAGTGGAGATAAAAGAATGAGAGACACCAGTATCAAATAGCACAAATGCAGGACGGGAATAAATTTGAAGGGTACCTTCCATAAGCCCACCATCCCTGGGTGCTTCTTCTTCCTCTAGAACAGTGTTGAGGCGAGCCTGCCTCCTACGTCCACCACCAGACGATTGATCCTTCATAAGGGGGCAATCTAGCATACGATGCTCCCTGCTTCCACAACGTAGACAAGCACCAAGGCGCTTCCAACATTCTTCAGCTGAATGGCCGAACTTCTCACAAAATGTGCAAGCCGCCATGACTTGCACCTTCTCCTTTTCCTTTCAATTTCTTGACCTTCTCTAAGGTCCTCTCACATAAATATGCCCGCTGGACCATCTCTGCATAAGTACGGATGTTTTTGGTCCCGAGCTGCTTAATGAAATTGGGTCGTAACCCGTCCATAAACCGATTAGCCTTCAATAAATCGGTACTGATTAAATGCGGTGCATAGGGTGCTAGCCTGGAGAATTGAAGTTCATACTCCGCGACTGTCATCATTCCCTGACGAAGAGAGGCGAACTCCATGGCCTTTCTTTCTTTAACATCCTCAGAAAAGTACTTAGCACGGAATAGGGTGAGAAAATCATCCCATGTATGAGGTGCATCGGCCGAAGGTGTGGGTACTAATTTCCACCATGTGCGTGCATCTTTATTGAGTTGGAAGGTTGCGAGACGCACTTTCTCTTGATCCGTGCATTGGATAACATCAAAGATATGATTCATTTCATCTATCCAGTTTTATGCCTCATCCGGATTAGAAGAACCGTAGAAACGCGGAGGGTTTAAGCTCCGAAAATTACGATACAAATCACCAGCCCTTGCCCCTGTGCCTGCCTAGGCCATAATTTGTAATGCCTGAGTAAGGCCAGCAACCGTTTGTTGCATGCCACCCCAATCTTTGTGATGAGGCATTGTAATAATGAGGTACCTGAGAGAAATAACAAATTGTTAATTCTCATGGAATTAGAAAGAGATTAATCTGAAAACTAATTAACTATCTTATCCCGGGCTCTACCCAGTTCTCGCATGGGTGAGGAAATTTCTTCCTTAGTTCATAGGTAGGGGTCCTTAGGCCTTAGACTTATCCTATGACGTGACTCTTTTCCCTAAGTCTTGAGACTTAGGCTCTGATACCAACTTAAATGTCACGCCCCGAGCCTTTATTACAGCAGAAGACTAGCTCGAGGAACATGAACAGCCGACATGGTAAGCCTCTTGCAAGCAAGAATGATCAGAGCGCAAGACAATCACACCTTAAAAAAATGCAATTGTATAATAACTTACTCAAACTCCAACTTTATTTCATTAATAAGCAAAATATTCTAATATAATAACTTTTCAACCTTCTTCAATCCATCAGACTCAAGAAAAAAGGAAAATTACAAAGACTCGATCTAAACAAGATTGACTTTCCTAAGCCTTCACTCTCATTTTCATACAACTTTCATTCGCTCTCGGACCCGCTACTTGTATAACTCGAATCCGAGTTCGAATCACTTCCATCTCCTGAAAGATTGAAAATAGGTAATGAGCACACTTGCCCAGTAGGTATCTTCGTATCAACATGAAGGCACTATTAAAATGATTATCATTTTAGCTCTAAAGAATAAGGTAAAATCATGCGAATGCGATCAATCATATGTAAATAACCAAGGTAACAAAACGATCACATAAGATAGAATGAACAAGTATGAATTAGCAAAAATGTATCACGAACATGATATGGCCTTTCATGAACAAGAATATACTAGAAAGTCATGTAACAATCAAGTAAGTACTCTTCGCATAATAGCAAGTACTTCGTGAATTTATGTGGAATACCATTTTGTGGATAATTTCGTGAATTCCGTGATGCCGTGGATTTTCACTTATTTATAGAGAAAGTACTCCCAGCGCAATGCGACGCCAGTAGCATCATACCCCATGGTTTATAATAGTTTATTTCTGGCAATCAGTCGATGAGACTAGCATAGAGCCCTTGAACACAATCAGTGCTCGATTCGCATCTTCAAATATAAATCAAGCTACTTCCACATTTCAAGCAATAAAATATGGTCAATAATGTAACAAGTTCAATAAGTTCATAATAATTCAAATGAACGAATGCTTCAATTAAGAATATGAGAGATCAAGAATGACTTAAAACAATGTTATGCTCATGGAACAATTTTGACAGCATAACAATATATTCCTTATCTTCCATAAATTAAAATTAAGTATCTTGAGCAATATGACAAGTCTAGACCATCAATAATCTATCTAGGAACTTTGGAATATCAACCCTTAGGTTACAACCTTGGGTTAACTGGACGTGACGGTCTATAATTGGGCCGTTACACGTATATAACGGTCTAGTATTGGGCCGTTAGAACAGCTGAATCCAAAAGAAATCAAAATGGACTCAGATAATGTGACGGTCGGATACTGGACCGTTAATGTGCCTTAACGGTCTAGTAGTGATCCGTTACATAACCAGAACCAGAAAATTTTGATAGCGCTTTCTTAACAATTGGGCTTTAATGGTATAACCCACTCGGCATCCTAGTGGGAATCCCAGGCTCGCGGAGAATTACGGAGGCCTTGAAACAAGATTTCCTAATCCATTAGAAGGAATATCCAATAGAGAGGTCCTCAAGTTCAAGAATATGTTCCTATTGTCCAAAAGTGTGAACTAATGGTCAATTACCAGAATATATGCCATATACTTAGAGAAATTGACTCTATAGTGATGAGAAAAGAGTGAAACAGTGATAAATCAACATTTAAAATCTCACCAATATAACTTTGAAATCATGGATTTAATATAAAATATAAGATCTTGGCTTGAAACTAGCATATGCTTAAAAATAGGTTTAAGTACTCACAACAACGCATTTAGGATCATGAAAGAGTAAATAAACTCCGAGTCATGAAAACAGGTTAAAATCTAGCTAACTAGGCTTATATACATAAGTTAATTGGACTGATGTCAATCCTGTCTCGGGTTGACAGAACTTAGACTCTGACGGTCTAAGTTCGGTGCGTCATTGTGATGTGACGATTTATCGTGGAGCCATCAGAATGTTGTGACGCTCTGCTCGTGGTCCGTCAGAGTTCATATGAAAACGTAACTCTCACAGAGCATGTGACGGCTTATCGTAAGACTGCTAGACGACTGTGGCGGTCGATCTATAATCCGTCAGAGCACTGCTGATAGTAAATAGAATAGGAAGATTCTAAGGTTTTAACTCACATCATGTCTGGAAATCATATATAAACTTCCACATGATAGAACGAAGGTTAAACTAACAGTATGCATGGGTTTTCTGTGAATTGACAAGAAGGTTCTTTTTTAACTTAGTTAGGGCTAAGAATATGCATGCATGATATACAAGTGCATAAGTCCTATTAAAATATGAAATTCTTCACATATAAAGCATGAAATCGAGCAAAACAAGAGGGCTTTTTACTCCTATCATGATATTCTTGCCATTCATGAGATAACCTACCTCTTTCATGGGCTTTCAACTTCCAATTTGGGACTGCAAGACACGCCCTAGTTCTTCCCTTCCTATGAGTTTTCAGCAACTTCACGTCACTCTAACTCCGTAATCCCTTGACCTAAAGATGTAAAATTTGGAGGGTAAGAAGATGAAACTAAGGGGAACAGAAAGTTCTAAAGAACCAAACTATAAATACCTCGTTTAGGTGTTCTAATCTCCTTATCTTCAGCAGACTTTCGCTCAGATTCCTAGGTCGCCATGGTCGAACCAGCAACTTTGCAACGTTCTAGCTCCTTGTGTAGTCAACCTCCTAGCACGAAATTTTGAGGAAGATTAGTCCTATGTATAACGAATAAAAACCTCTAAAAAACCTACCTGAAATAAGGTCATCTTACCTTGATTCCACGCGAGCCAATGTAGGGGTCGCGCAGGTCAAAACTAGGTCCTATTTATAAGGTTTTGCTAGGGTTTGAGGATTATATCGATTCTAGAGTCCTTGTTCAAGCTTAGATCGATTTTTGAGAGTCCTTAACATGTTTACTAGTCCTCCCATCTCGATCCCTAAGAGATAGACTAACGAAAATCCAATCGTTTTACTCTTTCTTCACTTCACGGAACTGACAGAGCGTAACGGTCGAGCCCTAGAGCGTCACATGCCTGTGGCGGTCGCACGATAGACCGCTACAGCTATTGTGCGCATAGTTCAAATTCAATAAAACTCTTTTATTGTTTTATCCATATAATTATCTATAAAAAATATATTTATTTTTAAAATTCGTGAATAGGCTAAATAACCTTCTAGAATATAGGCCAAACTTCATGGGCTTGGCCCTTGAACCTTTTGGGCTTCATTTGTCAAAGCTGGATTAATTTTTTAACATAATTGAGCCTTATAATCAATTTAAGCTTTATAAATTCTTAATAAATTCTTAATAAATTCCAGAAAATTCTTAAAATAATCCAGAAATTAATTATATAAATTTTGGGGCACTACATCGGGTTGACCAGAACCAAACAATGACAAGTAAGAAGACTCCTGGCTCCCTTATAACGTAGTCTTAGCCCTCATAGGATGTCAAAAGACACCCACGGCAAAGCGAGCATACCACAAGGACAAGCCAAGACGAACGGAAAATTGGAACGATGGAAAATGACACCAAGGGAAGGAACGGTCACATGAGGGCCGCCCAAGGGCATGAACGGTCTGGGACAGGCCGTTCAAGGGTCAGACGCCTAAACACCTAAAGGGGATGGACGGTCAGAGAAGAACCGCCCAAGGGATGAGCGGTCAACTCTTGGCTGCTCATGTAACACTCGAGAATTTTAAAATAGAAATATATAAAAAAAAAATTTAATCATTGAACTCATATTCTAATTCTATTGGCTTAACCATTTAAAACATTTAATTACCTATAGATGCTTTAGAAGTTGCCAAATTATATTTTGGAAATGCCAATTTATATTTTTAATCACTTAGGAAATTAATATTACACTATTCCAAAGAAATAGGAAATAGGTTATATAGATAGTGTTTTAAAGGTTAAACGTCACTTTTACAAGATGCCAATTCATATTTTCATAATTTAGAAAATTTCATATTTCAACTTTTACATTATATAATTATTTTGAAGAAATAAGGGTATATTGATGAAGTGTTAAAGGATAAACATAATTTAGAAAGTGAGAAAGGATATATAGACAATTTTAGTTAGTGTAGAGTGAATACAAAAAATCTCCATTCAAAATAACGACATATGCTAAGTCGTTATTTCCTAAACATGAATAGTGATGTGAATAGTGCCACTTTTATTTAAAAAGAATTTTTCAAAAAAATTTATATGTAAAAATAGAGAAAAATGTAAGGGTCTCACCCCTGAAATTGTATAAACAAATTCCCTCAATTTTTAAAAATAAAAATCTTTGAAGTTAACATGAAAATCTTAACTTATGAAATACGTAACCTACCCGTCTTAATAAAATCCTAGGCTTTGGTTAAAGAATTAAACTATAGGGGGACTAGAATACAAATGTGCAAAACAACTTTAAACACATGGGCCATGATTTGTACGTAAGTGGACTTCCACCTTGTCCACTTAGTGAATTGACGCCCCTCACTAGGGCGTCAATTGAAAAATTGAAGACCATGTATACAGGCGTCAATTTGAATATTAAAGTATTAATGTATATATACAGAACACGTGAGTGGGGCAGAGTTGTCTAACAAATGACGCCCTCTTGCAAGGCGTCATTTCCATTAATAATGCCACAATAATGCTACCCAAATAAATGACGCCCTCATGCAAGGCGTCATTTATTAAATGAACGACCCTTTACACGGGCGTCATTTAAACATGTGATTCTAGAAGATTGAGACACGAGCAACCCATTCGAGCTGGCAAAAATAATGCCTACTCAGCATGACCCACAAGGCATTAACCAATGCCTTATCGTTCCCTATAACTAATCGCATCCGTAGCACTGTCAGAGGCTACTGCTGTGCTGCAGAAGCGTCGTCCTCCCGAGGCTACATCCTGCTGCGATCCTGCTGCAGCTCTGAATCTCGTATCACACGTCAAAAGGTAGGTGTTCTCAAATCCTTGCCTAACTAGTAGCTAATAGGTTAATTGATGCATATTTAGAGTTCGATCAACTAGCCAACCATGCTATGTATATATATATATATTTACCATGACCCAGAATAATACCATGTTATACATCTGTTAATAGCTCGTTACATACTGTTATCATGATTTTTTTAGCATGATTTCATGAGCTTTTTAACGGATTTTATCACACTAGTTTTCAGTCTTAAATCCTTAAATTATAGTCTCTGTTAACGTGTTAAACACACAAGGGCATTGAAAATGACGCCCCTGACTAGGGCGTCCATTTCAAAATTGAAGACTGTGTAAACAGTCGTCAATTAATTAACGACATGACCAATGTCGTCAATTTAATTTTCTAGATTTTGAGTAATTGATAATTCAACACATTCAAAAATCTATAACACGAAATTTTTGCATGAACATGTTTCTGGAATCCTGACATTTTTCTCGACATATTCGTATCATTACTTCCTGATTTAGAATATTTTTATACGGATGAATAGTGCATGAATAGTGTGTGAATAGTGACACAGTTTTGTAAATGACACCCCTAACCAGGGCGTCAATTACAAAATTGAAGACTGTGCGAGCAGTCGTCAATTAATTAACAACATGACCAACGTCGTCAATTTAATTTCCTGGATTTTGAGTATTGCTAATTCAACACATTCAAAAATCCATAACTATTGAAATAAAACACGAAATTTTAAAATGAACACATTTCTGGAGTCCTAACATTTTTCTCAACATATTCATATCATTACTTCCTGATTCAGAATATTTTTTTTACACTGATGAATAGTACATGAATAGTGAACCACGGTAAATGACGCCCCTGCCCAGGGCGTCAATTTCTAAATTGAAGACTGTTCAAACAGTCATCAATTAATTGAAGACATGACCCATGGCGTCGATTTAATTTCCTGATTCAGAATATTTTAACACGGATGAATAGTACATGAATAGTGCATGAATAGTGAAACAGTTTTCTAAATGACGCCCCTGCCCAGGACGTCAAATACAAAAGTGACGACTGTTCAAACAGTCGTCCATTAGATGACGCCATGACCAATGTCGTCAATTCATTTTCCTCAAATTTTTAGAAACCAGTAAATCAAAACATTCAAAAACCTATAACTAATAAACCGGACCATGAAAATTTTGACTGAACATATTTCTGTGACCTTGAAAATTTTCTCTATATGTCCATGTCTTCGATTCCTGATTTATTGGAAGAATTATAAATGAATAGTGTTTAAATAGTAAACTGTGACTCATAATGTAGAGCCACCATGTTCAGACAATTATAACTTTTTTAACCTAATCACGAAACTCATGCATGAACATGGTTCTGGAACCCTCATATTTTTCTCTATTTAACCATCTACTTAATTCCTGATTTATTGAAAGTATTAAAAATGAATAGTGTTTGAATAGTGTTTTGAGTCACAGAATGTACCTTCCCGGCGTAAATCACCTCAATTTATTAAATAGGAGAACCCAACTATTTCACATGAGCATGATTTTGAACACCCGAGAATGTCCTCTACCTGTCCATATCCTTACTTTCTATTTTTGAGGAATTTTTACCGTATGAATAGTGTATAAAAGTCACTATTTCAATGAATAGTATCACTTTTCTAAATAAAATAATTTTTTTGATATAGACACGTAGATAGGTAGAGAAAAATATAAGGAATCTAACGGTATGCTCATGCATTAGATTAGGTATCAGGATTCACATTTATTAAAATTTTCACATTGATGATTAATATATACATAAACTTAGAAATGACGACTGTTTAAATAGTCGTCAGTCACAAAAATGACGACTCAGCGAAGGGCGTTATTTATGTGAATAGTGTAAATGAATAGTAAGTGAATAGTAATGAATAGTAAGTGAATAGTAATGAATAGTAATGAATAGTATTCGTAAATAGTAAACTGGCATAATTGCATAATGGCCCTTATGGGATGTTCTAACTTTTATTTAACCTTACTATAGAGTTATCTAGAGTTTTGTTTAGGAAAAATTATATAAATTGATACTTTTTCCTTCATTTCTATTGTGGTTTATACCGACGCAACCCAAAGTCATTTTCTTGGATATTATGAGTCCTTGAATTCCATTCCATAAAAATCTACCTTGTATATCCTACTAAGGCAACCCTTGAAACTCTATGTTGGCTATAAAATGAGAGTGGATGTCAAAAGTAATACATGAAATGCTGTGCATATAGGGCTCGGTCTGGTCCTGGGAGGAGCACCCGAAGGTACTTGTGCCCATGGGAGTTTATTGACCACGGTGTTTAGCATTACACCGGAGTACTTGCTTGACTTGAGACACTCCACCCTACTCTCTCTCTTTACTCACTTGACTTGACTTGCGTGGCCTGGAACGGGCAATACTTGACTTGTGGCCCGAGAAAAGGCAAAATACTTGCTTGATTGAAATAGCTAATTATACTGATACGTACTTAACTTTACTTGCTTGAATTAAATTTTACTTGCTCGTACCTGAGATATACTTGTACATGAGTACATACTTGCACTTGAATTCGTAATCGTACATGAATCCCTGCTAGACCCGAAGTGGCATTTACATCTATAATTCTTGAAATACTGCTAGTCAAATACTTGAAATCTTGATATACTCTCTGTATATAGCTCTTGATCTCTTATTGTTCATCATGTATAGATATACCTGCATACCCGATTCTTTTATACGTACGTCATGCATAGCCATACTGATAATACATGTAAATTGTAATTCACGTAAAGATTGCTCGAATTTGAGATATAATTCCTACTGAGCGATTCGCTCATCCAGTTACTTCCTAACATTTTCAGGTGATTCGGATAACGACAAGAATGGGTTTGAGGCCGAGTGAAGAGTGCTAGAACGCCATCCATTTATCATTAACTAGTCGAGTCTTTGAATTTATTTGTGTCTACCTTGTATTCCCAGTTCTGTCAGTTAGTGGTATAAACTTTGTGTTAAGTCATGTAGCCTAATGTTTGGCTTTCTAAATTTGAAAATTTGTCATGGAATATCTTTATTTCCTTTGATTAATCAAATAAACATCACTTGGACTATTGGAATTTATTATATTTTTAGTCATTTGCGCACTCTGAAATTTTGTATGTTAAAATTCTTATCGCTCTAATGACACAATCTATATAGACGCATCACGCATCCGAGTATCTTCCGCGCTCGGGACGTGACAGTCTTCGTGGTATCAGAGCCTAGGTTTTCAAACCTAGGGAACTAGAAGAAATAAAAGGTTAGAAATTGAAATCTAAGTAAAAACTTGAGTCCAAGGATAGGAAAAATCCGAGTTCAAGGATAGATATACCTTACCCGGTGAGATGGATAGAGCCATGGGTTAAGTTATATAATGACTTTTGACCTTACAAGTAAACCCGATCTTTATCATACTTAACTCTTTTGTAGGATCATGGCTGTGGAAAGAGCACATAGGCGCGTGATGCAGCGCACCGTGCAAGGCCTCACACAGGCACTACAGCAAGTGGCCCAAGGCGGAGCAAACCGTGGAGCGGGAGATCTCCACCGAAGTTTCCGTAACATGAACCCACCGAGGTTCACGGGTTCGTCCGACCCCGAGGATGTCGAGAATTGGCTAAAGGAGATGGAACGAATCTTCCGTGTAATGCAATGCGCGGACAAGGAGAATGTTTTATTGGCCGTATTCCAACTTGCTGGTGGGAATCCATAGAAGCAACATTGCCAGAATATCATGTCACATGGGATGAATTCCTGGAGCATTTCAACAACAAGTACTTCTCCGATCATATCCAGGAAAAGAAGGCCACGGAATTCACCGTTCAAAAACAACGGGGCTTGAAAGTGGCCGAGTATGAGGCCCAGTTTTCCAGATTATCTAGGTATGCACCCCACTTGGTGTGTACGGAAAAGATGAAGGCGAGAAGATTCCTCAACGGGCTTCGGCCCCATTATATCACACAACTTGCCCCGATGGACATCCAAGTCTATTCGGAGATGGTTCGGCGTGCTCAACTGCTGGAAGACGCCACCGAATTATCTGAGAGAATCCGAGGAAGAGACAAGAAGGAACCCGTCACAAGCCCGGGAAAATTCAAACAATCCTTCAACAAGAAGTGATTCTTCATGGGAGGGGAGCCCTCTAAGGTGAAGAAATTCCAGAAGAATGACAGGCCATTCTCCACCACCACACCATCAAAGGAGATTTGCAAGTATTGTGATAAAGTTGGTCATAAGACCGAGGAATGCTGGAGAAAGTTAGGAGCTTGTCTTCGATGTGGGAGCCGAGAGCATCGAATCCCAGACTGCCCACTGATGAAGGAACAAGACACCAACGACGAGAAGCGTCCAATAAAGAAACAAGGCCGTCTGCAAGCTCTCCAAGAGACGGAACCCACTAAAGGTGGAATTGTGGAAGGTACTCTCACTATTTGTTCAAAAATTGCTCAAGTTTTATTCGATACCGGAGCAACTCATTCATTCGTTTCCAAGAACTTTGCTGCTTCATTTTCTAAGAAACATGAACTGTTAGATTTGGTCATATCTACACCTCTTGGGAATGAGTCTGATATCACTTATCACTATCCAAACTGTGAAGTGATGATTAAGAGAAATAATTTACCTGCTGACCTGATATGCCTAGATATGAAGGGTTATGATGTCATACTAGGTGCCGACTGGCTATCCACATATCAAGCAACTGTAGATTGCCGGCATGGCAAGGTAACTTTCGTAGATTTCCCAGAGCTAGTTTACAATAGCCCTCGGAGTAAATCACTTCTTATATCAGCACTCCGAGCTAGTAAACTTATGAATAAGGGATGCATGGCTTTCATAGCATTCGTGACTGCCACGAAAGTCGAGAAGGTTAAACTTGAAGACATCCGTGTAATTCGGGATTTTCCCAATTTTTTTCTAGAAGATTTAACCGGCTTACCCCCGGAAAGGGAAGTGTCGTTCACAATCGACCTTGTCCCTGGTGCTGGTCCAATTTCTAGGGCACCATACAAAATGTCCTCTGCTGAGCTGAAGGAACCAAAAGAGCAGTTAATTGAGTTATTGAACAAGGGTTTCATCAGTCCGAGTACTTCCCCATGGGGAGCACCCGTGCTATTCGTCAAAAAGAAGGACAGATCGATGAGATTATGCATAGATTATCGGCAACTAAATCACCTTACAATCAAGAACAAGTATCCACTGCCAAGGATTGATGAGATGTTCGATCAACTATCTGGAGCTTTATATTTCTCCAAGATTGATCTTCGTTCTGGTTACCACCAATTGAAGATCAAAGAAGAAGATATTCATAAAACTGCATTCCGAAGTAGGTATGGGCATTACGAATTTACTGTTATGCCTTTCGGACTAACAAATGCCCCCGCAACTTTTATGCAGTTAATGAATAGCATATTCAGGCCCTATTTAGACCAATTTATTGTGGTCTTTATTGATGATATTCAGATCTATTCAAAGACCGAAGAGGATCATGAAGAACACCGCAAGAAGGCATTGTAGATATTAAGGGGAAACAAGCTCTATGCCAAATTCAGCAAATGCGAGTTTTGGCTCGAGGAAGTATCCTTCTTAGGCCATATCATTTCAAAGAACGGAATTGCTGTTGACCCATCAAAGGTCGAAGCCGTGAAGAACTGGGAACGACCCACAAATGTAACTGAGATTCGGAGCTTCTTGGGTCTAGCTGGTTACTACCGGCGTTTTATAAAGGACTTCTTCAAAATTGTTGTTCCCCTGACCAGGTTAACCCGCAAGGAAGTGCCTTATGAGTGGAAGGAAGACTGTGAAAAGAGTTTCCAAACTTTGAAGGATCTCTTGACCACTGCTCTAGTCTTATCATTACCAATGGAAGGAGAAAAATACGAGGTATATACTGATGCTTCTGGTATTGGCCTCGGATGTGTATTGATGCAGAATGGGAGAGTCATTGCATACTCTTCCCAACAATTGAAGAAACATGAAGAGAACTACCCAGTTCACGACTTAGAACTGGCCGCAATAGTATTTGCTTTAAAGATCTGGAGGCACTATCTCTATGGAGAACAATTCACTATGTACTCCGATCATAAAAGCCTCAAGTACTTATTCTCCCAAAAGGAGTTGAACATGCGGCAAAGGCGTTGGCTCGAGTATCTCAAGGATTTCGACTTCACTATACAGTACCATCCTGGTAAGGGTAATTCCGTAGCTGATGCCCTTAGTCGAAAGCCGAGAACAATATTGGCCAACTGCATGATACAAGAATGGAAACTGCTGGAGAAATTCTCTGAGCTTGATATCAGCACAGATGAGAAGAACATGTGTATTATTCTATCTCATATGAGCCTACATCCAGATTTGTTACCTGAAATCAAGAAGTTACAAGAAGAGGATCCCTCGCTAGTGGAGATAAAGAGCAAGCTGGACGAGAGACTGGATTTCAAGCTGGCACCTGATGGCAGATTACTATTTCATGAATGGACATGTGTGCCCAACTGTCCCGAATTGAAGAAGAAGATTCTTGAAGAAGCTCATAGATCGAGATACACAATCCACCCTGGAGCCACTAAGATGTACCAAGACTTGAAAAGAACTTTCTGGTTGCCTAACATTAAAAGGGAGGTAGCAGACTTTGTGTCTCGTTGCCTCACATGCCAACAAGTGAAGGCGGAACATCAAAAACCCGCCGGAAAGTTACACCCACTGGATATTCCCAAGTGGAAGTGGGAAGACATTGGCATGGACTTTATCATGGGTTTGCCCAAGTCTAGGGGCAGTTATGATGGAATTTGGGTAATTATCGACCGGCTAACTAAATCGGCCCATTTCCTACCCATCAAAAACCGATGGTCAGTCGACGTACTTGCTGCCCTGTATATTAAGGAGATGGTTAGATTGCATGGAGTTCCCGTCTCGATCGTATCTGACCGAGATCCACGCTTCACCTCTCATTTTTGGAAGGGTCTACAAAACTCTCTGGGGATAAAACTTAATTTCAGCACTGCTTTCCATCCCCAGACAGATGGTCAAACTGAAAGGACAAATCATGTTGTTGAAGATATGTTAAGGGCATGTATTATAGATTTCGGCGGAAGCTGGCACGACCATTTATGCCTAGCCGAATTTGCCTATAATAACAGCTATCAAGCTAGCATTCAAATGGCTCCTTTCGAGGCACTTTATGGCAGGAGTTGTCATTCTCCAATATGCTGGGAAGAAGTCGGTGAAAGATAAATTCTAGGCCCATATATGGTTAGAGATTCGACTGAGAAGATACACCTTATCAGAGAGAGACTCAAGGTAGCTCAGTGCAGGCAAAAATCTTATGCTGATAATAGAAGGAGAGATTTGGAGTTCCAAGTTGGTGACCATGTATTTCTCAAGGTATCTCCTGGCCGAGATATTAGAAGATTCGGTGTTAAGGGCAAGCTCACACCGAGGTTTATCGGTCCATTCGAAGTATTGGAAAGAGTGGGCGAGGTGGCCTACCGTATTGCTTTACCTCCTCAACTCTCGGAAGTGCACAATGTATTCCATATATCTATGCTGAAGAAATATGTGCACGACCCTTCGCACGTCATCGACCATGCTGATTTGGTGATTCAAAGAGATCTTACTTATGAGCAAAGGCCGATGCGGATCCTTGACCGTGAAATCCGAGTTCTAACGAGCAAGACGATCCCTATGGTGAAAATCCAATGGAATCGATGCGCAGAACAAGAAGCCACTTGGGAGACTGAAGAATCTATGAAAAGAAGATACCCAGAATTATTCTAAACTGTAAGTATTTTGTACTTTCCACAATATCCTTATACAGTTGAATTTGGGGACCAAATTCTTTTAAGTAGGGGAGGGTGTAACACCCGAGAATTTTAAAATAGAAATATAAAAAAAAATTAATCATTGAACTCATATTCTAATTCTATTGGATGAATCATTTAAAACATTTAATTACATATAGATGCTTTAGAAGATGTCAAATTATATTTTGGAAATACCATTTTATATTTTTAATCACTTAGGAAATTAATATTACACTATTCCAAAGAAATAGGAAATAGGTTATATAGATAGTGTTTTAAAGGTTAAACGTCACTTTTACAAGATGCCAATTCATATTTTCATAATTTAGAAAATTTCATATTTCAACTTTTACATTATATAATTATTTTGAAGAAATAAAGGTATATAGATGAAGTGTTAAAGGATAAATATAATTTAGAAAGTGAGAAAGGATATATAGACAATTTTAGTTAGTGTAGAGTGAATACAAAAAACCTCCATTCAAAATAACGACATATGTTAAGTCGTTATTTCCTAAACATGAATAGTGATGTGAATAGTGTCACTTTTTATTTAAAAAGAATTTTTCAAAAAACTTTATATGTAAAAATAGAGAAAAATGTAAGGGTCTCACCCCTGAAATTTCACAAACAAATTCCCTCAATTTTTAAAAATAAAAATCTTTGAAGTTAACATGGAAATCTTAACTTATGAAATACGTAACCTACTCGTCTTAATAAAATCCTAGGCTTTGGTTAAATAATTAAACTATAGGGGGACTAGAATACAAATGTGCAAAACAACTTTAAACACATGGGCCATGATTTGTACGTAAGTGGACTTCCACCTTGTCCACTTAGTGAATTGACGCCCCTCACTAGGGCGTCAATTGAAAAATTGAAGACCATGTATACAGGCGTCAATTTGAATATTAAAGTATTAATATATATATACATAACACGTGAGTGGGGCAGAGTTGTCTAACAAATGACGCCCTCTTGCAAGGCGTCATTTCCATTAATAATGCCACAATAATGCTACCCAAATAAATGACGCCCTCATGCAAGGCGTCATTTATTAAATGAATGACCCTTTACACGGGCGTCATTTAAACATGTGATTCTAGAAGATTAAGACACGAGCAACCCATTCGAGCTGGCAAAAACAATGCCTACTTAGCATGACCCACAAGGCATTAACCAATGCCTTATCGTTCCCTATAACTAATCGCATCCGTAGCACTGTCAGAGGCTACTGTTGTGCTGCAGAAGCGTCATCCTCCCGAGGCTACATCCTGTTGCGATACTGCTGCAGCTCTGAACCTCGTATCACACGTCAAAAGGTAGATGTTCTCAAATCCTTGCCTACCTAGTAGCTAATAGGTTAATTGATGCATATTTAGAGTTCGATCAACTAGTCAACCATACTATGTATATATATATATATATATTTTACCATGACCCAGAATAATACCATGTTATACATCTGTTAATAGCTCGTTACATACTGTTATCATGATTTTTTTAGCATGATTTCATGAGCTTTTTAACGGATTTTATCACACTAGTTTTCAGTCTTAAATCCTTAAATTATAGCCTCTGTTAACGTGTTAAACACACAGGGGCATTGAAAATGACGCCCCTGACTAGGGCGTCCATTTCAAAATTGAAGACTGTGTAAACAGTCGTCAATTAATTAACGACATGACCAATGTCGTCAATTTAATTTTCTGGATTTTGAGTAATTGATAATTCAACACATTCAAAAATCCATAACTATCAAACTAAAGCACTAAATTTTTGCATGAACATGTTTCTGGAATCCTGACATTTTTCTCGACATATCCGTATCATTACTTCCTGATTTAGAATATTTTTATACGGATGAATAGTGCGTGGATAGTGACACAGTTTTGTAAAAGACGCCCCTAACCAGGGCGTCAATTACAAAATTGAAGACTGTGCGAACAGTCATCAATTAATTAACGACATGACCAACGTCGTCAATTTAATTTCCTAGATTTTGAGTAATTACTAATTCAACACATTCAAAAATCCATAACTATTGAAATAAAGCACGAAATTTTAAAATGAACACATTTCTGGAGTCCTGACATTTTCTCAACATATTCATATCATTACTTCCTGATTCAGAATATTTTTTTACACTGATGAATAGTACATGAATAGTGAACCACGGTAAATGACGCCCCTGCCCAGGGCGTCAATTACTAAATTGAAGGCTGTTCAAACAGTCGTCAATTAATTGAAGACATGACCCATGCCGTCAATTTAATTTCCTGATTCAGAATATTTTCACATGGATGAATAGTACATGAATAGTGCATGAATAGTGAAACCGTTTTCTAAATGACGCCCCTGCCCAGGACGTCAAATAGAAAAGTGACGACTGTTCAAACAGTCGTCCATGAGATGACGCCATGACCAATGTCGTCAATTCATTTTCCTCAAATTTTTAGAAACCAGTAAATCAAAACATTCAAAAACCTATAACTAATAAACCGGACCATGAAAATTTTGACTGAACATATTTATGTGACCTTGAAATTTCTCTCTACATGTCCATGTCTTCGATTCCTGATTTATTGGAAGAATTAAAAATGAATAGTGTTTAAATAGTAAACTGTGACTCATAATGTAGAGCCACCATGTTCAGAAAATTATAACTTTTTTAACCTAATCACGAAACTCATGCATGAACATGGTTCTGGAACCCTCATATTTTTCTCTATTTAACCATCTACTTAACTCCTGATTTATTGAAAGTATTAAAAATGAATAGTGTTTGAATAGTATTTTGAGTCACAGAATGTACCTTCCCGGCGTAAATCACCTCAATTTATTAAATAGGAGAACCCAACAATTTCACATGAGCATGATTCTGAACTCCCGAGAATGTCCTCTACCTGTCCATATCCTTACTTTCTATTTTTGAGGAATTTTTACCGCATGAATAGTGTATAAAAGTCACTATTTCAATGAATAGTATCACTTTTCCAAATAAAATAATTTTTTTGATATAGACACGTAGATAGGTAGAGAAAAATATAAGGAATCTAACGGTATGCTCATGCATTAGATTAGGTATCAGGATTCACATTTATTAAATTTTTCACATTGATGATTAATATACTAAACAATTAATATATACATAAACTTAGAAATGACGACTGTTTAAATAGTCGTCATTCACAAAAATGACGACTCAGCGACGAGCGTTATTTATGTGAATAGTGTAAATGAATAGTAAGTGAATAGTAATGAATAGTAAGTGAATAGTAATGAATAGTAATAAATAGTATTCGTAAATAGTAAACTGGCATAATTGCATAATGGCCCTTATGGGATGTTCTAACTTTTATTTAACCTTACTATAGAGTTATCTAGAGTTTTGTTTAGGAAAAATTATATAAATTGATACTTTTTCCTTCATTTCTATTGTGGTTTATACCGACGCAACCCAAAGTCATTTTCTTGCATATTATGAGTCCTTGAATTCCATTCCATAAAAATCTACCTTGTATATCCTACTATGGCAACCCTTGAAACTCTATATTGGCTATAAAATGAGAGTGGATGTCAAAAGTAATACATGAAATGCTGTGCATATAGGGCTCAGTCTGGTCCTGGGAGGAGCACCCGAAGGTACTTGTGCCCATGGGAGTTTATTGACCACGGTGTTTAGCATTACACCGGAGTACTTGCTTGACTTGAGACACTCCACCCTACTCTCTCTCTTTACTCACTTGACTTGACTTGCGTGGCCCGGAACGGGCAATACTTGACTTGTGGCCCGAGAAAGGGCGAAATACTTGCTTGATTGAAATAGCAAATTCTACTGATACGTACTTAACTTTACTTGCTTGAATTAAATTTTACTTGCTCGTACTTGAGATATACTTGTACATGAGTACATATTTGCACTTGAATTCGTAATCGTACATGAATCCCTGCTAGACCTGAAGTGGCATTTACATCTATAATTCTTGAAATACTGCTAGTCAAATACTTGAAATCTTGATATACTCTCTGTATATAGATCTTGATCTCTTATTATTCATCATGTATAGATATACCTGCATACCCGATTCGTTTATACGTACGTCATGCATAGCCATACTGATAATACATGTAAATTGTAATTCATGTAAAGATTGCTCGAATTTGAGATGTAATTCCTACTGAGCGATTCGCTCATCCAGTTGCTTCCTAACATTTTCAGGTGATTCGGATAGCGACAAGAATGGGTTTGAGGCCGAGTGAAGAGTGCTAGAATGCCATCCATTTATCATTAGCTAGTCGAGTCTTTGAATTTATTTGAGTCTACCTTGTATTCCCAGTTATGTTAGTTAGTGGTATAAACTTTGTGTTAAGTCGTGTAGCCTAATGTTTGGCTTTCTAAATTTAAAAATTTGTCATGGAATATCTTTATTTCCTTTGATTAATCAAATAAACATCACTTGGACTATTGTAATTTATTATATTTTTAGTCATTTGCGCACTCTGAAATTTTGTATGTTAAAATTCTTATCGCCCTAATGACACGATCTATATAGACGCGTCACGCATCCGAGTATCTTCCGCGCTCGGGACGTGACAGCTCAACCCCACGACTCCTGGTTAGAACGGTTTTGACCAATCTGCTGACTCGAACCGACATACTACAGTGCCAGTCAAAACGGTCTTGATGGGACCGCCTAACTCGACCGACACGCAACTGTTGACCAAGGGTCAACTGGGATGGGCGGTCAGAGACTGGCCGCTCAACCCGACCAGAATCATGAACGGCTAGCAACCAACCGCCCAAGGGGGATGAGCGGTCCATCGACCGACCACTCAACCCAAAATCGATAGAGGATGAGCGGTCCAAGGTTGGCCGCCCTTAGGCTTGAGCGGACTCTAGTGTGACCGCCCAACCATCACGGTGAGCAAACCGTGGGGTTGGCCCAATCTTGGCCTTCCCAGGCCCCGTTCGTTCCGAAACGAAGGGGATACAGCCATGGACACACATACAATCACATGGACTCCAACCGGAGTCAAAGCGGTGCACGGATCGCAAGAAAGGGGCGATTCTAACGAAATCACCCAAAAAGGACAACAGGACTTCCTGGATCCCTACCGGTCAAACGGGACCACCAAACGAGACGAAATCTGTGATTATGGAGCGCTGACGTTCTAGGGAGTCCATTGATAGTAACTGATCCAGAAACCGTCAACATTTTTCGGCGAAGCCTACGGAACCGACGAAACTCCAACGAGCCCGATCTCGCTCGTTCGAGCATCAAACGACGTGTTGGGACAGGGAAAACGTAGAGGACGAGTGGGTGATCCATCTCCCTACCTCCACCGAAGAAACCGCGCGCTGAAGCGACTAATCCGCATCGAAAATGCCAAAACACGAACCGTGCCGATCTCGGAATCCACCGAGGGATCGCGCCCTCCACGCTCAAACCGCTGCTCCAACCCGCGAACAGATCACCCCAGCACGTCCACGCCTCAGCCCGCTCTCCACAGTCGTGCGCCCCGCGTCGAACGGTCAAGAGATGGGAGAGAATGGAGTGAGAGAACGTGAGGTTGAAAATGAGCATGAGAGATTGTGGAGTTGAATTTATAGAAAGAAATTAGGAAATTTTCCTAATTTTTGAAAATCTGATATTTGAGCCGAAAATCCACTAATTCAGAAAAATATGCAAAAATAGTCGAAACGATCCTCGCGAAGAGTACATCGCAGCTGTAACGTCCTCGAGTCGATAAACTGAGAAATAAACTCACCGTAGGGTTCCGTAACTAGTACGAGAGAAAAACCTACACGGATCGTAAAACTCAACTCGGGAGGTACAAAGGCGATCCAAAACTCTCCAAAAAGGATATGAAAGACCTAATAAAGATCTGACAAGACCCATTAAGGATCCGAGATGTTACATCCTCCCCTCCTTCAAGAAATTTCATCCTCGAAATTTAAGGACTAGCAAGAAGGAAGAAGCAGGGAAGAACAACCTGACAACACGAACACGAAAATAACACAAATCACGAGAACACGGTCAGACTATAATCACAAGTACACGCTCAAGATCGAGCACGACGCAAGTGAACACGAGTTCGACACCTCCAAAATAGGGCAACGTCGCTTACGGCTCACAGGACAGGAGACACGACTGCCATGATAATAGATATCGAAGAAACGAAACGACAGACACGACAAGCATCAGCTTACACAAGGAAGCATAGTCCTCACAGCTGACAGCTCGACAACATCATCGGCTCCAGTACCAAAGGCAACAGGGAACATCTAGCACCCAGGACGCCAACGATAACAACACCAGACCACAAGCACAATGATGTTGTTCCGATCTTCTTTTACAACTTTCTAGTGGTAGTTTTCCTGTTTTGCTACTACTGATGTTTTGTTGTTCCGTGTTACTCAGTGTTTTTCAGTGGGGATCCGCATGACCCCTACTAAGCCAGTGACACGAGACTCACCCCTACTTTTCAGGTGGGTCGTGTTCGTTCTGCTTCCGCGGTTCCTGGTGTGGCGTGTCCGTAGTTGCCAGTTGGTACCTTCGTCGGGCTTCCCCCGACTTTCTTGGTACGTGTTTCCTTTCTGTTGACTGTACTGTTAGACTGTTTGTCTCTCCTTTGGACTGGACTCTGGTATATAATTGTTAAATTAAACTGTTAATTAAAAAGTAATTTTATTTCTGCTACTAAAGCAAACTGATCTAATGAAATTTAATTACTTACTGTCATATCTCTGTGGCTATCCTGGGACCTGTGGGCCCATGGCCCACAGGTCCCAGGATCGAAACCTGGCTCTGATACCATCTGTGATGACCCGAATTCCGGATACAAGATATACCTGATAGGACTATCGAATACACCTGATACCACTTGGAACCCATGAAGCCTCCCAAGAGCGGTAAAGCTCCGAAGGGATGAAAGGATTGTCGTGTAGTACATTGAAGCCACAGAGATATGACAATAAGCAATTAAATTTCATTAGATCAGTTTGCTAAAGTACCAGAAAAAAAATTACTTTTTAATTAACAGTTTAATTTAACAATTATATACCAGAGTCCAGTCCAAAGGAGAGACAAGCAGTCTAACAGTACAGTCGATAGAAAGGAAAGATGTACCAAGAAAGTCGGGGGAAGCCCGACGAAGGTACCAGCTGGCAGCTACAGACATGCCACACCAGGAACCGCGGAAGTAGAACGAACATGACCCACCTGAAAAGCAGGGGTAAGCCTTGTGTCACTGGCTCAGTAGGGGTCACGCGGATCCCCACTGAAAAACACGCAATAACACGGAACAACAAAACAGCAGTAGTAGCAAAGCAGGAAAACTACCACTAGAAAGCTGTAAAAGAAGACCGAAACGGAAGGAGTAGGAACGGCTAAAAGAAAAGGGAAAAGCCGTACTGAACAAAACACGGCTGCCGAACTAACCTCGGCCCCTGAGCTACTCCAAATAACAATAGCAACAGATGGGTAACTCCGAACTAACGAAGTTAGGAGTTGCCCATCCGTCGACGGTGGAAAAGACCTGCAAGAAAACAAAGAAACCTAGGAAAGACCTAGACAGACGCAGACATAGACGACACGACTAGAACGTCGTGCACACTGCCCCACACATGACTAGAACATCATTCATACGACAGGACACTGACCTCGAGTATGACAACGAGAGGGCTAACCCGGAAGGTCACGACACACAAGAAACGCGGAGAGTCACGTGCCACGTGACTGGCGTGCCCCACACTAGAAGAATGGCCAGATGCGTCCATGGACATCTTATACTGTGCCACAAGTGTCTTGCCCACGATATCGCTAAAGTCTCGGCAGAGTCGCAGACACGCACTGAACAACACAGGAACTACAATAACGAGTGGCTAGTCAGGGTTACGCTCGTCGACGTAAGTCCAAAGCCCCTGACCACGTGTGCACACACTGGGCCACTGCCTAAGCCAGGCCTCTAGCTAGTATTCCCCCACCGAAGGATGCTACGGTTGGACCGGGAGCCCACGGAACTAGCTTAAGAACTGTAAACCGAGAAAGTGCCCCGCTACAAGAGTCGTCGCAGAGAAACGTGACGTAAGGCTATGACTAGTGAAGGCTCACAAGACACGGAGACTCAAAACACGAGTGCTGAAGTATAGACAGGCAAGAACACCCTGCGACACGTACTTCAGAGCATCAATGGTAGCACAGCCACTGCCGACAGACTCAGGACAAGGCAACTAGACCTACTCACGTAACGATCCTTGAGTCTCAAGACTCGGAGGCAAGATCGTCACAAATAGCGGAACAAGCCACAAATCGGTCTAATCCTAAGCCAGAGAAAATGACACGGTCGAAGGAAACGACATGCAGAGACCTGAGGGAACACCGGGGACCCTCAACAGACCTGGACACGTAGATCGAGGTAGGATGATACCTCGAGGCATCCAGAACTGTCGAGACACACAAGGCTTCATGTCAACCACTAGGTGACCCCGGGTTGACCGGAACCAGACAATGACAAGTAAGAAGACTCCTGGCTGTCTTATAGCGTAGTCTTAGCCCTCATAAGATGTCAGAAGACACCCACAGGAAAGCGAGCAGACCACAAGGACAAGCCAAGATGAATGAAAAACCAGAACGATGGAAAATGACACCAAGGGAAGGAACGGTCACATGAGGGCCGCCCAAGCGCATGAACGGTCTGGGACAGGCCGTTCAAGGGTCAGACGCCTAAACACCTAAAGGGGATGGACGGTCAGAGAAGAACCGCCCAAGGGATGAGTGGTCAAGTCTTGGCCGCTCAAGCCCACGACTCTTGGTCAGAATGGTTTTGACCAAACCGCTGACCCGAACCGACATACTACAGTGCCAGTCAAAACGGTCTTGACCGGACCGCCTAACTCGACCGACACGCAACTGTTGACCAAGGGTCAACTGGGATGGGCGGTCAGAGACTAGCCGCTCAACCCGACCAGAATCATGAACGGCTAGCAACCAGCCACCCAATGGGGATGAGCAGTCCATCGATCGACCACTCAACCCAAAATCGACAGAGGATGAGCGGTCTAAGGCTGGCCGCCCTTAGGCTTGAGCGGTCTCTGGTGTGACTGCCCAACCATCACGGCGAGCAAACAATGGGGTTGGCCCAATCTTGGCCTTCCCATGCCCCGTTCGTTCCGAAACGAATGGGATACATCCATGGACACACATACAATCACATAAACTCTAACCGGAGTCAAAACGGTGCACGGATTGCAAGAAACGGGCGATTCTAACGAAATCACCCAAAAAGGACAACCGGACTTCCCGGAGCCCTATCGGTCAAACGGGACCACCAAACGAGATGAAATCAGTGATTATGGAACGCTAACATTCCAGGGAGTCCATTGACAGTAACTGATCCAGAAATCGTCAACGTTTTTCGGCGAAGCCTATGAAACCCCAACAAGCACGATCTCACTAGTTCGAGCATCAAACGACGTGCAGGGACAGGGAAAACGTAGAGGACGAGTGGGTTATCCATCTCCCTACCTCCATCAAAGAAATCGCGCGCCGAAGCGACTAATCCGCACCGAAAATGCCAAAACACGAACCGCGCCGATCTCAGAATCCACCGACGGATCGCGCCCGCCACGCTCAAACCGCTGCTCCAACCTGCGAACCGATCACCCCAGCACGTCCACGCCTCGGCCAGCTCTCCACGGTCGCGCGCCCCGCGTCGAACGGTCGAGAGACGTGAGAGAACGGAGTGAGAGAACGTGAAGTTGAAAATGAGCAAGAGAGATAATGGAGTTGAATTTATAGAAAGAAATTAGGAAATTTTCCTAATTTCTGAAAAATTGATATTTGAGCCGAAAATCCACTAATTCAAAAAAATATACAAAAATAGCCGAAACGATCCTCGCGAAGAGTACATCGCAGCTGTAACGTCCTCGAGTCGATGAACTGAGAAATAAACTCACCGTAGGGTTCCGTAACTAGTACGAGAGAAAAACTCACACGGATCGTAAAACTTAACTCAAAAGCTACAAAGGCGATCTGAAACTCTCCAAAAAGGATTCGAAAGACCTAATAAAGATCCGACAAGACCCATTAACGATCCGGGATGTTACAGCTTGTGTATGCCAATGAATTAAAAAGAATAGGATCTGTGTATTAATTACATGCTAGGAATGTTGACTTTAATTTTTACATTTTGGATGGTTATTTTGGTGCAATATTTAGAAACTGGAGCCCCTACACATTAGTCGTTTGGGACACTTTGGGGAAAAAAATGCCCCTAAAACACATTATTTCAAGTGATTATTTTAGGGTGGTTTTAATAAGATTATCCTTAAAATAGGTTATTTGGGGCAGTTTGAAGGAGGAATTACCCTAAAAATATGCTTATTATAGGCATTTAATCATCAAAATTGCCCCTATTAAAATATGTAGGGGCAATTTTTTAGTACCTCTAATGACAAAACTAGGGGCACTTTTCAAAAAGTGCCCTAAAAGCCTTTAGGGACCGAGGCAATAGGGGCACATTTTAAATTGCCCCTAAAACTAATCAAACTGCCCCTAAAGGTTTTTAGGGCATTTATCTCCATTTTTTTGGGCAGTTTTGAAATGCCCCAGAAGGTCTATTTTCTTGTAGTGGCATAAAAATCAACAGTAATAGCCCAGCATGTATCACTGTTCGTTGGATAGCCCTTGTTACAAACTTTTCTTTAAATGTGGATGGTGCTAGTAAAGGCAATCTCGGTCCTTCCGGGGGTGGTGGCTATTTCAGAAACTCTCATGGGCAGCCAGTGCTGGGTTTCTCCTATTTTTATGGACTTGGCTCCAATATGGTGGCTGAAGGACGGGCTTTACTTGATGGGCTTCGATTGGCATAGTTGCATGCTATTCCTATGTCTGTTATATTCACTTATTCATTGGCATTGATTGATCTGCTGAATACCAAAAGAGATCCTCCATGGTCATTACTCCGTTGGTGGAATTCTCTACAACAACTTTTCTCAACTATTCACTGCCCCATTGTCCATTCATATAGAGAAGAAAATCAACTTGCAGATGCTTTGGCAAATCATGTTGTTCTCATGGGACACAATTTGGAGTTTTCTTCCATTAGAGAGCTGCCTCTGTTAGCTAAAGGTTATGCCATAGTTGATACTAGTGGCATACCTAATATTCGCGTGAGGCGTGTAAAGTGTTTCTCTTTCATATTTTCATTGTATTTCAGAGGCTTGCCTCCTATGAAGATGTATTCTTTTGGAAAAATAATAAAATAAGTATCTAATGGCTGGTAGGTGGAGTGAGAACATTCCCTTCCTATGGAATGGGGGTGCACTCTCCCTTCGTCCCATTAGATGACCTGGTTTACAAAAAAAAAAAGTTGAATTGAGGTGTAAAATGTCTGAAGTGGAAAAGAATTTTGAAAAATTGAAAAATAAAGAAGAAGTTATGAAATCCACAAATTCAAAACTTGAAAAGAAGAATGTGAGCTTGAATGAAGAGGTGGCTGAATTACAGTCCACCTTATCTAGGTTTGTCAAAGGTAAACAAAACTTAGATAACTTGTTGGGAGTTAAGATTAACTTCCAAAAAGAAGGTTTGGGGTACATTCCCCATAATAAAAATTCTTTTGAAAATAAGATTACAACTTCCTTTGTTCATGAAAAGAACGATAACTGTGCATCATGCTCACACACTAAGCCAATACATGTTCAATCTAAACCACAAAAATACCAAAGAAGATTTTCAAATGTCAATTGCTTTCATTGTGGTAGATTTGGTCATGTTATTGCTAATTGTTGGTTCAGACAAAACACACAAAGAAATCATGCTACTTGGACCAGGAAAAGATATATGTAGAATTAGACTAACTCTCGTGGACCCAAATTAGTTTGGATACCAAAATCAATTGGATGAGAATTTTGTTTCTTGCAGATATGCCTTGAAGCCAGGGGGAGTAAATGGTACCTGGATAACGGTTGCTCAAGGCATATGACAGGGGACAAGAAGGTGTTCTCTACTCTCCAAGATAAGGACGGAGGCTCTGCTGTCTTTGGTGGAAAGGACAAAGGTAAAATAATTAGAATTGGCAACATAGGTAAGAATTCTGAAACTCTAATTGAAAATGTACTTTTGGTAAAGGGTTTAAATCATAATCTTTTGAGCATAAGTCAATTGTACGATAAAGGTTTTAAGATTGTCTTTGATGAATCACATTACCTCGTCATGAATAAAAGCACTTATGAAATCAAGTTCATCGACAAGAGGAATAACAATGTATACACTATTGATCTTGATGATGTTTCCGGTGATGATGTGTGCTTGGTAGCAAACAACCATGATAATGCATGGCTATGGCACCGAAGACTAGGTCATGCTAGTTTTGGAGTAATCTCAAAATTGTCTAGACATGACTTGGTGAATGGTTTGCTAAAGTTAAAATTTGAAAGTGATAAAATCTATGAGGCTTGGACAAAAGGCAAACAAACACACATCTCTTTCAAAAATAAGAACATTGTTTCTATCGCTCGGCCTTTAGAACTGTTGCACCTTGATCTTTTTTGTCCGACTAGGACATCTAGCCTAGGAGGAAAATCTTATGGATTCGTGATTATTGATTATTACTCCATATTCACATGGGTATTATTTCTAGCTAATAAAAGTGATGCCTTGATAGAGTTTCAAGTATTTTGCAGGAAAATTCAGAATGACAAAGGATACCTCATCACCACAATTCAAAGTGATCATGGTGGTGAGTTTGAAAATCATGAATTCAGCAGCTTTTGCAAGGAGAAGGGATACACACATAACTTCTCATCACCAAGGACGCCTCAACAAAATGGAGTAGTGGAGAGGAAAAATAGAACCTTGATAGACATAGCACGGACAATGTTAAGTGAGAACTCCCTACCAAAATATTTTTGGGCTGAGATAGTAAGTACAGCATGTTACATCATCAATAGGGCAATGGCAAGGCCCATTTTAAAGAAAACTCCATGCGAGCTCTACAAGGGTAAGAAACCAAACATTTCATATTTTAAACCTTTTGGATGCCTTTGCTTCATCCTGAACAATGGTAAGTCTAGCCTAGGTATGTTTGATGAAAAGAGTGACAAAGGAATCTTCCTAGGTTATGCATTAAACTCTAGAGCTTATAGACTATTTAATAAAAGGACTTTTGTTGTTGAAGAAAGTCCTCATGTTATTTTTGATGAATCTGAATTGAAACTGACCAATCAATCTATGCCAATCTTAGATGCAGATGAAGCTCCTAGAAACCTAACTGATGCTGGAACATCTAAAGCCAAGGATGAACCGACAGAGGGAACCTCTAGCAAGGATGAAAATGATGAAGATCCTTCAATTGAAACACTTCAAGAACAACCATTGCAACACCCTGACTTGCCTAGAGCTTCAACACACTTGAAAGATCACCCCGCTGAAAACATCATCGGTAATCCTGAAGATGGGGTAAGAACTAGATCTTCTTTAAGGCAAGTGGAAGAAGAGGATTTAATGGCCCTTATCTCTCAAGAAGAGCCTAAGGATATTCATGAAGCTCTTCAAAATGAATCCTGGGTTCAGGCTATGCATGAAGAGCTACACCAATTTGAAAGGAACGAAGTGTGGTCTCTCGTGCCGCGTCCCAAGAATTATCCCGTAATTGGAACCCGTTGAGTTTTCAGAAATAAACTAAATGACACGGGATTGGTTGTTAGGAATAAGGCCCGGCTCGTAGCCAAAGAGTATAGCCAAGAGATGGGCATTAATTTTGATGAGTCTTTTGCACCGGTTGCTTGATTAGAAGCAGTCCGGATTCTACTGTCCTATACTTGCTCTTTTAACTTCAGATTATTTCAGATGGGTGTTAAATCTACCTTTCTTAACGGGTACATCAAAGAGGATATTTTTGTAGAACAACCTCCAAGTTTTGAAGACCCAAAACATCCACAACATGTGTACAAGCTGCAAAAAGTCTTGTACGGATTAAAGCAAGCACCAAGGGCTTGGTATGAAAGGCTCACCTCATTCCTAATTGAAAATGGTTTCAAAAGAGGTAAGGTTGACCTAATACTCTTCACGAGAAAATCAGGTAAAGACATATTAGTAGTTCAAGTGTATATTGATGATATAATTTTTGGAGCTACTAACAATGCTTTATGTGATGAATTTGCAGAAATAATACAAGGAGAATTTGAGATGAGCTTAATGGGTGAGCTTACATTCTTTCTTGGATTACATGTTAAACAAACGTCAGAGGGCATCTTCATAAATCAAGCTAAATATACCTTGGAGCTGTTAAAGAAATATGGGATGGCAGAAGCAAAGCCCTTGTCAACTCCGATGGCCATAACCACGAAGTTAGACAAAGATGAAAAGGGAAAAATAGTAGATTCTACACTGTTTCGAGGTATGATCGGATCACTACCGTATCTCACAGTATGCCGTCCTGACATTCAATACAGCGTATGTCTATGTGATCGCTTTCAGTCATGTCCTAAAGAATCTCATTTATTGACTGTTAAATGGATTTTTCGATGCTTAATTGGCACAATGGACTTTGGATTATGGTTTCCCATCGGTAGTTCATTTGATTTGATTACATATATCGATGCGGATTGTGCTAGATGTATTGTAGATCCCAAAAGTACAAGTGGGTACTGTTAGTTTCTCGATGGGTGCCTAGTTTCATGGGCCTCTAAGAAACAACATTCAGTAGCTCTCTCAACGGCCGAGGCTGAATATGTAGCCGCCGGAAGTTGTGGAGCCCAAGTACTTTGGATCAAAAATCAATTGCTTGATTTAGATGTTGAAATGAACTGTGTTCCAATCTTGTGTGATAATACCAGTGCAATCAGCTTGTCAAAAAATCATGTACAACATTCTAGGACAAAGCATATTGATATTCGACATCATTTTCTAAGAGATCATGTTGGAAAAGGGGTCTTTGAATTGAATTTCATTAACACACACAATCAGTTAGCTGATATCTTTACAAAACTCCTAAACTAGGAACAATTCAGCAAGATAAGAAGAGAACTTGGCATGTGCAAGGGAGAGAGCATACATACTTAGGTTTGCACTTAGGTTTGCACTTAGGTTTAGAGTTGCACATCTAGAACCAAACTCACTTGCATAAAGGGTAGATTGCCATGCATATTCTGTGTATTTATTTTCAATACCTTGTGTGTATATACACCCCTGCATGCTTGAATGTAATTATACATATAGCCCTCCTTGAAATTTTTCTAAGGCCAAATATTCCTTGATTAAACTAATGTAGACCCAGTGACCTCGGGATCTAAGGCATTTTATGAGGGGGAGAGTCAAAGATTTTTCTCTCAAATGTCTCATAAGCCTCTTCTCGAGGTCATTGCCTCTCTCTACATCAGGTGTTGGTTCAATACAGAAGGAAGGTTGATGGATATTAATATAAAAAGAAGGGTTGAAGGAGTTATATAAAAAAATGGTAAATTAGGGCTAGGCCGACCATTTCGGTCGACCGCCGCCCCGGGTCCGTTCGACCAATTCCAGTGAATCGAGTCGGCCGAACCACATCCGAACCCTTTTTAAAGGAGGTTTCAAACCCCATCTCCTCATTCCATCACACCTATTCTCTCTCCAACATTCTTCCCTAACCCTAGCACACCAAAATCCCACCTCTCAAGCCCCAAATCCTCCACCTTCTTCCATCCGCACAAGATCCGACTTGTTCGTCACCATTTCGGGATGAAACCTCCGTGACCGTTTGTGTGACCTTGAAGCCATTCCCTAGGTTCCAGATTGTGGAGAAGGTCTTTTCAAGCCTTTGGTGTGTCTATCGGTACATCTACATTCCCAGGGAAGAGTTCACTCCTTTTCAAGGGTTTCCACAGTGGATTCTCTAGTCTAGGATGGCGCATAGATGAAGTTCTCAGTATTCTACCCAGGGGGAACCTAGTGCTCAGAGACGTCAGGCCCCGGCTCCTCCACCACAGCGGGCTCCTGCACCTCCTTGTGCACCGCAGTTGCCTCCATGGCCCATAATCGACCCTCGACTAGTCAATTTTGATGAGGTGAATGACATTCTTCCCTATCTATGTGCACTATTTGAGATTCAAGACGGATGTGTTGATTTTGTCACAAGATATCCCCGATACTACCCCAACCTAGTCCAGCAATTCTATGGCAATTTGATTGAGAGAAATGAACAGTTATATATGGTTGTTTAAGGTGTTGAGATTACTATTACTCTGGATCTTTTTGAACAAGCCTTAGGAGTTTCAGCTAGGGGTGCAGACATGGTTTTTGGTCATGGTGCCAGTGAGGGCACCTTTCTTGCTATGACCGGTTGTGAA
The DNA here is from genome assembly GCA_022559845.1 of Amorphophallus konjac. Taxonomy (NCBI): domain Eukaryota; kingdom Viridiplantae; phylum Streptophyta; class Magnoliopsida; order Alismatales; family Araceae; genus Amorphophallus; species Amorphophallus konjac. The sequence goes on from CM040124.1 coordinate 147,747,129, forward strand.
TATGTACGTGGTGTCAGTGATTTAATCACCTTGAATGCCAACTATTTTCCACCACTGCAGCGAATATTGCATCACATGTTTACTGCATTCATCTATCCCAAAAGTGGAAGCCGAAATGAAGTGACAAAAGTTCACAAATTCCCGTTTTACTATGTTATGAATGGGATTTTAGTCAACATGGGTCGGCTCATGACAGATTTGATTAAGACATGTTGTACCCAACTATGGAGATCCTTGTCGTATGCTTCACAGCTGACAAGAGTATTCATATATGTTGGGATCAACTTGACAGATGAACTGTTTATTCAAGTTAGGTAGGATGATGTGTATAACAAACACAAGATCTTTTCCGACTTTGGATATTATTGGGGTCCCGACGGCCAGTTACGCAGAAATATGCCAGTTTATGGGGAAGAATCTGAAGTAGAAGAGGAAGAAGAGGAACAACAGCAGCAGGGTCAAGGGGAAGCCCCCCCTCCAGATCAGGCAGAGGACCAGCCTTCTCCACCTTCACCTCCACATGTCGATCCGGAGATGCCTCCCCCTCCTCAGTTCTTTCATGGGGAGTCCTCTACTCAGGGCGCAGGGTAGCCGTCTTGGGTAGATTCTGAGACTTTTGATAGGCATTATTCTGGACTAGTCACTCGCATGGACACCTTTGGGAACCAACTCTCTACTTTTGGGGATCACATAGACACCATGGGTGATATGTTGGAAACCATGTCCGATTGCATAGATTCCTTCTCCACAGTCCTGGACACCTTGTCCACCCAGATGACCACTCTCTCCACTCATATGACCACCCTCACCCAAAGCCATGAAGACTAACGTGAGGCCTTTCATACCATGAACCGCGTTCTTCTTGACATGCAATGCCATGACCTGGCCCATGATAATACCATTGCTAATCTTCAGCACCGTCTTCAGTTTCAAGACCACACCCTTGAGGATATTCGACGCCGCCTTGGCTATCAGTCGCCTCCTGAAGATCAGCCTCCTGTAGATGGCCACTGAGGATTTTCTTTTGTTTCCTACCTCCAGTCTGTGTCCTTGGGTCTTGTGTCTTATTGGGTCTACTTTTCTTCTATCCCCTCCCCTCCTTTGATGATGCCAAAGGGGGAGAAGTAGTTAGTGTAGGGTCTTATATAGCTAATGCATGCATGTCCTTATGTTTGTATGAATGTTGTTCACTTGTGAGATTCATTTGTGTGTCTTTGCATTTTGTTTGAGTCAGTTTTGCATTTCCCTTGTCATGAGTGTCTAGCAGATGTCTTGCATTTTCTAGCATCAATGTACTTTGTACTTAACTAATGGAATGAAATGATGAACATAATGCACTTGGTATTTGACATTACATGATGGCTCTTGTCTCTCATTTCCTCTCTACATGGCAAATAAAATGTTTGAATGGTTTGCATGGCCTTGGCTTAATGAAGTGATTACATGGATTGATCGCCTTGTGGTTTGTTGGCTTTGCCTTTTCTCAAATTGGTTCTATCTATATCAAATGGTATCGGATGAAGGACAGGCTAGCCAGTCTGAAATCCTTCACTATGTGTGAGTGTAAACTCCGCCCCGTACAAGAATCATGCGGGATATTGCACGGATACAATGCGTTGTTTTAAAGTTCCAAATTTGCTCAAGGCACGCCAATGCACTTAATAATATAGAGTTTTGTCATCATCAAAAAGGGGGAGATTGTTGAGTCTCTCTAGGTGATTTTGATGATAACAAAACCCCATATGGAAAATAGTTTGATAGCATTCATTAGTGAAGAAGTAAGATATCTTTTAGGCTCTCAAAGCCATTTTCATTCCAAGCTAAATGCTCAAATTTATCTTGCTTCAAGATGCCAAGATTAAGTCAAACCAAACTCAAATTGAATGGATCATATTGTGGACACAAAGTCTTTTGTATAAGGATATGATTTGTGGGCTAACACTGTGGTTTTTACAGATTTTTCAAAGTTCGGTCGACCAGCTTGATTGGTCCGATCGACCTAATCTCCTAGCACCTAAAACTCTGTAAACTTACAGAGTTCGGTCGACCGCAGGCCTAGGACCGGTCGACCGATTCACCCAGAGCTGAAAGATGCAAATAGTTAGGTCGACCGCCCTACCTACCCTAGTCGACCAAACCCTTCGAAGCCACTAATTTTGACTTTGTTTTCTTCACGAGGGAAAAGCATATAACAAGAATTTTTTAATCTCAAAAGTCTCCAGACATCCCTAAAATTATGGATCTGTGTCTTGGCTTGTCCTTGACCATTCAAGTGTTATAAAAACATCTCTTAGGGCCAAGAAACCCTAATCACTCAAGGGGCTCGAAGGAAGGCTATCAAAGGAGAAAATGGGGCTATAGGAAGAACTCCGTGAACAGTGTTTCGTCCAAGCATTCTTCATCAAATCTCAAGCATTTGAAGATCATCCTGAAGCAGTTCAAGTGGAAATCAAGCTGAGAAGCAAGCTTCATCAAAGATCTTCTTCATCCACTAAGGGGGAGCTTAAATTCGAAGTTTTCATTTATGTTTCCACTTCTATTTTCCATTGAGCTTCAAGTGTGTGTTCTTGTAATCTCTAAACATCTGTGTGTATGTGGATCTACCAAGATTCGGGTGTGTGTATGTGTTGCTTTCCTTCACATTTCTGTGTGATTCGGTGCTTGTGCACCTTCGTGGGAGTTCCGAACTCTTCACGAGTGTGTGTGTGTTTTGTTCTTGTAATCTTTTACAAGATAGTGTGTGAATCCTCACAGTTAGTGAGGGGTGGACATAGGTTGCCGTCGTTGCATCCAAACCACCTAAAAATTACTATTCCTTGTGTGGTTTGATCATTTTCTTCTACCCCCGTTCTGTGCTAGCACACACTATATCACTCACCTGAGTTTTCCGTTCAGATCCAGCATAACTTGTCATTTCTACATTAGATCTTTGGTATATCAAAAGGTAGGTTCGGATTGACAAGGCCATTCTTGTCAGGAAGATAATACCTTGCGTGAGCAGAATCTTCAGGTTTATATCTCCGCCATAGTACCAAGGATCTGCTGTGTGTGATAGGTTTTGATAGATTTATTTGTTATTTCATCAGATCTAAGTCTCTAGAAGGTTGTTTCTTCATATTTGTTTTATTCTGGTAAAAGCTTTGTAATTTTTGTAATCACCCAATTCACCCCCCCTCTTGGGTGTCATTGATCGCGGGACTTCAATCGGCTGGTAGATTTTGCCCTTTAACCATAACTTCACTTTCCGAGTAGTGGTGTGAAATCTCGGATTCGCTTCCAAGAGGAGTAGAAATAACTAAGTCTAACCATACAGGTTCCATAGAAAATGAAGCAGCAAATCTCTTGGAAACAAAAGAATGAGTAGCATCGGTATCAAATAAGACATGAGCAGTCTTGGAATAAATTTTAATGTACCTTCCACGAGTCCACCTTCACTATTTTTTGCCTCTTGGAGAGCTTGGAGACGGCCTTGCTTCTTTGCCGGGTGCTTCTCATTGTTAGCTTGTTCAGTTAATAAGGGACAATCGGGAATCCGGTGATCGCGGCTCTCACATCGGAGACAAGCTCCCAATCTTCGCCAGCACTCTTCGGCCTTATGTTCGGCCTTGTCGCAATGTTTGCAGACCTCCTTAGATGGTGTAGTGGTGATGGAGAAAGGCTTGTCATTCTTTTTGAATTTCTTCTCCTTGGAGGAATCACCTCCACTATTGGACCTCTTCTTGTTAAAGGCGGGCTTGAATGTTCCCAAACTAGTGACTTGTTCCTTCTTATCTCACCAATGGATCTTGTCGGACAATTTCATGGTGTCTTCAAGTAGTTGTGCCCTTCTCACCATCTCCAAATAGACTTGTATGTCCATCGACACCAGTTGTGTGATAAATTGGGGTCTAAGCCCATTGAGAAACCTTCGGGCCTTCATCTTCACCGTACTCACCAGATGTGGTGCATACCTTGACAGCCTGGAGAATTGGGCCTCATACTCAGCCACTGATAAACTCCTTTGTTTTAACACGACAAATTTTGCAGCCTTCTTTTCTTGAATTCTATCCGAAAAATATTTGCTATTGAAATACTCCATGAATTCGCCCCACGTGATGTGATCATGTGGCAAAGTGGCTTCCACAGATTCCCACCAGAATCGAGCGTCCCTCTCTAGTTAGAATGTAGACAGTAGCACCTTCTCTCCATTTGTGCATTGCATTACCCAGAATATACGTTCCATCTCCTTCATCCAATTCTTGGTGTCATCCGGGTCAGAAGAGCCGACGAACTTAGGCGGGTTCATGTTTTTAAAGCTTCGGTGGAGATCTTCGGCTCCACGGTTCATACCCCCTTGCGCTACTTGTTGCATCGCCTGGGTAAGACCTTGAACGGTCTGTTGCATGTCACGTCATTGTGCTCCTTCGGTGGCCATGACCCTACAAGGGAATTAAACTTAATTATTATTTAACTAAACCATAAGGTTTTAATGCCCTATATTGACTTAACCCTTGGTTCTATCCATCTCACCGGGTAAAGGAGACAAAACCTATCCTTGGACTTTGGTAACCTAGGAATTTGAAAAACCTAGGCTCTGATACCACAAAAACTGTCACGCCCTGAGCGCTGAAGGAACCCAGGAGTGCGCGACGAGATTATATCAATCATGTCAATCAGAGCACGAGGAAATTCGACACATAAACAGAGTGCGCAAAAGACAAGAGATAACCAAAGTCTTTATTCATTAATAACTCCAACTAACTTCATTACATAATTTCTCCAAAAAGAAAAGTACTCTTATGACACTCTAACTCAATAAATAGAAAAGTACAATAATCGACTCAAGAAAGTGTAAAAGACTCGATGTAGATATCTTGGACATCCGGGTATAGCTCTACGCTCATCACTCTTGGTCATCCCCGTCCGAATGACTCTCGTTATCGAAATTACCTGAAAAATATGGGAAAACACTAGGTGAGCGAACGCTCAGTAGGGATTATATCTCAAGAACAAGCTTGCTTTAAGTAAATTACAAGTTACATGTAATGCAAGTATAGCTAATCATGAATGGTCATGAGATAATGTCGAGAGTAAAAATAACAAGAGTTATCAAGGATGAACTAGTACTTTTCAAGAGGATTCATGTGAAGTAACAAGAAATATCAAGCAAGTAATTATCAAGTCAAGTCATAAGAATTGGCTATTTAATGTAGCAAGTAAATACCCAATCCAAGTCATGCAAGTCATGTCAAGTCAAGTCAAGTCAAGCACGAGATCGTGGAATGTCAAAATCAAGCAAGTCATGCACTCCGGTGCAATGCCACACCGTGGTCAATATAGCTCACATGGGCACAAGTACTTTCGGGTGCTCCTCCTAGGGCCAGACCGAGCCCTATTAACGCCAGGCATTGAGTCATGTAATCATTTTAGACATCCACTATAGTTTATAGCCAATAGAATTCTAAAGGAATAAGCCATTGTATGATAATAAGGTAGATTTCATGGAATAAAGATTTCAAGGACAGAACATTGAGTAATGATGACGTGGCAATAAATCTCACATTAAAACCAAGACACTTGTGAAATTGGGTAATTGGCGTCCACTCAGGTAGCCACCATATTCAGAAATAGCGTCCACTGTGTTGGCCGCTAATTTCTGGGAATAGTACAGGCATGAAGAAATAACATCCACTTAAATGGCCGCTAATTCAATTTGCGTCCGCTGTCTAGTTGCCAATTCAGACAAAGACAGACTCTCACAGAACACTAAAAATAATGCTCTATGATGGCTAGGGTGTCATGTTTCTTCAGAGTGGCATGACAATCAAGGTTCTAGGGTTTTGGGGGTATAACCTGCTCAGCTGCCTTGAGGGAATCCAAGGCTAGCGGAGGCTTACGGAGGCCTTAGAGAATGAAATTCTGGTCCGGCGAAGGGAATATCCGGCGGAGGGTCTTTCAATCTCCAAGAAATAGTGTATAATCGTGAAACAACGTGAAACAGGGACTCTATCTTCGGACTTGAGATAAGAGTGCCAAAAGACTCACGATATGGGTCAAAAACCCGATAAAACATGTGAGGGTAGGAAATAGCATCCAAATAGAAGGCGTTATTTAAAGAATGAGCGTCTCTCCATAGAGGTGCTAAATCAATAATTTACAGAATTTTCATGATTTTACAAGAAATAGTGTCCTTGTGAGAGGGCGCCATATCTCTAATTAGCGTCCAAGTGTTGGACGTCCATTCATAATTTCCAACCTTTTATATATATATTCTCAATGGATAACAGGATTTGGCGTCCTTGCAAAAGGACGCTATATCTTTAGGTAGCGTCCAATCAATGGACGTCAATTCATAACTTTCGAGTTAGTTTCTATTTTTCACAATTTATAGGAATCTGCATCCTCTTGCAGAGGCACTATTTCATTAAATAGCGACTGTGCGAACAGTCGCCCATTCTTTTAGGCATACAACGGCGCACGCATCGGCCAGGTACGTTTTCACACACATGCTACTGTTCATTTAAATGAATTATTGTTCATTAGGGATGAACAGTGCTACTTTGACATTTATGGGGATTTTCAGGAAACTAATAACATGGACAAGTAGAGAAAAATATGTGGAATCCAGAAATATGCATAACATGATTTTCAGATACATGGTTCCATAGTTATTAAATTTTAAACATGGATTACTTATTAATTACACTAAAGGAAATAGCGTCAGTGGGATGGTCGCTCATTAATTTGTGGCCAGAAGACTGTCATCAATTCAAGAATTGGCGGCCTTCTACTTGGTCATTCATTAATAGGCGGCCACTGCTCTGGTCGCTATTTTCATATGAAACAGCAAGGTGACAGATCGACGCAAAAACTCATAACAGAGATCATGGACACAGGATTAACGATGATGACATATGTCTTAGGCATGCAGTGTTCTTTTACTATCATCTTAGGCTTAGCTTCTTGAGACAACCTACCTTGTTGGGTTTGACAAGAGAGAACGACGATGAAGACGAACAGAGAGAGAGAAGAACGTAGTAAATATAGCAACTGTAGCCGCAGCAGCACAACAATGAAGGAAGGAAATGCTCCTGCCTTCACGTTCGAGGGAAGAAGAAAGAGGAAGTCGTCAGTAGCAGCAACAAGAAGAAGAGGAAGTAGAGTCTTCTTCTCGCACGGCCGCAGGAGGAAGCAAAGGACGACGACGTACGACAGTAGAAAAGGCTGCTTCTGCTTCGATCATGGGTTTTATTTATAGGGAGAGAGACCTAATGTGTGGGTAGAATCCTAATGGAACTTAAGTTTCCACGTACTAATCCTACTAAGTCTAAAGTTTCCCAGGCAAATCCTCCCCTTGCCTTATCCTCAGCCATTTTCTTTGTTTGATCATAAACCCTAATATGCATGCTTCGAACGTAACAAGGATTGTATAGCCCTAAAGACCCTATTGTATGTATAATTACCTATATATATATTCTGAAGCCTATTCAACGTAAGCCCTCTTTAAGCCCACTTGATTATTACGTTGGGTTTTAAACAAAAGGGTTTTATGTTTATATATATATATATATATATATATATATATATATAGCCCGTAAGTCCCATTTGGCCCTTCAAAGGTTTTAGCTGTTGGCTTTTATTAAGTCTAGTTCTACTCTTTCATCTATTAATTGTTTATATTTATGTGTATATTTTATTCGGGGTGCAACAAATAAGATAAAAAAAGTGTGTCCACAGGGTCATATAAACATCAATAGTCATGATCCCTGCAAGGTCTAGGTGGAACATTTGTCCAGTGTCACTCCACTTGTACCCTTGTATGGTAAAATTGGATTGCTTTTCAATTCCATGCCCAGGTTTAACATTGTCATTTGTATGGTTATAATATATGCATGTCCAGGGATGGATGTCTATCCGATCAGCCTCCATACACCCAATAGGAGCTTCATATGGATTGGGGTCATCTAGCAGGTGGCTTTCTTGCTCAGTGGTTGGATCAGAAGTAGTGATGTCTCGCAAGGTGCCCTTGGCTTCTAGAAGGTCACACTAAAATTGAGGAGGAATCTGATTTGAAGATTTTAAGAGTTTAGGGTCTACTCTAGATAAAGGTTCAGGGCTTATAAATTGTGCTATAGGGGGTGATGTCTCAAGTTGGGTGTTCACCTCATAAGTATGAGCTTCTTCTTTAAACTCATCAAGAGAGACCTTTTTAGAAGTATCTTCCTCAAAAATATGGAATTGGACCTTCATCTTTGAATTAAAACTCTCAGTCCTAAAACGATGATCAATAGGGGTGATCACATCAATAGCGAAATCATTCATATGCAATTCACCCACTTCCTTCCCTTCCTCAATTTTCATTATTGTGTTACTAGTGGGATCTCCATCATTATCTCTGCTAACCTCTTGGGCACAACTGAATGAAGCATGATTAGAATCATGGGCCTTGTATGAATCCTCTAGGATCTTGCTGAAGATTGAAACTTCATTCTCTAATTGTGGGTGTCACGCCCCGACATGGAATATCGGGACTGGCAGTAGAAAATGCTAGTAATGATAACATGCTAAGCTAAGAATTAACATAACGTCACGAACAGAAATAACTCCAAATTTATAACAATAACCATCAAACCGACTTAAACATAATCAAGCATAACCTCTACTTGACTCCGTTACAATAACTAACACAAGCTCTAAGGCATAGCTAGATGTAAAACAACTATAAAAATCTCAACATCTATCAACTGATACACTCCAAGTCATCACTCTGGCCCATTCCCATCTATCTGTGAATCTTCATCTGAGCTACCTGCAAAGGGGGAAACAACTATATGAGCGAACGCTCAGTAGGTAACAACAGGCAAGTGTAAGTAATTAACCAATTAATTACATGTTTATATGAAACGGAAAGAAAAGAAAAGACGATCGGATGAAACGACATAAAGAAAGTGCGAAAGAACGAAATGGAATAACAATATGACAGGATGATATAACTACAAGAATTGCAACTTTGTGAACAATATAAATAACAGAAAATTGTAGGAAATTGGCCAACAAGCAAAAATATAACCAAGTCGAACACGATTCAAGTAAGAGAATAAGAGATCGTTGCCATAGACATCACACTAGTCATGCACTCGGTGCAATGCCTCACCATGTCATTACAAACTCCCATGGGCACAAGTACTTTTCGGGCGCTCTCCCTAGAACCAGACCGGGCCCCTATGATGCGTTGGCATTGATTTATTGGATCCAAGATTCCAAGTTGTCTAGACTTTAATCAAGTTAAAATGGCTAATTACAATCAAGTACAAACTTACCTCGGAACATCCCAAGGCTAAGTTGAAGAGATATTGTCCAGAATTTCTATCCAGGAGTTCAAGTTATCAAGAACCATCATGTTCTTGGATTCAAAACCGTGAAACACGGAGAAAACTAGTCTCTAGATGATATACGGTCACTAATGGACCGCTCCAGCACTTGTGCGGTCGACTCAGGGCCGCACTAAACAGGAACTGGGCTGGGTTGAACGGCTGATTAAGGGCCGCTCTTCAGCATGAACGGTAAGTATTGGGCCACACAAGGCCACAAGTTTATAAAATCAAAGACAGGATATGCGATCCTGACAGAGCCGCTCATTAATTGAACGGTTCATTAAGGGCCGCCTGTTAAGATGTACGGTCCATTACTGTCCGCACAACACAGGGCCTAACAATAATCTAGAAATTCACCCAAGTGGGCTCTCGGGCTGTCATAGGCAGGGTGGAACTGCACCAGAGTCCAGCCCACTGTCTACTGGTCGGCCTAGGGTCTACTGGGCTGATCAAATCAGGAATTGGCCGAAGATGGATCAAGGATAATCGGCCAAAACTAATTGACATTAGCTAGGGATGAACGGTCGCCACAGGGCCGTTCAGGGAGATATGCGGTCCACTAATGGCCGCGCATGTCTCTGTTAGTCCAATTCGGAGTATGACTCATATCACATCAGTTTAATTGAGTCCAAGTTCAATTCTAGGGGATAATAATGGTTCAAGATTAACAGTTCAGGTATAAGGTTATAACAAGTACAAACCTAATAGCCATTCCAATTATAAATGATTCACAATTAAGTTTGACATTTATTGGAAAGATGAATCAAGATCAAGCTCAAATTAAATAAATCAGCAAGAATTATTTACTGTCATGAATTACAGTTTATTAGGTGTGTTGCTAACATGCCATTTACCACTAACATAACATGTTGTAATGATAATTAATCTGTTCTATTATAGATGTGCGGTCGGGCCTGGACCTTACATCTCCATATACGGTCACGGACAGGCCGCGCATGCCCCCTCAGGTCCGAAGGCCTGCAAGAGATGGACGGTCGGTGGGGTGCCGCTGGGAGGGATGTATGGTCTGGGACTGGCCGCAAGACAGACATGCGGTTAGGATTCGGCCGCACGTTCTAGGGAAACGATCAGTGATAGAAACATATAAACGGTCAACTACTGGCCGCCTGTCTTGGACGTGCGATCTATCGTGTGTCTGCACAAGTCCAGACAGATCGTTGTCCCTTAGCCTTGCCCGACTCCGGTGAGGTTTCTAGGGTTAGACTAAAACATGGAATTCGCATGATATAAAGCATAAAATTTGGGACTTTTACTACCAACAGAAAGAGCACAAAAAACTCTACAAGATGTATGAATCAATTTTATGTTTACAGCCTGAAATTACGACTTAATCGAAAGGGAACAGCTATAACCCTAGATGTGACATGCTTCTACTAAAACCAGAAATTCTCGCATAACACTTGATAAAATTTAGGGCTTTCTACATCAATGAAAAGCTGACACGATGATGCTTCCAACCATATATTATTTGTAGGGTTTGGCTTGCTATCACCTACCTGAATCGGATGAAGAAAGAGGGAGAAGGAAAATTCGAGGCGCTTGTACTCGTAGCCCCTAATCACCGGAGATCTCCCTCGATCCAACTCCTCTGCAGCTGCCACTGGTTCTAAACGATTCTAGGGTTAAAGAGCTTCATTTTTATAGGTCGCACGCCTTCTAGAGGTTTCTATGCGCGGAGTATTCGTCCACGCAAGTTAGGTTAATGTGAACGCCGCCGCAATTGTTGACGTGATCCAATCTCCGCCGATTGCATCTCCTAGGGTTAGGGTTTCGGGAAAACAAGAGAGGGGAACTGATCCTCTCATCCTGGCCTTTCATTTGCCACTAGTTTGGGCTCATTTGATGGAGTATTGGGCTCGAATTTAGCATTACAAGGTATGGTTAACTAATTGTTTATTTTGGGTTTAATCCACTAATTCGACCTATTTACAGATTTTATTTGGGTTGGTCACAGAAGACAAGTTTGTTAAACGTGTTATCCTCTACAAGAATATAATGTTTTTGAATTTTTATAAAATGGTCAAATTTTTAGCTTATTCTATTTATTAAGGAATTTCTAATTAGTTTTTAAAAACTCGGGGTATTACTGTAAGGTTTCGCACAGCACCTACGGGCGACGCAGCGGATAACAAAAAATTTCATTTGCCCGATCCCGGTGTTATGGAAAGCTTAATCTGTGCTCTAATCGGTGTTTCTAATACCCTAATTACGGGTTGCGTGTTTCACCTTGCGCGGAACGACGCGCCCGCAACGCGGGCGCCCGCGTGCGGGCGCGGGCGGGCCCGCCCACGCCATCCGCGTGGGCGGCCGCGCCCCCCCCCCCTTGTGGGGGTTTTTTTTAATTAATTTTTTTTTAAAAAAAATTTGCTTATTTTTAATTTATTGGTGCATATATTGATATATATATTAGATATATATATTAAAATGCTCAGTAAATTAATTAGAATTTTATCTATTAAGTTAAATAGTGTTACCTCAAAAGTAAATGTCGAATGGTAAATTTTATTTAACCGATTTGAATTTACGGAGGTGAGATAATTACTATTTATCTTGGGATAAAATAGTAATAATTGAAGTTACTTCAGTAAATTCTAATTTTTGAATTTTTAATTATTAGATAATTATAAAATTCAAATTTTGAATTTTATTGAAGTTAATTGTAAAAAATTCAATTATTTGAATTTTTAATTATTAGATAATTGTTAAATTCAAATTTTAAATTTTAGAAAATTACTAATTGAGAATAATTACATTATTTAAATTTATTTTCAAACAAAATTATTGGATAATTAGTTTGAATTTAAATTTAAATTATTGGCATGTTTAAATTTTGAATTTAAATTTGATTATTAGATAATTAAATTTAAATTTAAATTTAATTAATTATCTCAATTAGATGCCCCTGTAGAAAATGATGGTTCTTTACGTACTTTACTTTATTTACCTTGTAGTGGCCTGCTTGTGTGTTTAATTTTAGTTAATCATGCTTTGATTTTTAAAATTAAACAAAGCTAGCCTATTTTTGTTTGCACATCCCATTATTTAAATTCAAAAAGTAAGGATTATTTTCAGAAAATAACCCTTGATTGATTTTATTTGAATGGGTTGGCAAGTGATCATGGACTTGGATTAATGTAATTAATTGGGGTCTGCGAACCTCCTTTCTCTCTCTGTTAAAATTCCAATGTCCTTCTATCTTTCTCCATTATTGTACTCGCCCTAAGGGCTGCTGGAATTTGAGTCACATGTAATTTAATTTTTTTCGGCCTGCGTGCCGTGTAAAAGTTGTAATTAATGCGGCGTCGGAGTTTGAAAGCGTGGAGCACACCCGACGAGGACGATCCAGCTGCTTCGGAAGCGGGCCGGATGTCTTAGTTACATTAGGGTTAAAGTCCATGATCACTTGCGTTTATTTTTACATTGGATGCATTTATTTTATGCAAACTACTAGGTACGGTAAATATATTGGATATATTTATATTACCACCTAGGGTGAGATCAAGATAAAATTAAATTCCCTCGCGATTAAATTTTAGATCTGGTAAGCGTGGCTCTAGGAGTCATCGTGGCCCTCCATCATTATGGAGTGAATGAACGTCTTCATTTCATGGATTTGTTGTGCTTTCCACAAGGTCCATGAGTTTAGGGGCGGGATTAAACTCCAAGGCTCGGCCTCAATGGGGTGAGGAATTGAACTCGGCTTTGTTGTGCTTTCCACAAGGGTCGGGTCATGAACTCATTGCTATGTAGTAATAATGGTTAGATCTAACCGAGAATATCCTTTGTTGTGCTTTCCACAAGGGCATGATTTCTCGAGGACCGAATATCGGATATTGCATTAGATGCAAGTGCCTGTTGACTGCCCTTGAGATGGTGTATGGCTTGTTGTGCTTTCCACAAGGTCGTACATCAGTCTCGTTGGGATTCCGACCCACTAGGTTGATCTCGTTGATCTCCCGTTCTATATACTGAGGGTTATATAGTTCGATCGAAAAATAGTAGGACTAACCAAGATAGAAAACCACATCTAAGTTAGAATTTGAACACATGCTAAGTTGTCTTTTATTTCTTATCCAGATTACAATGTCGTCGTCCAACCCTCTCCGCGGCATCTTGGATGCAAATAGATTAACTGGACCGAACTACTCGGATTGGCTGCGTAATCTACGCATAGTCCTTACCGCCGAAAAGATTGCGTACGTGTTGGACACGATTCATTCTGAGCTAGCTCCTGATGCCGACGAGGGCGAGTTACTGGCTTATGCCAAGTGGTCTGAGGACTCCTCCCTAGTCCAATGTTACATGTTGGCCTCTATGGCTCCAGAGCTACAGAGACAATTTGAAAAGACTGATTGTAGAAGTATACTTCTCAATCTACGCCAGCTCTTCGGGGAGCAGGGTAGGATTGAGAGGTATGACATCTCCAAAAGGCTTTTCAGGACACGGATGTCTGAGGGTTCTTCAGTACAGGCTCATGTACTGAAAATAATTGAGTGGATAGAGAGACTCAATGCACTGGGGTTCAAGTTGGATCTTGAACTGTGCATTGATCTTATACTCCAGTCATTGCCCGATTCCTTTTCTTCCTTCATCATAAACTTTAACATGAATAGAATTGATGCAACTCTCCCGGAGCTGCTCAACATGTTAAAGAGTGCTGAAGGAACTATGCAAAAAGATAAACCATCTTCTTCTGTAATGATTATTGGCCAGGCCAATAAGAAAAGGAAGGCCACCCAGATATCCACTACAAGTAACAAAGGGAAAGGAAAGAAAAGGGCCACGGGTAAGCAACTCGCTAAAGTTGACAAAGGGAAGGACAAGAAGAATGAAAATGAAGACAAATGTTTTCGATGCGGGGAAACTGGGCATTGGAAAAGGAATTGCAAGGCAATTCTAAATGAAGGTATTTTTTTCATAGACCTTAATTTGTCATATATGGAATCCACATCATGGGTATTGGATACTGGATGTTCATCTCATATCTGCAATTCTGTGCAGGTGCTGGCAAATAGAAGGCGATTGGGCAAAAAGGAGATTGAACTGACGATGGGCAATGGAGCTTTAGTTGCTGCCAAAGCTGCCGGGACTGCACGCCTCAGTTTTCCTTCAGGAGTCATTCTGGAGCTGAATGACTGTTATTATGTTCCTAATATTATTAAGAACATTATTTCAATCTCTGGCTTGTATAACATTGGATATACATTGACTTTTAATAGCACTAGGTGCTCTATAATGAATAATAGTTTGATTATAGCCAATGGTTCATTAGTCAATGGTCTTTATGTATTAGATACACGTTCTAATGTTATGCAAATTTCCAATGCGGATGAAGTGAATTCTACATATCTATGGCATTGCAGACTTGGTCATGTAGGTGAGAAAAGAGTCTCTCACTTACACTCAAATGGGTATTTAAATTCGTTCGAATACAAGCCATTTTATACCTGTGAGTCGTGTCTCATGGGGAAAATGACCAAGGCTCCTTTTGGTGGACATGGTGAGAGGGCTGTTGACCTTCTCGAGCTCATACACTCGGATGTGTGTGGACCCATGTCCATAGAAGCAAAAGGAGGTTATCTCTATTTCATTTCTTTTATTGATCACTTCTCCAGATATGGCTATGTGTATTTAATGAGACATAAGTCACAAGCCTTTGAGAAGTTTAAGGAATACAAGAATGAAGTAGAGAAACAGACAGGCAAAAGTATTAAGGCTCTTCGATCGGACCGAGGAGGTGAATACTTAAGCCATGAATTCACTTCTTATCTTAAAGACCATGGAATAGTTTCTCAGTGGACTCCACCGTATACACCACAGCATAATGGTGTATCCGAGAGGAGAAACAGGATCTTGTTAGACATGGTCCGATCCATGATGTCTATGTCAGGACTACCCTTGTCTCTCTGGGGCTACGCGTTAGAGACTGCGGCTTATTTATTGAATAGGATCTCAAGTAAATCAGTTCCTTCTATACCATATGAGATATGGAAGGGCAGGAAACCAAATTTTAATCACATTAAAATTTGGGGGTGTCCTGCTCATGTAAAGAAGAACGAGAGTGATAAGCTTGAGTCGAGAACCGATAAGTGTAGGTTTGTGGGATATCCAAAGGAGACGTTTGGATATTATTTCTATCACCCTTCTGAGCAAAGGGTCTTAGTGGCCAAGAGAGCTGTATTTCTGAAAAGTGAATATCTACTCCAGAAAAATAGTGGGAGCCAGATAGAATTGGACAAGGTCCAAGAACCACAACCCATAAACACAAACTCGTTAGATGAGACGGTATCGGTTGATCCTATTCAAGGTGAAACACTGACACTACGGAGATCTGGTAGACTACCGAGAGCACCTGAGAGATATGTTGGACATGTCTCAGAGGGGTCCTCTAAGGTATGTATCGATGAGGATGATGATCCTCAGTCGTACCAGGAGGCGATCCATAGTGTAGACTCTGAGAAATGGCAAGAGGCAATGGATTCAGAAATCCAGTCCACGTACACCAATAAAGTTTGGAACTTAGTTGATGTATCCGAAGGGAAGGTCCCTATCGGCTGCAAATAGATTTTCAAAAGGAAAATCGGTGCAGATGGACAGATTGACACATACAAGGCTAGACTAGTGGCGAAAGGATATCGTCAAAGGTAAGGCATTGACTATGACGAGACATTTTCGCCGATAGCCATGGTTAAGTCAATCAGAATCCTCCTTACCATTGCTGCATACCTGGATTATGAGATCTGGAAAATAGATGTGAAGACAGCTTTTCTTAATGAAAATCTGTCAGAAGAGGTGTACATGGTACAGCCTGAAGGATTCACCTTCAAGCTACATCCTAATAAGGTATGTAAACTTCAAAGGTCCATTTATGGATTAAAGCAGGCATCTAGAAGCTAGAACTTAAGATTTGACGAGGCTGTCAAATCTTTCAACTTCATTCGGAATGAAGATGAACCCTGTGTTTACAAGAAGGTCAGTGGGAGCTCTGTGACCTTCTTGGTCCTTTATGTTGATGACATCTTACTCATTGGGAATGATGTAGAGATGTTGACATCAACCAAGTCTTGGTTGTCCAAGACCTTCTCCATGAAGGATTTGGGAGAAGCATCCTATGTGCTGGGCATAAGGATCTATCGAGATAGATCTAAAAGGATGCTAGGATTATCCCAATCCATGTACATAGACATTATCCTCAAAAGGTTTAGGATGGAAAATTCCAAGAGAGGTCTCATTCCCATGAGACATGGAATTTTCCTATCCAAGGGGATGAGTCCTAAAACTTCTGAGGAGGTGGCACACATGAATAAGGTACCCTATGCTTCGGCGATAGGGTCAATCATGTATGCCATGCTATGTACACGGCCTGATGTTGCCAATGCTTTAAGCATTGTCAGAAGATATCAGGCAAATCCAGGCAAAGAGCACTGGAAGGCAGTAAAGGGTATCCTTACGTACCTGCGAAGGGCTAAGGATCTTTTTCTGCTTTATAGAGGAGAGGACCTACAGCTTAGAGCTTACACAGATTCTAGTTTCCAGTCAGATACAGATAACTGCAAATCCATGTCTGAATTTGTATTCATGTTGAATGGAGGGGCAGTCAGTTGGAGAAGCCGTCTGGATGAAGAAATTCATCTTGGAACTTGGCGTAGTTCCCGAGATAACAGCTCCCATCCCATTATTTTGTGATAATAATGGGGCCATCGCCCAGGCGAAGGAACCGAGATCTCACCAAAGGTCAAAGCATATTCTCAGGCGCTTTCACCTTATTCAGGAGATTGTTGATTGTGGAGATGTGACGGTAGAGCGTGTACCGTCAGAAGACAACATAGCAGATCCACTAACTAAGCCTTTGACACAGACTGTATTTGAGCGTCATCGGGATAAGATGGGCCTCAAAGTTGTGAGCAATTGGCTGTAGTTCAAGTGGGAGATTGTTAGTGTTGGTGTGCTACAGGCCAATTTCGGGTCGGGTAGGCCCAATAGTTGTACGATCTTGTTCATTAATAAAGTGGTGTTTGAGCATAAATATGCGATTGTGTTACTTTATGTTGTCCCTAGGATATGTGGTTGTAAAGTCAGCTCGAGATGAGATCTCGAACATGAGACTTACTTTATATGAACACATACCTTAAATTGTTCCTGGTTGGAGGGTAATCACTCGGGGACTTTGATTACCTATTAAACCAATACACATGATGTGTCAGTGACCAGTCTCATGGTCATTGGTGCGGGGCACCAACACATATGTGTAGGTGTATGTCCTTGGAGGATATACACTGAACTGATCCACTATTGGATCTTCAGATGGTTGATTATACCTAATGTCAACTGAAGATCCAACGGTCTCAGTAGCATCGTTGGTCCTTTGACCTGAGACATTGATCGGATCTTACACGAGGATTGGAATGGTTTAATTACTTGGCTAAGTGACTTTAACCATAAGTCATGAGTTGCCGAGTCGTTAACCACTCCAGGATACGTGTGAAGATCGTCAATGGTCAAGAAGGGATCGCTCACTGTCAGGTATATATCAGACAGTTAATGGGTCATGACATTGACGCTCCGTTAAATCCTGGCCAGGGTCGTGTGAGTTCGTTTAGAACGGACGTCATACACTTTAAGGAGGTCATAGTCAAATGGTACGATCATGGGGTTTGACAGAAACCGTACCCTCGATCGTACCAGACTCATAGAAGGAGCGATGGATTATATCGATGCGGTAACTGTGGACTTACAGGTACCAGACAGGCTGGTTTAAACCCGGGGTCATCTAGGATCACGTGGATTTGCTTGACCCAACGTGATCAAAGGTTCGAAATAAATTAAACTATTGTTCGGCTCTAGTAGAAGCGAAGAATACGTTTAATTTACTTCTAATTAGGAATTAGAAGTTAATGGACCTTAAACTAGAGTGACTGTGGGCCTAGAGGATCACACACAATAGATTCTTGGGTGACGGTTTATTATTATACAAGCGTATGTATTAATTCCCTTTAATTCCTTTTGGAAAGGAGAGTAAATGGGGCTTAATACATATGTATAATAAAGGAAAGGTCATATATACAATTTTGGTCCTTTGGAGGTCTTTTGAAAAGGGCCAAAACTCTATATATATGGCACCTACGTGAGTTCATTCGAACTCCCCCTTCCAACCCCCCTTAATGCTAATCAAGCATTAAGCATTAAGGAGAGGTTAAGCCTCCCCCCTTTCTCCCCCTTGCTCTCTCTCTCTCCAAAAGGTGATAGAGTCGGGGAAAGTTGCGCCGGGGAGATACCGTCGCTGCGCAAGGGTCCGTGTGGATCTGCTCTAGAGGCCGTACAGCTGTGCGGCTCGATTTCTCTACATCGGGCTTAGCGGACAGCGTCGTTCCGCGCAAGGTGAAACACGCAACCTGTAATTAGGGTATTAGAAACACCGATTAGAGCACAGATTAAGCTTTCCATAACACCGGGATCGGGCAAATGAAATTTTTTGTTATCCGCTGCATCGTCCGTAGGTGCTGTGGCACACCAACACTAACAATTACACCCTCCCCCACTTAAGGAATTTGATCCTCCAAATTCAATGCACTTAATAATAAAAAGAGGGAGTGAGACAGCTCACCTAGAATAAGTCAGGGTACTGCCTCCGCATAGTATCTTCTGACTCCCAAGTAGCTTCTTCAGTTCCACGCCGACTCCACTGCACTTTAACCATCGGTATGGAACGATTCCTGAGTTACTGTTGCTTTCGATCCAGAATCTTGATCGGTCTTTCTTCATAAGTCAGATCATCCTTCAATTCGAAGTCCATATGCTGAATAATGTGAGTGGGATCATACACATATTTCCGTAACATAGATACATGGAAAATATTGTGTACTCCAGATAAGTGAGGTGGTAGTGCCAAACGGTAAGCAACCTCTCTCACTCTTTCCAGAATCTCGAATGGACCAATGTATCTTGGACTCAGTTTACCCTGAATACCAAACCTTCGAATTCCTCTCATAGGAGAAACCTTTAAAAACACATGCTCACCAACCTGAAATTCCAAAGTTCTCCTCCTGGTGTCGGCATAACTCTTTTGTCTTGATTGTGCTACTTGCAACCGATCTCTGATAATACGGATGTTCTTGGACGATTCGGAAATGAGATCTGGTCCAAGCCATTGCTTCTCACCTATCTCGTCCCAACATAACGGGGATCGACAGCTTCTACCATACAAAGCTTCAAATGGAGCCATCTGAATGCTGGCCTGGTAACTGTTGTTGTAGGCGAATTCAACCAATGCCAAGTGATCACTCCAATTACCTCCAAAGTAATCATGTAGGCTCTAAGCATATCTTCCACTATCTGATTGGTTCTTTCAGTCTGTCCGTCTGTTTGTAGATGAAAAGTAGTACTGAAATTCAGACGAGTTCCCAAGGACTCTTGCAATCCTCTCCAAAAATGAGAAGTGAACCTGGGGTCTCTATCAGACACAATGCTGACTGGTATACCATGTAGTCTTACCACTTCCTTCATATATAAAGCAGCCAAGACATCAACTGTCCATTTAGACTTAATAGATAAGAAATGAGCAGATTTTGTCAATCTGTCGACAATCACCCATATTGCATCAAATCCACTACGAGTCCTAGGTAGACCCATAATGAAATCCATGCCAATCCTCTCCCACTTCCATTGGGGTATATCAAAAGGTTTCAATTTCCCTACTGGTCTGAAATGCTCGGCCTTGACTTGCTGACAAACCAAACATCTACTTACGAAGTCCGCAACTTCCCTTTTCATATTCGGCCACCAAAAAGATCTTTTCAAATCCTTAAACATCTTAGTACTTCCAGGATGAATAGTGTATCTGGATCTATGAGCTTCCCCGAGGATCTTACTCTTTACCTCAGCTACATCAGGTACACAAGTTCTTCCCTGAAATAATAATCTTCCATCATCAGCCATCATGAAGTCAGGTCTGTTACTCAAGCTTCCCTTGATCTCTACCAACTCGGGGTCATCATCTTGCAGAGACTTGATTTCCATCAATAATTCGGGCTTAAGTTGAATCTGAGCAATCATAACCCGATCATTGTCAACATTAAGATCTAAACTAGCTAACTACTCCAGCAATTTCCATTCTTGTAACATGAGGCTTGACAACTTAGCTATAGGCTTGCGGCTTAAGGCATCTGCCACAACATTGCCTTTTCCAGGATGATACTCAATGGAGAAATCGAAGTCCTTCAGATACTCCAGCCATCTTCGCTGCCTCGTATTGAGTTCCTTCTGAGAAAATAAGTATTTCAAACTCTTATGATATGAAAACACTGTAAATGCCTCTCCATACAAGTAGTGCCTCCATATCTTCAAGGCGAACACCACTGCTGCTAGCTCCAAATCATGAACAGAATAATTCTCTTCATGCTTCCTCAACTGCCTAGAAGAATAGGCTATCACTTTACCGTGCTGCATGAGTACACACCCTAAACCAATACCTAAAGCATCAGTGTATACAACAAAACCTCCTTCTCCAGAAGGTAAAGCCAAAATAGGTGCAGTGGTCAAACATTCTTTTAAAGTCTGAAAGATTCGCTCGCAATCTTCTGACCAATCAAATTTGATCTCCTTGCGGGTTAATTTTGTCAGAGGTACCATAATCTTGGAGAAATCTTGAATAAACCTCCGGTAGTAACCTGCTAGGCCTAGGAAACTTCTTACTTCAGTCACATTAGTAGGCTTATCCCAATTCTTTACTGCCTCTACCTTCGAAGGATCAACAGAAACACCTTCTTTTGTGATGATATGCCCTAGAAAGGACACCTCTTGCAGCCAGAAATCACACTTACTAAACTTGGCATATAACTGATGATCTCTCAATAGTTGCAATACCATCCTCAAATGTTCAGCATGCTCCTCCTTACTCTTAGAATAAATCAAGATGTCATCAATGAACACCACGACCCATTGATCAAGATAGGGCCGAAACACATCGTTCATCAGATGCATGAAAGCTGCAGGTGCATTCGTTAGCCCAAAAGGCATTACTACAAATTCGAAATGCCCATACCTGTTGCGGAAGGCTGTTTTATAGACATCATCTTCCTTAATTCGTAACTGATGATATCCAGATCGAAGGTCGATCTTAGAAAAATACTGAGCTCCTGCTATCTGATCAAATAACTCATCAATCCTTGGCAATGGATATTTGTTCTTGATAGTCAATTGGTTCAATTACCGATAATCGATGCACAATCTCATCGAACCATCCTTCTTCCGGACGAATAATACAGGGGCTCCCCACGGGGAAGTACTTGGACGAATGAACCCTTTCTCAAGCAATTCCATCAACTGCTGCTTTAGTTCCCTTAGTTCCACAGGAGACATACGATAAGGAGCTTTGGAAATAGGAGTCGCACTAGGAATTAGATCAACAGAAAAGATAACCTCCCTTTCAGGAGGAAGTCCTGGCAGTTCCTCAGGAAAGACATCTGGAAAATCTCATACGACAGAAAAGTCCTCAATCTCAATCTTCTGCTCAGGGGTTATAAAAATGAAGGCTAGAAAAGCCTTACATCCTCTCCTCATCAGCTTATCAGCTCGAAGAGCCGAAATAAGTGGAACAGACTTATGGTGTCTAATTCCTATAAAAGAAAGTCCAGGGTGTCCAGTGAAAGACACAGAACTATATCTGCATTGAACATTGGCCTCATACTTAGCCAACCAATCTGCTCCTAGGATTACATCAAAATCCTTCATGTCCATATAAACTAAATCAGCTGGCTGGTTTTGTTCATTGATCATGACCTTACTGGAAGGATATAAATACTTAATTGTCGATCCGGAACCAATAGGGGTTGAAATCTCTAACGGAGAATTCATCAAAACTGGCTTCACAGCTAAAGACTTCGTAAATCTCCGAGAAATAAAAGAATGAGTGGCACCAGTATCAAAAAGAACAAAAGCTAATTTATCATGTATAATAAGAGTACCTTCGACGAGTCCACCCTCCTCGGCAGATCCTGCCCCGTCTTCTTGTAGAGCCTGGAGCTTGCCTTGCTGCTTCTTGATACCTTGCGGTTTCACCGGGGTAGCTTGCTCAGATAAAAGAGGACACTCGGGAATACGGTGGTCCCTACTGTCACAACGTAAATAGGCGCCCAGCTTGCACCAGCACTCCTCCATCTTGTGACCTGGACGGTCACAATACTTGCATACGCCCTTGAATGGAACAATAGGGCCAGGCTTCTTGTCTTCAATCTTCGGCATCTTGCCCTTCCATGATCCAGACTCGCTGATGGGCCTCTTCCCGCCATGACCAGGCTTGATACTCCCAGAACCAATATGGTGTTGTTCTTTCTTAACATTCTTTCCACGGATTCTCTCCGTCTTTCTAAAGTATATTCCAATACTTGAGCCTTTCTCACCATCTCGGAATAAGTTTGAATTTCCATCGATGCCAATAGGTTGATATATTGTAGCTTCAGCCCATTAAGAAAGCGCTTAGCCTTCATCTTCTCGGTAGACATCAAGTGAGTAGCATAACGAGATAGCCGAGAGAACTGAGCTTCATATTCAGCTACGGATAGATTTCATTGCTTCAAAGCAGCAAACTCAGCCGCCTTCTTCTCTTGTATTCTATCAAAAAAATATTTACCATTGAAGAATTCCTCAAAATCTTCCCATGTGACTTGTCTATCACCAAGGGTGGCCTTCACTGCGTCCCACCATGTCCTCGCATCACGTTCAAGTTGAAAGGTCGACAAGAGGACACGTTCTTGATTGCTGCATTGCATCACTTCAAAAATTCTCCCTATCTCTTCAAGCTAGTGCTCGGCTTCATCAGGGTCAGTCGAGCCACCAAATCACGGGGGATTCATCCCACGAAAGTTACGATAGAGGTCGCCAGTGCCATGGTTTGCAGCTCCTCCTTGGGCCACTTGTCGCAAGGCCTGAGTAAGTCCTTGAACTGTACGCTGCAAGTTCCTCCATTCCGCGCGTTCTCCTGCCATTGCAAAAGCCTACACGTGGAATAGGTTATGTTAGGTTCAATTAAGAATGGATAATCATGCAATTAGATTATTAACTCAACCGCAGTCTTCTACCCAATCTCACCAGGTTGGGTCCTTAGACCTATAACAAAGCTATAGGTCCTATGATATCACTTAGGATCCTAGAACTTAGAGAACCTAGGAATATTAGAAAACCTAGGCTCTGATACCACCAAACTGTCATGCCCCAACGTGGAATATCGGGACTGACAGTAGAAAACGCTAGTAATGATAACATGCTAAGCTAAGAATTAACATAACATCACGAACAGAAATAACTCCAAATTTATTACAATAACCATCAAACCGACTTAAACATAATCAAGCATAGCCTCTACTTGACTCTGTTACAATAACTAACACAAGCTCTAAGACATAGCTAGATGTAAAACAACTATAACAATCTTAACATCTATCAACTGATACACTCCAAGTCATCATTCTGGCCCATTCCCATCCATCTGTGAATCTTCACCTGAGCTGCCTGGAAAGGGGGAAACAACTATATGAGCGAACGCTCAGTAGGTAACAACAGGCAAGTGTAAGTAATTAACCAATTAATTACATGTTTATATGAAACGGAAAGAAAAGAAAAGACGATAGGATGAAACGACATAAAGAAAGTGCGAAAGAACGAAATGGAATAACAATATGGCAGGATGATATAACTACAAGAATTACAACTTTGTGAATAATATAAATAACACGAAATTGTAGGAAATTGGCCAACAAGCAAGAATATAACCAAGTCGAACACGATTCAAGTAAGAGATTAAGAGATCGTTGTCATAGACATCACGCTAGTCATGCACTCGGTGCTGTTGACACCCGTTTTATGACCGATAAGTCGGGTCATCTCCTTGTTCACTCTATGTGATGCTCCCAGTTATTCATTCATTCCTTGAGTCTCCTTTATCAGTTTGAAGCTTATTTCATGGGTCTTAGCTCCTTGGTTGAGTGTGGTTCTGTGATGTCTCGCCTTGAATGAAGCTTAGCAAGCTCTTATCAATTTTGGATCCTCATTGTTTCTAACGGTCTGCACATGGGGCGTTACTTTCTTCTAACGCATTGTCCCTGGACCGTTACCTCTTGAAGAGTCCTACGACTTAAGGCCTTTGTTTCAATCCTTATATGTTGGCTTGCCCAGTGATTCTAACGGTCTGTCGTGCAGCCGTTACTTCCCTCCAATGCGTCCACTCATGGCCGTTACATATCTTGCAGAGTCCAACTTGTTTGATCTTCTTCCCGTTGATCTTATCTCTTTTGAGATAAGGTTAAATGTAACGGTATCCACCTGGCGCGTTATTTGCATATGGCGGTCTGTCGAGTATCCGTTACATCCAACAGAGAGTCCTGGCAGTTCAGGTCTTTTCTCTGCTACTCCGTGATCGAGATAAGTGTTTAAATTGGTGATTTCTCTTCCAAATCTGATCCTCAGAACCTTCTGTTTGTTTCTATGGACTCTTGGTGATATTATCTTCAAGGATTTGCTAAGAGTTATCTTCTTTTCTTGTTGGATTATCCTCTGCTCGACCGGAGAGTTTGAGGGCCTATAAATAGCACCCTTAACTTCATGGCCCGAGAGAGGAAGATCTGGAGTTCGCGTCGAAGTGCTGCCGCATTCTGGAGCCACATCTAACCAAGGAGACTTGTCTTTCACGTCCATCTGCTTCACGGTGAAGGGAGTATTCATTCTATTGAGTTTCAAAGTTCATCATTGCATATTGTGTTCTTCCTCCTCCCTCTCATCATAGGCATTGTCCCTCTCCTTGTTTCCACGTTCTGCATCTGTTTTTCATCATCTAAACATCTTCCTATCTTTTAAAACGCCCAGAGGGGTTAAAAAATCAAAACTTTCCCGATACTTCCCTTTCCTTTTGCATGCTCTTAAGCCTTTTAAGAATTGATACTACGCTTGTTTAAAGGGCTGATCTGGGTTTGTTTTCTTGTGTTTTCACGTTCTTTGGCAGGTTTACAGGTTCACTACACGAGGCCCAAGTCTTCTGGCCGGCTGGAAGATTTGGAGTTCAAAGAGTCCACAAGCTATTACTACAGGTTTTCTAACGGTCTTGTGCAGGCGCGTCAGGCTTCTCTAACGGCTCATCTGGAGACCATCACATTCCTATGACGCACGGGGTCTGGACCGTTACATTCGGTTGATCTGCAGATTTCACTGGTTTTCTCTCTCCCGTGGGCGGGTGCTTCATCCACCTATTTCCAAGGTATTTTCAAGTCTCTGGCTTGTGTTTACTTTGGTGGCGATCACGTTCTTTCTTAGTATTGGGCATTAGCTTTCT
Organism: Amorphophallus konjac; assembly: GCA_022559845.1. Taxonomy (NCBI): domain Eukaryota; kingdom Viridiplantae; phylum Streptophyta; class Magnoliopsida; order Alismatales; family Araceae; genus Amorphophallus; species Amorphophallus konjac. Next base: position 147,772,821 of record CM040124.1, read on the forward strand.
CTCCATCTCATATCTCTTATTTCCTTTATTTGCTCCACCCTTGCGGTGTGTTTTTATTTGCTCTTGCTCCACGCCCCGGCGTGTGTTTTTCTTTATTCCCTTAGTTTAGCTTGATGATTGAGATAGCATGCCCATGCTAGAGCTTCTTCATGTTGCCTAGGTTCATGGTTCACATGTCCTTGGGTTGATTGAGATATTTGATTTTTGCTTATCATCTTTATTGCACATCAAAACAAAAAGAAGAAGAGAAGCAAAACAAATCAACAGATAATTTTTTGGCGATCACGGTGGGACAGCTTGTGCCAATCGTGTCTTGATCGCTGTTTAAACCTGCCATCATTTTCTTGTTTAGTTTCCTCAGATTTCCCTCTTACTTCCTCTTGTTTCTGGTTCTCTGGGTAGTCTGATGGCCCTCTGTCCCTGCGTCACTCCACTTTGACGCAGGGGCTTTAGACCGTTACACTCTTCATCCTGCTGTTTGGGCTTTTCACGGATTTCCCTTCTATTTCTGGTTTGTTTTTGGCTCTCTGGATCATACGACGGTCCTGGGTCCCTGCGTTATATTGCTTCTGGCGGTCTGGCCTCTGACCGTTATATATTTCTGACGCGGGTCTTCTAGACCGTTACACTCCAGATAGGTACGCATCCCGAGGTGCATTCTATTTCCGTAATTTTTGCTGCGATATTCTTGCTTGGGTGTTATCTGACTTCCTCCTTGGTTGGTTTACATACTCACATCGTTGTGTGCATAATTGTTTGCTAGATTCTAGGTTAGAATTTGCATGCACTCCGGTGCACATAGGTTCATTCATACTTTCATACATTAGATTTCATTTTCCTACCTTGGTGTGCGGGCCTCTCGTCTCCATATTCCTTGGGGCCAACTAGGAAATCACACCAGGGACCTCCATAAGTCCCCGCGAGCCGTGGATTCCCACACGGACTCCGGGCCAGTTGTACCTTTCCCACCCCGTGTCTAGAATTGCATAAGTGAAGGAGTGATCACATTTAGAGTCAAACCAGGCTTTACATCCATCTCCTATCAGGAACCCATTGTTGAGAGCTCATATTAATTAATCCACTAAAGTTCCAAAGGAGAAAGCATAAGAATCTTGAAGCATCATCTTAAACAACTTGCTTGACTCTGAGTGTTTTCATCTCTTGTTACTTACATCTTTGTTATAAATCGTCTAAGTTTGGTTGCTCATTGTGTGTTTGTGTTGTGTTGTTTGCATCTTGTTAAGGTTGTTCATTGCATGTGGAGTTGTTTTCGTCAGTTAGAAGCACCTTCTAGGGTCAATTCCTTCTCCAAGTTCTACTCAAACCCGCTCTTCGAATCCACCATGGCTTCTTTCAATCCTCCCCGTTCCCAAGAGGATTCCCTTCCTCAAGGGCTTCTTGAAAACCTTGCTAGGGTTACCTCATTCTCTTCTGGAGAGGGGACAACCCCTCTTCCGTCCTCCACCCCCATGGAAGGTGGTCAAGCGACCCCTTCCTTCACTACTCCTTCTGTGGGCTCCATTCTCCAGATGATGGCCCAATTGGATCCGGCCCAACTCCAAACTGTCTATCAGGCCATGCAAGGATCCAATATCTCCCCTCCCATGATTATGCAGGGTCAATCCAATCCTTCCATCCAGCTCACTCCAATTAAGCTTACTCCGGTCCAACCCCGGACCATCACATTCACTGGCATGGAGACGGGCCAATCTTCTACTTCAGCCCAGCAATCTTTTGACAAGGGGAAGTCTCCTGTCCCTTCTTTCGTTCAGGCGGATCATCATATACCTAGCCCGACGGTTCCGCAAGTCCTCATGGGCCCCTCCGACTTCCTGCGCCCTCAGTCAGGGGTTGTCCAAGCCCACTCCAATCTGGGTCAAGTTCAGGCCCAATATCCTTCTTATGGGCCCCCTACTTCGGCCATTTATCCTTCTACTCCTGCTTATGGGCTCCCACCTTCTGCCACAATCCACCCTTCTGCTCCCCAACTTCAGCCATCATCTCTCACTACCCCTGCTCCCTCTAGAGAGCAGGAATTACTTGATAAATGGGCCACCATGCAACAGCAACTCGATTTCCTCCAGAAGTGGGTTGGCCCATAATCCTTGGCAGATGTTCCGGTTCCTAGCTTTCAGAACATCCGGTTCCCTCCGCAATCCGAGCTCCCCAATTATCGTAAATATGATGGGAACGGCAATCCCTTTATTCACGTGAGGGATTTCTTATATGAATCGGCCCAATTCCAATATGATGATCGCCTTATGGCGTACTTGTTCCGCCGATCATTAGACTGTGTTGCACTGGAATAGTTCTATTCTCTGCCATTGGAAGAAGCCGAGAGCTTTAAGGTAGTGAAAGATAAGTTCATTCAGCGGTTTCAAGATAGGGTCGGCCCGGAATATTCGTTCATAGATTTGGTGGCCGAGAAGATGAAACCGGATGAGGAGTTTGCCACTTATGCAGATAGGTGGAGGCAAATGGCCGCTAGAGTGCCCGGCCACATTCCGGAGGAAGAGAAGGTCAAGTTACTTATTTCCAATGCTACTCCGACCTTCCAAAATATTCTGGCCGTGAACGACATAGCCAACATGCACCAACTCTATAGCCGAGCGCGCTTCATTCAAACTCAGTTCAAGGATTCCCCCATACACTCACTATTTGAAAACCAAAAGCCCAAGTATCACAAGAAACCTTAAGGGCCGGTCACTGAGGGTCCAAACAAACGAGCAAGTTCAAGCCGTTGCTTTCCCTTTTCAAGTCGCACCCTTTCGCTTCCCTCAAAATCCCCGCACTCCACAAAATCCCGCTCCCCAAAACTTCCAAGTCACCCCGCAAAACCCTCCGCCCACCTTCACCATTCCGCAAAATACCTTCACCGCTCCACAGCAACCACCACCACCTCCACAATACCACAACGTTCCTCTACCCAACGGCTACAACAACAACCCTAACAACAAGCGCTCGGCTCCTAAAAGAGCTCAGTACCCACCCTTGCCAGAAACACTCACAGATATCTTTTCAGCCCTCATGTCGGTGAATGCCATACAGCTCCCTCCGGAATGGCCCAACTGGAATCCGGCCGTTGATCAGACGAAGTATTGTATGTTCCACAGGCAACCGGGACATACCATTGAAGGGTGTTTTCAATTTCGGGACCTAATGTATGATCTTCATGAAGGACAGAGGATAGATTGGGTCGAAATGCACCGGGCCATCACAGAAATCAAAGAGAAGAGAAGGCAGCCGCCGAGGCAGCAAGTACAGCAGCAACAGGTACCGCAGCCACAGCAGCAGCAGCAACAGCAGCCGGTGCAAGACCTGGGGATTCATCAAAACCCAATGCCAAACCATCCTCCTGCTTCGTAGCCTCCGCCGCCGGCACCAGCTCTGGTCAATGTCGTCCAACCCCCGGCTCCTAACCCCGGGTGGTCCTTCGACGATGATAACTCCACGCCGCAGGTCATGGCCCTTCACCACAACTACCATAATCCTCCCGCTTCCCCTATCCTTATACCTACACACCAAACTCCTCCTCCACTCGTCCTCCCATTTACCCCTATTCTATCACACGCACCATCACCCGCGCCCCCGTCGCACTCACCATTGCTCACATCCGCTACCATCACCCCCTCCCCGCTCGCGCTTACATCCACTATCGCCATACCTCCGTCTAACCCTCCACTCATCACACCTCCATCCACTTTTATATCCCCATTGCCGCTCGCGCCCACTGCCACTAACCCCTCGCCTATCATCCTTTCCACCACACCCTCTTCCGCACCGCTCATCCATCCCACTGGGCCTACTAAATCACTTGTCCTAAGCCCATCTGAGGCCGCGGCAGCATATAACTTCACCCTACGGAGCGGGCGCATGTTCCACCGAAACTATCCTTCCACTTTCAACCCCCAGTCTTCTCAACCGGCTGCCGAGCAAGAAGAGGCCGAGCCACTACTCGGGACCCAATATGATTTGTTACATCATTTGGATAGGGTGCCCGCCAAGATATCTGTGCTGGAACTTATTAAGAGATCTACCCTTCACCAAGATGCATTAAGAGACTTTCTTCAAAAGGTGATGGTTAGTGAAGATATGGCAGTTGATAGCTTACCTACCGCACTGGCAACAATCTCCAAGGGGCCAGCCATTACTTTCTCTGAAACCGAGCTAGCACCACCAGAAGCTCGGCAAATGCCGCTGTGCATTACTATCATTCTGAACAAAGTCAGCATCGATGCGGCGTTAGTTGACACAAGGGCATCTATCAACGTACGCCCGCTCAGCACTCTAAGGGCTTGTAATCTGTCAGAAGAACTTCTACGCCCAACTCCCACTACCATAGCTGCTTATGACAACTCTCGGCGGGCATGTCACGGGATTGTCACCATTCAAGCTGAGCTTGGGCCCCTTACGATGCCCGTGGAATTCTATGTGTTGGACATTGACCCTATGTTCAAGGCTATCTTGGGTCGTCCGTGGATCGATACCCTCAGCGCCGTACCCTTCACTGCACATCAATGCATTAAATTCCCTTTCCAAGGGAGGGTCGTCAAAGTCAAAAGCTTATCCACGGTACAATCAGTGAAGGCTATTTCAGAGAAAGTTCTTCCTACATTGTGGCCAAGCAGTCGGCCCGTTATGTCAGTGCTAGATCTTGACTTTCTTGGGCTTACGCACCTCGCAAGCCCGTCACCGCAGCAGTTGACATCAAGGTGAAGCCTCAGATCCGAGATTCCAAGGGCTGGGACATTATACTGAAGCTAGGCTACCAACCGGGGAGAGGCCTCGGTGCTCAATTGCAGGGACGAACTAAGCCCATTCCTAAGGGCAGGAAAATGAACAGAAGAGGTCTCGGCTACCGAGAGACTGCATTATCTATGATGGGTGATTCCGGGCCACTCACCTGGGACTACCGTCAACACTTTGTTTGAGGGCCTCTCCAGCCTGGCACATTAACTCCACGGCCAGCTCCGCCAAGGGAAGATACAGTCTGTCCGATTACCAGTCCACCCCCAGTGCTAAGGGGGCCAGTTGATGATATGATTGACTATGGTCCAGCCCTTCAGGGGCTATTTCATGAAGAAGACTGCCAGCAGCAGCAAGAGGTTCGGCTTGTTCAGTGGAGGCCGAAGAAGCAGCCGGCTCAGCATCTGCGGAAGGAGGAGAGCTCGCCGATTATCTTTTCTTGGTCTCCCTCCTGCTTTCAATCTCTCCTACAGCAGAGGGAGTTCTTACCCCGTCTTCCTCCTATCATGATAAATCCATCCTTCATTCATCCACCTGAAATTCTCTTTGTTCCCTGTGCTTGCGGGCATTGCCCGCCCATTGATCTATCCACTCTATTCACTCCTCCTCCCCCCAACGCCCAACTCCACGAGATGTGGTTCTCGTCTTCCGATCCTTTCTTTGATTGCATCTTCCCCGAGCTGTTCCTCATGCAGCTCCCGCCTCCTCCATCTTGTTGTGTAGTCTCCACTGATCTCCAAAAAAAAACGTCAAATTCGAAACGGAGATTTCAGTGGAAGATTATGCTACCTTGTCTCCATCCTCCTCCCAGGGGCACGAGTCCCCTGCTCCTTCCCTTCCACTAGGTCTTCTTCCTCCTAGATTAGGATTAGGGTCTATCGAGTCTAGGGAAGTAGAGTCAGTAAGGTCTAGAGAAGTAGGGTCTTGTTCTAGGTTGTCTAACCCTTCCTCCTCTGAGTCGCGCCCGCTTGTGCGTCCTCCCAAATCCGTCCCTGATAGGTTCTTGCAAGATCTAGCTCAGCGTTGTCATGCCCTTTTGAAGTGTCCATAATTTGTTGCTACGGCAATTATGATTGAAGAGGAAGAAGAAATAGAAGGGGTGTGGAGCGATGACGGACTCGGTGTCTATGAAATCTTGGATGGAAAAGATCCGATCAATGAGGATAGCGACGTAGATGACACTGCTGATTTGTATGCACAAGGACTTAAGAAATTCGACGAGCCGTCGTCGGCAGTGGATGAACCTACAAAGGAAATCAATTTGGGAACTGAAGAAGACCCAAGGCCCATCATTATTGCCACTAATCTCCCTCTACAAGTAGAAGAAGATTTAATCAAGGTTCTAAGGGAGTATAGCGATTCCTTTGCCTGGTCTTATGAGGACATGCCAGGTCTTGATCCCTCTTTAGTGGAACATCGACTCGTGCTTAAACCAGGGGCAACACCTGTGAAACAACGGTCAAGGAGATTTCACCCCCACATGGCCTTAAGGATTAAGGAAGAGGTCGAAAAATTATATAAGGCCAGATTCATTAGAGTTGTTCTATATCCTCAGTGGGTGGCAAACATAGTCCCTGTTATCAAGAAGGATGGAAAGGTGCGTATCTGCATCGATTTCAAGGATCTCAATAAAGCATGTCCCAAAGATGATTTCCCGTTGCCTCACATAGACGTCCTGGTCGATAGCACCACCGGGTACGAATCTCTGTCATTTATGGACGGTTACTCAGGCTATAATCAGATCCGTCTCGCTCTGAAAGATCAAGAGAAAACCTCCTGGGGCACGTACTGTTACGTGGTCATGCCGTTTGGTCTGAAGAATGCAGGTGCCACCTATCAAAGGGAAATGATGGCCATCTTCCACGACATGATGCATATCTATATGGAAGCTTATGTGGATGACATTCTGGTGAAGTCAAGAACCAAAGAAGAACACCCCTCTATTTTGGCTAGGGTGCTGCAAAGAGCCAGGGAGTACAAGCTTAAAATGAATCCAAAGAAGTGCGTATTTGGAGTCTCTTCAGGGAAGCTGTTAGGTTTCATAGTGAGCAAACGGGGGATCCAGATTGATCCTAACAAAGCACAGGCCGTCATGGACATGCCTCCGCCTAAGAACATTATGGAACTTCGAGGACTGATTGGTCGATTACAATTCATTAGAAGATTCATATCCCAATATTCTCAAAGGTGCCGTCCGTTTTATGAATTGCTTAAGGCGGGGGTCAAGTTTGAATGGAATCAAGATTGTTAGAAGGCCTACGAGAACTTAAAGGAATATCTATCCAATCCCCCGGTTTTGCAACCTCCTGTCCCTGGGAAACCCCTGATCCTATACATCTCGGTCATTGAGGACTCCCTAGGGGCGGTCTTGGCACAAGTAGATAATGAAGGGAAAGAGCGGGCTGCTTATTACCTCTCTCGGTTATTTAACACAGCTGAGTCAAGATACACCGCTATGGAGAAGACTTGTGCCGCCTTAGTGTGGGTAGCTCAGAAGCTTAAACACTATTTCCTTGCCCACCCAGTTAGGTTGATCTCTAAAATGGACCCGATTCGCTATCTCTTAGAAAAGCCTGTCCTTTCTAGTAGGTTAGCTCGCTGGCAGAGCTTCCTCTCCCAATTCGATATCACATTCGTCGTTCAGAAGGCGGTCAAAGGATACGCCATCGCTGAGCATCTTGACCATCTTCCTATTCCTCACACTGACTCCATTCAAGATGATTTCCCTGATGGGCATCTCTCTGTACTCACCCATCATCCCTTCTGGTCTCTGCACTTCGATGGTGCACTCAATTCTCAAGGCCGAGGGATCGACGCTGTTCTGCTCACTCCAGAGGGAGTGACTATTCCCTTTGCTTATCAACTTTGATTTCCTGCTACCAACAATATCGCTGAGTATGAAGCTCTCCTAGCTGGACTGAAGCACGCCTATCTCCTAGGTGCGCGTTATTTGAATATCATAGGAGACTCTCAGCTCGTCCTGCGGCAAGTTCTGTCCACTTACCGCACTCGTGACCCCAAACTCAAGCCTTATCAAGATTTGGTCACGCTCCTGGCGAGGCAATTCCGTAAGCTAAGCTATATCCATACTCCTCGCTCTCAGAATATTCTAGCCGATGCTCTAGCATATCTTGCTTCCTCTCTATCTTTCCCTCTCAGTCGGAGCACTGAGACTATCATAGTTCAGAGATTGGACGCACCCTCTCTTCAGGATCCTTGGTTCATCAACCTTAGGAAAGCTGTAGAGGCGAGGGCTGAGAAGGAAGATCTAAAGGAAGTATCTTTAATAGAGCTAGAAGAGATTCTAGATGAAGAAGAAGTGCCTTGGTATCACGAAATTGAGTTGTTTTGCAAAGAAGGATAGTTCCCAGAAGGGGCAAATGCCGAGCAACACAAGTCGATAAGAAGAGCCGCCTCAAGGTATACCATTGTTGCAGGAGAACTATACAGGCGCGCTACTAATGGAATGCTCATGAGATGCTTAGATGATGATGAGGCTTGGAAAGTGGCTGAAGCAGCCCATTCTAGTGAGTGTGGAGGTCATGTCAATGGCCAGGCTCTAGCGAAGAAGATCCTTAGGCAGGGCTACTACTGGCCCACTCTAGAGGAAGATTGCTCCCTCTATGTCCGGAGGTGTCTTAAGTGCCAACTCCATGCTGATAAAATCCATGCTCCAGCTTCATCTCTCCATCCTCTCTCTGCTCCTTGGCCATTCTCTATGTGGGCTTTCGACGTTGTCGGCCGCTCGGTGATCCTAATTCTCAGATCAAGCAGAAATCCTTTATCGTTAACGCCACTGAGTACTTCACCAAATGGGCCGAAGCCGAGGCATACGCAGAGATCAAAGCTTCAACGGTGTGCCGCTTTATCATGAAGAATATCATCTCACAGTTCGGAGTGCCAAGCAGTATCATCACCGACAACGGACCCCAGTTTGTCTCCCAAGAGCTCAAGGACCTATGTAAGAAGTTCAATATTGCATTGCATCATTCATCTCCATATTATCCTCAAGGCAACGGTCAAGCCGAGGCCACTAATAAAATCCTTCTTAAAATCATCAAGAAAACATGTGAATCTCATAAGTTTTCCGATTGGCCAGAAAGATTAGTGGAAGCTCTGTGGGCTTACCGCACCTCCGTCCGTACTCTCACGGGACAAACTCCCTATGCTCTTACCTACGGGATGGAGGCGGTGCTCCCATATGAGATCTTGATCCCTTCCCTTAGAGTGCAACTCGATAAGGAACTTAATCTCGATGAAGGTCGAGAGGCGTTGCTCGTCCAGTTAGAACTCTTGGATGAGAAGAGGATGAATGCGGCCGATCACGTATCCGTTTATCAAAAGAGAGTTTCGCGTTATTTTCAAAAGAAGGTAATTGAACATAAATTTCAAAAAGGTGATATGGTTCTGAAACGCAAATTCATTCGGTCTGCAGGACCTAGGTCTAAATTGCAACCTAACTGGGAAGGGCCGTTTGTCGTAAAAGAGGCTTATCCAGGGAATGCTTATCGCTTAGTAAACGCGGAAGGTGAGGAGCTCTCTCACCCGTGGAATGGGCTGTACCTTAAGCGGTTCTTTCCTTATGAGTCTAATATGTGCCACCCCGGTAGCAAGATGTTCCTCCATTTCTCTAAAAGGGTCCCGAGTAAGGCAACCACACACTACACAACATCCCTGGTCAGGTTTCCCGCTTTAAAAGATAATGTTTCTCCTTGGTCATGCTTTGGGGGAAAGTTGAAGTCCCTATTCATTCCTTCCATCGGCTGAATCTAGGGGCAAGAAGTGAATAAGGAGGCGACAACCAATCCAGGCACCCTGATAAGAGGAGGTCTCAAATAGGGGCAATCCGTTATGACTTGATGCCACAAGCAAAGAAACAAGAAAAAAAAAGAAAGCAAAGGACAAAATCAAAAGCATCATCTCAAAGGTCTATTGAATATGATTCCAAAGCTCCAGAAAGGCAAGAAAAAGAATCTAGGCATGACAAGAGTGGCAGTACAGTTCCCCGCGGGACGAATGAGCCAGGTCGCACGCATGCCTAGAGTGGACTAAGGTTCGATGACGGACACAAAGCCCCGGCGCAACAGACCAAATTTCTAATGGGTTGTCTGGAGAGGAACCCAAGTCCTAAAAGCTTCTAGATCAGGCCTAAGCTTATCCCCCGTGTTCTATTTTCCTTTTTCAGGATTGAAACTAGTACCCTGGGTATGGCCCTGGTAGGAACACCGTCATGAAAATCTGGGCCTTGGTCAGGGTTTGTCACCTCATTGCACGCCAACCTCGGGACTCTCAATACGATGCGGAGGGCTCACGTTGCTAAGGGAAAGCACTGGGTTTCAAAATCCAAAAACATCATATATTTCAAAAATCTAAAAACATCATATATTTCGGAATCAAAAAACATCAAATATTTCCAAAACTCACAAAAAATCGAATATTTTCCAAAATCCAAAAAAATACCATCACATGCATCGCATGCATCGCATTAGTTCTATTATGTTTTTTCCCGCCTATTTAATAAGGCTCCACCCTCTATACACGCTATTCCTGACGTCTCCTGAGAAAGTCTCATATCACTATACAACGCCCCGTGACGGCTTACGCGTTTTGAATCACTTGAGTGCTTTCTTTTCTTGAGTCTTCTTCCGCCCTTTTCGGCATCCGGAATCATCTCGTCATGGCATTCAGACGGCATCAACACCAGTCAGACGCATCAGGAGGTTCCGGAACCAAGAAGGGTATCTACCGGGCAGCCACCAACGCCTGAACTGAGGACCCGGGTGGGTCTTTATGGGGGCGTCCAGGCCCCTGGACGCCCCCATTCTTTTAATTTATTTTTCACATCCTAAAATCAAATAAAAAATAATATATTAATGGAGGCATCTAGGACCCTGGACGCCTCCATAAAAACAAGTATAAAAAATATAAAATGCCAGCTTTGCAATAAAAACAAAACATAAAATAAAAAAATAATATATTAATGGAGGCGTCCAGGCCCCTGGACGCCTCCATAAAAATAAGTATAAAAATTAATGTGCCAACTTTGGCATAAAAAACAAAACAAAAATAATAAAAAATATTTTCTTGGAGGCGTCCAGGACCCTGGACGCCTCCATCAACTCCCTCACGGGCGCCGCCCACCGAACGACGGTTTGTCGTGTGTGAAAAAATCCAAATTGTGGAGACGTCCAAGCAGCTGGACGCGCCCATTTCAAAATCACGAGGCGCCGCTCACAAAACCACGCGTTGTGTCAAACCGCGTGCGGCCGTCGGTGGGGTTCGGTGGACCTGTTTGAGGCGTCCGGGGCCCTGGACGCCTCCACAAAAATATTCTGAAAAAATAAATAAAAATAGAATAAAATATTAGTTCGACCTTGATGGAGATGTCCAGGGTCCTAGACGCCTCCACCCTCCGGAGCCCTATAAATAGAGGCCCACCCCCTCAGTTCTGGGGGAGCTTCTAAGAGATCCGATAGGCTGCTGGAGCCCAGAGGCTACCGGAGTCATTTCTAACCCGTGGGGTCTTTTGTAGGTGGAGGTTCTGCCGGGTTCTTGGGTGTCCAGGCTCGCGAGAGGAAGGCTATCTTCGTCCACCGCGCTTCCACGTCGTCCCTACGCTGCCGGAGCTCCGCCGGATCTCACCTTCGGCTCATCCAATAAGCCTTTTCTTCCCCTTTTTCTCCATAGTTCTTTACATTCATCATACTGCATCCTCTATCTCCCTACATAAGGGCGCCATCTCTTGCATAGTTCTTGCATTCATCATCGCATTTTCCTCCTACTCGAGTCCGAGAGGGGTTTAAAACCACACCAACCAGGTGTGTGTCAGGTCACGATCTCGTTACTTTTATTGCAAGGAATTGTTACTACACTGCCATTTTCTAATTCCGTTCATTTATTGTCTACTGTTTTGCAAGGGTACCCAAGGAAAGCCCTCTTCGTCGGCCGACCGAAGGGGGAGGAAGAAGCAACCCGCCATTGTTAGGAACGGTGCGGAGGATTCAGAGGGGGGGGGGTGAATGAATCCCACCCTTAAAAACTTTTCGCTCAATAAAAGACTCGAACACTATCCAGGCAGAACAAACAATCTGAAGCACAAGTAGAATATTCTCTTAAACCAATGAGAAAATATGTAACTCACGCCCAAATAAACAACTAGCGGAAGCAGCACAGATATAATCGAGAATGCAAGGCAACCTATGAAGTGTGGTAGAAGATATGGAGGAGACACACCACAAAGCAACCAACCACTGCACAGAAGATTTTTAGGTGGTTCGGTCCACGGACCTACATCCACCCCTCACTCCCAACCGGAGTGAGGCTTCCACTAGCACAAGCTAGTAACCTGCAGACTCAGTCTGCGAACAAGGTGCTGCCACACAGCTTGACCAAGGGAACAACCTCCCCTCTTCCTCCCAACCGGAGAGACACCCCAAGTGACTCCCAGCCACTTGGAAACCAGAGACCGAAGTCTCTCTTCCTCCAGACCAGGAGGAAACCCACCAGTGACTTCCAGTCACCAGCAAACCAGAGGTTGAAGACCTCTCTTCCTCCAGACCAGGAGGGACCCCTGGACTTGCAACCCACAAGCCCAGAACCGGAGATCAGATCTCCCTTCTCCTGAGTCCACAGGAGGAACCCGACCTCAGTCCCGAGGATCGGAAGAACACAGTGACTCAAAGTAACAAAAGGAAAAACAAGAAATGAAAATATCGCAGCAAACGGAAAGTTGGAAACTCAATGTAAACTGTAGCTCTCGCAGGAGCAACTGGATTGGATCTGATCCAAAATCCAGTGAAAATAACGAAGCTTCTCTCTGCTCTTCTTCACGAGCTCTTCATCTCTCTTTTTCTCTTTCTTTTTCTTCTTCTGCTATCTCACTCTAGCTCTCTGCCGTCTTCTTCTTATTTCTTCTTCTTCTGCTGCTTCTCTGCCTCTCTTCTTCTTCTTTCTGGATTGTGCAGACACTCTTTCTTTTTCAGCACTCGATCTCTTCTTCTCTTTCTCTTCTTCACTCTCTTTCTTCTTTTGTTGGATCAAACTCCCTGCACTTTAGCTTTTTCTTTCTCCACTTCGATCTTCCTTCATTTGTGGACGAAGGCTCGTATATATAGCAGCAGCAGCAGTAATTAGGGTAGGGCGTGTGCCTTCCACATCTCCCGCCCAACACTCTCGGACCACGTGGCAGCATCAGGGAAGGGCTTCTTCCACATGTCACCATCATAGTTCCTCATCCTCCTTGGATCACGAGCCAAGTCAGCCAGTCTCTGTAAAGAATCCTCAAAGACTAATCATGTCTTTGTGCGTTCTCGCACGGAAGCATATGAAGTCTCAGGGGAGCATCTATGGCCTCTGGACAGCATCACCTGTCAGACGGTCATACAGAGACTTATCAACTTGGTGTCGATACTTTGTAAAATGAAATGCATTGTATATACTTGTGAATGCGAATGCCATGTACGGACTTAGAAAGCGAAGACCAATGTATAGACTTAGAGACCCAAAGGCAGTGTATAGACTATTCTTTTAAATACCAAGAGACTAGTCATGACTTTGTGCGTTCTCGCACGGGAGCATACAAAGTCTCAGGGGAGCATCGATGGCTTTTGGACAGCATCACCAGCGTCAGGGGAGCATGGGGAGCATATGCCGTCTCTGGGGAGCAATCGCTGCTCCAGGAGAGCATCCTCAATGTCAGGGGAGCATCCGGAGGGACAGGCGAGCATGCGAGTCTGTTGTACAGACTCTACCAATGTATAGACTTGGTGGATAGTGATGCATGGCCAAACGGATGTATAGACTTCACTGTGAATGCATGAACAGTGAATGAGTGTATAGACTTGATCAAGAGAGACGCTGGCCAATCGGAGCATTAGCAGTCACTAGAGGGCATACTCGGTCCCAGGAGAGCATCCGGGGGGGACAGCGAGCATGCGCGACTGATGTATTAGACTTATGAACAGTGCGTACATCTACAGTGCAAATGTATGGACTTTAACAAAATGCCTAACACAGTCCGATGTACATACTTTGCCTTAGACTCTAAATGTGAATGTATGGACTTTATGAATACCATGCTACAGTGCCAATGTGTAGACTTGATGAGACATTCACGAGTGTATACACTTGGCCAAACGTAGGGAAAGGTATGAGGAGTGTATAGACTATGCTTCACTTCGAGCAGCCACAGTGATGTATAGACTTGGCCTTTGAGATGTGGCTGTACAGACTTGGGGTCCAACTGTGGATGTATAGACTTGAGTGAAGTGAACGGATGTTCAGACTTTGAAGATCCACTGTGGATGTATAGACTTGAAGATGCAAGCGATGTATAGAGTTGGGCTGGCTACAGTCCCGTTGTATGGACTTGATCTCAAGGGCCGGCTGTACATACTTGGAAGGCTTGACGGAGGATGTACAAACTTGACGAATGGCTTGAAACACAGACACCTTCCCAATGTATAGACTTGCAAGAGTTTCGCGAAGGCTGTATAGACTTGAAGCAATGTGAACGATGTATAGGCTTTACCAAAGTGCAGGCTTTGAAGTTCCACAGAGGGTGTATAGACTTGGAAGTCTAGGGGAGTCGACCCATCTAGGCGGGGGGTCGACCCACTACAGCATGCTATGCTGACTGTATGCTAAATACAATTGTGCAGACTTCCATAAGTGGACATCCACAAGCAGAGTAAAGCAATGAATGCTTTATGCATCAGATAACATGACTGAACATCAAATATGCAATGCTTTAGATCTGTTAAACTAACTGAACAGCAATGCAATGCTTTATGCTCTGATAAACAGACTGAACATCAGAAAGACTAAATAACAGCATGATGACTCACACAGCAAGATGACTCACAGTGATTAACTCACATCAAAAACCAATCATCAAAACCATCATCAAAATCACAGGGGCACAACAGCCATCTCCCGCTCTTGAGGTAGGCGCGATCACTTTCTTTATTTTTGGGTCTTTTGGCCCCTGGCGATCACATCTTGTTCTCGAGGCCGCGGCGAGTCACTTCCCCAATGGCCGTTTAAATTCTCGTTCTTATATTCTCTTTATATTCTGTTGTATTCTGCTCATATTCTCGAGGCCGCGGCGAGTCACTTCCCCAATGGTCGTTTAAATTCCCGTTCTTATATGTTACATTCTTATCTATTCATATTCTCGAGGCCGCGGCGAGTCACTTCCCCAATGGCCGTTTAAATTCCCGTTCTTATATATTATATCCTTATCTATTCATGTTCTCGAGGCCGCGGCGAGTCACTTTCCCAATGGCCGTTTAAATTCCCGCTCTTTATATTCTCCTTATATTCTGTTATATTCTTATCTGCTCATATTCTCGAGGCCGCGGCGAGTCACTTCCCCAATGGCCGTTTCAATTCTTGCTATTTAATTTCTGCACCATTCCCGTCCCCCCGAGGTCGCGGCGAGTCTCTTCCCGCTATGGCCGTTTAACCCCCATATCTTGCTATATTACATTTGTCCCGCTCGCCCCGCCGGAGCAATCTCCCGTGGTGGCCCCTTCTCTTTTCTCTTATTTCTGTGTTGCAGCAAACAAAAAGGAGCCCACGCGCTCCGCGTCCTCTTCGCACCCCGAACCGCGTGACGTCGCTCACAGATTGGCGATCACGGTGGGACTTCTACTGCTTCCTTTCGGCTACCCTTGCAAGTTCGGCACCATCCGTGCCTCTCCACCTTGGCGCCCACGCGCGCCCCCGTTGTGCTCACGGCAGCACTGTCAGTTGTGATTGGTTGTTTGTTTATTATATGTCTGTTATTTCTGTTGTTTTCCCACTCCATATCTCTGTCAGCATTTCATTGCATGCATCCATCCCTCTTATCTATCCTTTTTTCATTTTTTTTTAGGATCACCCTTTCCCGGTGACGGAAGGACTCTCCGTTTGAGAGTTCCTCTCAACGGACTAGAATCTCCTCCACTGGGACCTCCGTAAGTCCCCGACATCGAAGAATCTCCTCTTCGTTCACTGGGCTGGTTGTACCATTGAAGTTCCCCGGAGTTAGTCATTTCATTCATGGTGAGACGAGAGACCCTAGCTGACACGGCGGTGAAACAAAAATAAACTAGGGTCCCTGTTTTGTGTGAACTTCGGATCTCGCTAAAAACACAAAAAAAAAATCATCAAAATCAAAACACAAAAAAGGCGTAAAGGCATCCACTTGTTTGATAATCTCTGCTACCTGCTTGCTAGTATATGTTTTTGCGTTCTGGGAAAACTGTAAGCATGGCTCACGAGTCTTTTGAGGAGAACCACCCTAGTCGTGGTTTGTCAGCCGACCCGCGAGTCTATGCTATAGACTCGGGTCCTTCTCATGAGCCCTCGCATGAGGTGCAGGTTATTACCGGGGACACATCCCCACTGCAGGATATCTCTTCCTTACTGGGCGTCCTCGCCAACACGGAGCGTACCTCTGAACAGCTCCGGGCCTTCCAGGCCATTCTGAAGGGGAAATCTGTTTCCCCCACGCCCTAGGAATCAACTCCGGCCATCGCACCTCTCCAAGAGTCCGTGCAGGCCATTCCATCTCCTTCATTGGCGCAAGCCATCCAGTCTCCCTCGCTTCAAGGACAAGCGAGCCAACAACCACCCTCATTCCATTTCCCGTCACAATCTTAAACTCCCATTGTTCCCCACACACCGCTTCAGCCAGGGCCAACTGTCGGCGGTCCGACAGCTCCCTCTCATTCCGGGTTCCCCCCTCAAGTCTCCGGGAGACAGTTTCTCCCCAGTGGCAAGTGCCACCTTCACCTCCAGAGGAGCTCGCCCAATCGCTCCTCAATAGGTTCAATCGCATGGACGAGCAGTTTCAAAATCTGAGAAGGATGGTGGACGTGAAAGCCACCCCGGAGGTTGCTTTGCCAATCCTTCCCGTCATTCATCTTTCTCCCTCCGAAATGCCCACGTACCGCATATACAATGGTACCGGCAACCCCTTCATTCACCTCAAGGATTTCATGTATGAATCCTCCTATTGGCAAAACGATCAGAGGTCCCTGGCATACCTCTTTCGGAGATCATTGGATGGTCCCGCGCTAGAGTGGTTCTATTCTTTGGAGCCCCGCGAGGCCGAGAATTTTGAAATAGTCCAGAGAAGGTTCTTGCAGAAATATAGGGATAGGGTCGGTCCCTCACTCTCCATTACCGACCTAGTGGCCGAAAAGATGAAGCCCGACGAAGATTTTGTCCGCTATGCTGATAGATGGAGGTCTCTGGCGGAAAGAATAAGGGATACCCTCTCCGAGCCCGAACAAGTGAAGATGATTGTGTCTAATGCAACCCCACAGTTCAGACACGTCCTGGCCATGAATAAACTTACTACAATGGAGGAACTCTATGAAAGAGCCCGGTACATCCAAACCCAGTTAAAAGACTCCCCCATTATGAACATGTTTGAGTCACCGAAGCCCAAAGTCATCAGAAAGACAGGCGCTGGTGTCCCGGGCGGAGCCACAGAAGGGGTCGTGATAAATGAGCAAGTGGGTGCGGTCAACAATGCCAACTATGCAGTCAACCCAAGGCCTCCACAAATGCCCCGACTTCCCCTCCAACCAGGTCCTTTCCCTCTTCGTCCTCCACCCCAAAATAATCCACCCCAGGATAATATGCCTCCATTACGTCAACCCCAGCAACAACAACCACAACCTCAGCAACAACAACCACCGCTTCAGTACAACCAAGTTCCACCCCCGGGGAACTATGGTCCCCAACAGCAACAAAGGAGGCCGCTCGGTCCCAAGAGAGCCTACTATCCACCATTGCCAGAAACCTTAGCAGACATTTTTAATGCCCTCATGGCATCAAACCAACTCGCCCTACCCAGAGAAAGGCCCGTGTGACCCCCAAATGTTGATACCTCCAAATACTGCGTCTACCACAGGCAGCCAGGACACACAGTAGATTACTGCTTCCATTTCAAAGATTACATCCACGATATGAATAATGAACATCAAATAGATTGGGATGAAATGAGACAATACGTCGCCGCTCTTAAGGCTAGGAGACCTCCTCATAGGCCACAGCAGCAGTTACAACAGCAGCAGCAGCAGCAACCACAACAACAACAACAGCCTCAGCAGGCCCCACAACAACAGCCCGACATGGGCATAATCCAGAATCCATTACCGGAGCACCAACAGCCCAATCATCAGGTTAACCCCATCTCCTCCTTCCCGGAAGTCGGGCGAGAGCAGGTGTGGCACCAGGAAAGTACCTCCATTCTTTCTACCGCCAATCCTATCATCACGCAACACCCTTACCTTGCCCGGGTAGCACCTCTCTCTCATCAACCCGCGTCAGTATCGCCTTCACCATTTTCACTACCATTACGCCCTCTCATCCGTACCCCGATCCCCTATCAACCGACACTCTCCACTACGCCTTCACACCCTCTCATCTTCTCCCACTCCCCCACTTTACCATCCACCTCTACCACATTTACCCCTACACCTTCTAAACCCTTTATCATCCGTCAACCATACATAACCCCGTCTTTCTCCACCATATCACCACTAATGCCTTCAAAACCACTCATTACCCATCACCCACCTCAAAATCATTGCCCGCTTCAAGCCCTACCCACTTCTACTTCGTCTCCACCTCCACCTTCCAGACCCCTTATCTTTCATAATCCGCGCGATATCCCCTCTACCTCCACCATGTCTCCACCTAACAAACCCCTCATCAGAATCCCTGCTCCCGTCGTCACCCCTGCTTCATCAACCATTCCTCCACCGCTACCCCTCAAATCCCTGTTAAAACCCACTGCTACCCCCACAGAGGTACAAAAGCCGCAGGCAATGGTGCTCCGGAGTGGAAGAGTTTTCCACAGGGTCTTCCCCCACAACAGTCAGAATCCTAAACAATCTCAGCCAGAGAAGGATGATGGAGAACAACCAGAAAGAGCTATCCCTGGAACACAGTATGATCTATTGAAACACTTGGACAAGACACCTGCTCGGATCTCCATCCTGGAGCTACTTCAAAGATCCACATCCCACCAGGCGGCCTTGATGGAATACCTTCAAAAAGTCATGGTTAATGAGGACCTCCCCGTGGAGAAGATTTCGACCGTCCTGACCCCAACAGACACACAACCGGCCATCATGTTCCACAACTACGAGCTTGCTCCCAAGGAAGCTCGGAAATATGCATTGTGCATTTTGATAAAAATTAATGGGGTATCCATAAACCCGTGTCTTGTGGACACGGGTGCGTCCATAAATGTGATCTCCATGGACACCCTTCAGTTGTGTGGGGTCAACGAGGAACAAATAAGACCTTCCTCGATCACGGTCACGGCTTATGACAATAGCAAAAGGCCGCCATAGGGGATGCTTATTCTGAAGGCAGAACTAGGCCCCATGTCAATTCCCACGGAATTCCATGTCCTCGACATGGACCCCACATTCAAGGCTATACTGGGTCACCCTTACATCGAAGCCATGGACATTGTGCCTTCCACCAACCATCAGTGCCTGAAGTTTCCTTACAATGGGAGGATTATTAAAGTGGTCAGTACACCTGTCCTTCACACAGTGGATGCTATCAACACCTCTCTGCCCTCTGTGTGGCCATCTCATCGGCCCATATTGTCATTGCTGGAAGTGCGTGATCTATCTCACGTTCCACTAGCGCCAAAGGAGCCGGTCAGGACAACCGCAACATCATGTCTCCCTTTTCACTCCAAAGGTTGGGAGATTATGAGGAACATCGGCTATCAATAGGGTAAAGGTCTGGGTGCACAATTACAGGGTATGCTCAAACCGCCAAAGGAAATTAGGTCGAACCGTAGGTTTGGCCTAGGCTTCAAAGGACCATTCAAGGCGGATTGGAAGCCCCTCACATGGACTCTATCAAACCACTTCAACAGAGGGCTCGTTGTTCAGATGGGAGATTACCCACGAGAAGCATATGGGGGATCACATGCTGTATATTTGACTGAAAAATGTTCGAGGATCACCAAAAGAGGCAAGATCAAAGATCCGGAATGCGAGTGGAACAAATGGTTCGACATACGGGACATTTCCGTTGCACTGGAAAGGATGTTCTCGTCTCCACAGCTTGAAAAACCACCATTGATCTCCGGAATACCAGAGAATATTACCACTCTTGCCAAGGTTCCAAACTATCCTCGTCCTCGCCAGAAGGACCCTGTCATCGACGGATCTTCATCCGTCCTCAACATTGCCATCGACGGCTCATTAGCCGCCATCTTCTCCATCCACTTGTCTCAGCCTTTGCTTATATCTTCATCCTGGGCCAGACAATTGTCTGATGATCTTCCCAGGTCCCCTTCTCTGCTTACATACCTACGCGGGCTTCTCAACCCGCGCCAGGCTTTCAATCATGATCTGCTCTACGAGCCTCCCAATCCTCTAGCCATAACCACTTTTCTTTCTTCTCCGATTTCTTTTCACTGTTTTGTCATCAAAAATGAAAACGAAAAAAAAACGTCAATTTTCAAACTCCCCAACAACACATCTTCGTTGAGGAAACCTCCTACATCTCCCACGGGTGCGTCCCCCCTTGCGGACCACCCGTCTAAGGTCCGATGAGTGACCTTTTCTACCCCTCCTCTGAGGGGTCTTCTCCTGTACATTCTACACCATCCTCTTCGTCTTCCTCTTCTTCTGTAAATAATGTCAGTCAATCTAGGAATGATAGGTCAAGGGTAGTACCTAGGAAGAAATCCAAGGGTAGGCAGATCCCTCGTCGATTCCTTTTGGATTTAGCCTCCAGGTGTCAAGCCCTCCTTGCCATCCCCCAATTGTTAGAAAATCCCATCCGGCTACCGGAAATAGAATGTGAGGGCGACGGTGCATTTGATGAAGGGTACGGAGTCTACGAGATCACGGATGAAGAATACCCTACCGAAGATGAGGGTGAGGAATATGAGGACGCGGCTGGCGCATATGCTAGTGGAATGAGGAGATTCGACGAGCCGTCAACCGCCGTAGAAGAATCCACCAAAGAAGTCAACTTGGGAACTGAGGAAGACCCTAGGATCACCCTCATAAGTGACAACCTACCGCCCTCTGAAGAAGAGGCATTAATTGAGGTTCTCAAGGAATATAAGGACACGTTTGCATGGAGCTACGAGGATATGCCGGGTCTAGATTCAACCTTGGTCGAACACTGTTTAACCCTAAAACCAGGGTCCGTCTCGGTAAAACAAAGGTTAAGGCGTTTCCACCCTCAGATGGCTTTGAAAATGAAAGAAGAGGTCGATAAGCTCCACAAAGCCAGGTTCATTAGAGTCGTTCTTTATCCTCAATGGGTGGCGAACATTGTCCCGGTCATGAAAAAAGATGGGAAAGTCAGGATTTGTATCGACTTCCGGGACCTTAACCGCGAGTGTCCAAAAGACGATTTTCCCTTACCTCACATTGATGTGTTGATTGATAACACGGCAGGCTACGAAACCCTCTCATTCATGGATGGATTTTCAGGATACAATCAAATTCGTTTGGCAGAAGAGGATCAGGAAAAGACGTCATTCACTACCCCTTGGGGAGCATATTGTTACGTGGTCATGCCGTTTGGGTTAAAGAATGCTGGAGCTACTTACCAAAGAGCTATGATGGCCATATTTCATGACATGATGCACATATATCTGGAAGTATATGTGGATGACTTATTGGTGAAATCAAGGACCAGGATGGAACATTCAGAAGTTTTGGCTAAGGTCTTGCAGAGGTCAAGGGAGTTCCAATTGAAAATGAACCCGAAGAAGTGTGTGTTTGGTGTGTCGTCGGGTAAATTGCTGGGGTTCATTGTGAGTAAAAGAGGGATCGAGATAGATACCGACAAAGCTAAGGCTATCAGGGATATGCCGCCTCCCAAGAATTTGAGGGAAGTCCGAGGTTTAATTGGGAGGTTGCAGTTTATTCGTCGGTTTGTGTCCCAACATTCACAAAGGTGTAGACCTCTCTACGAGTTGACCAAGCCAGGAGTAGAATTCCACTGGAATTCTAAATGTCAGAAAGCTTTTGAAGGGTTGAAGGAATATCTGGCTAGTCCACCCGTTCTCATTCCACCTAAACCAGAAAAACCTCTGATCCTTTACGTCTCAGTCTTGGATGACTCCGTGGGAGCCGTCCTCGCACAAGCTGATGAAGGAGGCAAGGAACGGGCAACCTATTACTTGTCCAAACTTCTCAATCCCTGTGAGCAGAAGTACACCGTCATGGAGAAAACCTGTGCTGCCCTCGTTTGGGTAGTGCAGAAATTGAAGCACTACTTCTTGGCTCATAAGGTCCATTTGATTGCTCGAATGAATCCTATCAAATTCCTTCTGGAGAAATCCGTCCTTACGGATAGGCTAGCACGCTGGCAAAGTTTTCTCTCTCAGTTCGACATCACCTACATCCAGCAAAAGGCGATTAAAGGCTATGCCATAGCCGAGCATCTCGCTCACCATCCTCTTCCCAAGTTCGATCCCGTCCAATCAGAGTTTCCAGATGAGGAACTAATGTCCGTCAACCAATCAGAGGAGCCAATGTGGACGCTATATTTTGATGGAGCTCTGAATTCTCAAGGGAGAGGAATCGGCATCGCCCTCCTGTCGCCTGAAGGCCTCACATTCCCATTGGCATACCAACTCAAATTTCCAGTTACCAACAATATAGCCGAATATGAAGCTCTTCTAGCTGGCCTAGAACTCGCTCATTCTTTTCGTATCACTGAGTTGTGAGTCGTAGGTGATAGTCAACTCATCCTTCGCCAGGTGCTCACTAAATATCGCACTCGCGATCCCAAACTCAAGCCATACCAAGAACTCACTGCTGCCTTTGCCAAACTGTTAACAAAACTGATCTTTGTTCATGTCCCTCGTCATCAGAATATTCTCGCCGATGCCCTCGCCTCATTGGCATCATCCATAAGGTTCCCTCTAGGAAGATGGTTTAAGTCTATTTCCATCTACAAACTTCACGCCCCTGCAATCCACGATGCTTCCTACGTAAATATCAAAGACAGGATAGCAAGAAAGATCTTGCAGGAAGATATCCTTGAGAAGAGGGAGATCATGTTGGCAGAGGCCGAAGAAGAACTGGCTGATGAAAAGAAACCATGGTTCTATGAAATCATCAAATACTGCCAAGATCAGTCTTATCCTAAAGGGGCCACCACAGAGGACAAGAAAGCCATAAGAAGGGTGGCTCAGAAATATACTTTGGTTGGAGGTCTACTCTATAGGAGGAGCCTTACTGGTGTTCTGTTAAGATGTCTTGGTGACGATGAGGTTTGGAAATGTGTAGAGGAGACGCACTCGGGTGTGTGCGGTGGCCACGTGAATAGTCAGATGCTCGCCAAGAAGATCATTCGGCAAGGCTTTTATTGGCCCACTATGGAAGAGGATTGTGCTGTCTATGTCCGTAGGTGTGTCAAGTGTCAACTTCACGCTGATAAAATCCATTCACCATCTTTCTCACTTCACCCAATATCCTCCTCGAGGCCTTTCTCCATGTGGGCATTCGACATCATTGGTCCCCTAGGTGATCCCAATTCCCTCACCAAGCAGAAATCTTTCATCCTTACTGCGACAGAATACTTCACCAAATGGGCCGAAGCCGAAGCTTACGCGGAAATCAAGGCGTCAATAGTCTGCAAGTTCATCATGAAGAACATCCTCGCCAGATTCGGCGTCCCAAGCACGATCGTCACCAACAATGGGCCACAGTTCATTTCTCAGGACCTACAGGACCTCTGCAAAAGGTACGCAATTGCATTGCATCATTCATCGCCTTATTACCCACAAGGTAACGGCCAAGCGGAGGCCACCAATAAAACATTACTCAAAATCATCAAAAAAACCTGCGAGTCTAGTAAGTTTTCAGACTGGCCAGAAAAACTTATCGAAGCTCTATGGGCCTATCGCACTTCAATCCGTACCCCCACCGGGCAGACTCCATTTGCCCTTACTTATGGTATGGAAGCAGTAGTCCCGTACGAGACTCTGATCCCTTCTCTCAGGGTACAATTGGACGAGGAATTTCCCCTCGACGATCGTCGTAATTCACTCCTCGCCCAGTTGGAACTCGTGGATGAGAAGCGACTGGCCGCTGCCGAACACGCGCGTGTGTATCAAAATAGACTCGCTCGCTTTTACCAAAAGAAAGTCGTTGAGAGAAAATTCAAAGTCGGTGAGATGGTCGTAAAAAGAATTTTTGTCAAACCTGGAGGGCCGCGTTCTAAGCTCCAACCTAATTGGGAAGGACCATTTGTAATTCAAGCCGTGTACCCTGGCAACGCCTACAAGCTAATCAACGCCGAAGGGACCGAGTTATCCCACCCTTGGAATGGGCTTTATCTTAAGAAATACTACCCTTAGCACAAAACAAAAAAAATGATGAAAATATAAAAACATCAAAAACAAAGAAATATTGAAAACCACTAAAAATATGGAAAATTCAAATGCCAATGCCTGGTGGTCACCATATAGTCAAGTCACTGCATCTAACCTTCATGTTAGGATAGGGCCCATTAAGGCTTGGTAGGCACCGGGTCTTGGTTTGCCAGAACCGTGGAGATCCCTGTCTGGCCACGTCGGCCTATGCTCGCTCGAAGGAAGCTAACATATGCTCACTTATGTATTTTATTCAAAAAAAAAAAAGTCGGTAGCATCACCTACGGTGGGGCCCCACCCAGAAGATCTCCGGAAGCTGTAATCTTTATTCTTTTCTCCTCGACCAAATGAGACAGTCGGTGCCCTTAAAACGCTGAGCATGAGAAACCGAAACTCAAACCCCAAAGGCAAGAGTAGGATCCATTTCCTCGAGCATCGATCAGAGCACGAGAAGAGGGCAGTGTCCCCGCAGGCATACAAAAAGGGAGCCCACAAATGTCAAACGACTATATCTCCCTCACAAAAAGAAATATAAAATCAAAATCAAGAGAAAAGTCTGGTCGTGACCGTGCCTGTTGCGATAAACGGAACCCCTCAAAGCAAAAGTCTGAATCCACAAAAGGGGCCGTGGAATGTAAATGCTCGAGATTTGGTCCGAAGTTGTCCAAAAGGAAAGAGTTAATGGGCCCTTATTCGCTCACCGGGTTAACGGTTTTGCCGATCCTCTCAGGAGGTTTATCCCCCACGCTCTTCCTTCTTCCTCTAAAGATGAAGGTTCGATGGAGTTTCTGAAGGGTGAAAACTGCCTAGGGTCTGCGACCTTATTTTAATATACACATATGGTTGCCTACTTTGAAAAGCAAAAGCTATCGCTGCGAAGGAGTCTCCGTATTTCTGGCTGGTCAAGACCCCTGTTTACCGCCTTGATGTCTTCTTGTTTAACCTCGGGCTTAGCCCAATGCAAGCGCGTCACCTATGGGTGCGACGGCGTCTGATTCTGGGTCAGCGTCGTGCTGTTGGTCGTTAGGGTTCCAGGGTGTTCCATCATATACCATCTAGAGTTGTGAGGAAACAGACCCGGGTCGGGCAAATCTCTTACCTCAAACACCTTTTGGGTGAATCCTTGTGGTCGGAAGCGACTGGGAGCCTAAGCATGGCATGACGGTATTGTCATCAGGGTAAGTCTTAGCCGGCGGGATCATCATTCGAGGGGTCTAGAGACCCAAATCAACCTAGATGTGCACTTAGGATACCTGGGAGGTTAGTAAGAAACCCCTGTTCTCACGTAAGTTAGGTGCCATTTGGGTGCTTGCCAGGCGTTAGCAACAAAAAAATTTTATAATAAAAGTAACAAAAAAATGGAAAAAGGAAAATGTACAAATTTGCAAACAAAAAAATCTTTTTTATGATAAAACAAAAAAATGCCAAATATAAAAAAGAAAACAAATCGATTTTGCATGATTGCATTTGCGTGCAGCATCTCACTTTTAATACCGCTTGCATTCGTGTGCTTGCCTATCGCATTTATCATCACCACATATTTCCCTTGCCTTCGCTAAATAAAGGCTTGGTCCCTTGACCAGTTATCAAGGACAGTCACAGTGACCCTTTGCTTATTGAGCAAGGGGCCAAGTCAGAACAGAAATTTGGATTTGTTTGTTTCAGTGATGTGTGCAGGGATTTAGGCAACAGAAGCAAAGGTGAAAACCAAACAAACCGAACCTTGTATTTTATTCCAAAAAACCAAAAAAATTTACATCAAGTTCCGCCCTCTCTCTCTGCATTACTCGTCCCACTACTCTCCGGGCAAAACGCTCTCAAAGGTGCTACCCAACTACGAAAAGCGGTACTCCTACCGCTATGTACTCCCCTTCCTATTCCCACATCCCGGCGTTGATCCACGGAAGCAGCAGAGAAGCTACCAACACGAAAGCCACGCTCTCGTGCTCTTCGGTAGCGCTCCTCACCATCTCTCAGCAAGACCAAGGCTGATTCGGAGTTCGAATAGTTGGGCCTCCATGGCCCTTCGTTCCTCCCTTTCAGTCAATCTGTTGGCTCTTTCTCTCTCTGCGTCTCTTTCTTTCTCTGTACGTTCTCTCTCACGGTCTTCCCTCTCCAACTGGAGAGTGATCCTCAGTTCCACGGCATCCCTAGAGGAGTCGTCATCAGGATGACGCCGCAGTTCCCTCTCCAGTTCTGCTATCCTAGCCTCCTTCTGCGCAGCTTGCGCAAGCGCTTCTTCCGTCTCTTTTTCCTACCGAGTGTACCATCACAGATACGCGATAAGGCGTAAACAAAGAGAACTCAACACTGAAACTTTTACCTGTATACAGAGCATCCCTTCTGCCTCCGCAGCGCGGTGCGTGGCGTGAGCAAGTTGCTCATGAAGCAAGTCGAGTTCTGAGGTGGGAATCCACAAGCTGGAAGAGGCACCACCTACTCTCATCGCTGGGGAAGCCGCGCCAATCTGGGCATGCTACGACCGTGTGAATTAGCAGCCAACATCTGGAATCTGGGGTTTTAATTAGGAACGCATTGTACACCTACCAAGGCACTCGTAGCTCCGCGGGCATCGCCCAACTGTTGTTCCATCTCTGCCAAGCGAGTTCGTAAATTCGCTATCATGGCATCCCGGACATCCTGCAGCCATACGAGTCAGCATCTCCACCAGAAAACCAAAAAGGAGAAAGAAGAAAAGAGAAAAGGGGAAATCTACCTCCACAAGTCCCCGGGGTTGGAACCGCTCTACGTACCTTGTCTCGTATAGACGCAGGTAATCCTCGCTATCCCGTGCCTGCGATTCTACAATCGTGCCACCCCGTTGCCAGTCTTCATACTGTTCGGGGAACCGCACGCGCCAGTCAATGCAGGTCGCCGGTCCTCGCGTCTCTCTCCCAACGCGAGGTGGCGCAGCTGAATCCACCCATTCTTGAGCCAGTCCCAAAGTCCTCATAACCAATCGTAGCCGAAGCGGCTCGATTTCATTCAGGCAGCGCATCCACAAATTCCCGTCCGAACCGGGCACGACTTGCTAGAAACCACGGCTGGTCGGCATCGACCATGTCTGAGTAGGGTCTCCAGTTTACCATCGCTGCAGGGAGCTCCTGTAGCTCCCGCCTTAGCACCATCAGTTGATAGGTTAGGGGTGCCGCACTCATGATGGGTTCCCACCGCCTGGCTAGCGGCACA